>WKFP01013036.1:354184-452404 GCA_011057875.1 Pterocles orientalis
CACAATATTCCAGATGCGGTCTCACCAGGGCAGAGTAGAGGGGGAGGAGAACCTCTCTTGACCTACTGACCACACCCCTTCTGATACACCCCAGGATGCCATTGGCCTTCTTGGCCACGAGGGCACAGTGCTGGCTCATGGTCATCCTGCTGTCCACCAGGACCCCCAGGTCCCTCTCCCCTACACTACTCTCCAACAGTTCAGCACCCAACTTATACTGGTACCTGGAGTTGTTCTTGCCCAGGTGCAAGACTCTACACTTGCTCTTGTTAAATTACATTGAATTTTTCCCTGCCCAAATCTCCAGCCTGTCTAGGTCTCGCTAAGCACTTTGGATTACTGATGTCAAGGATATTTTCCTTAAGAAGTTCTTGGGATACTTTAAGACAGACAGATTTGTCTTTATTCTCACCAGCTTCCCATCAAAGACATCTTTTCAAAGGTCCTCCTGAACGCCCCAAACTCTCAGGCATGCTGTTGGCAGAAAGCGTGTTGTCATCTGAAGCACTCTGTCATCATATTGTGGAGCGGTTACTGACCACAACTGTCCGATTGCTTTGCCTTGGCAACATGATAGAGGTGGCTCGTGGGATTTTGTGTGATTGATTTATTTAGGTTTGATGCTTCGAGACAGAAGTGTCATCTCCATAGAAGAAATAAGCAGATCAGATAGAGGAAAGAAGACAAAAGGAAACAAAATACTCTCAATAATGCTAATAATCTTAATAACTAATGCAAAAGGAAGATTTTGCTTCTTGCTGTCATTGCTAATGTACAAGACACACTCAGCAAGTGGATCTATTGACCTGATATTCCTGCTTACTGTGCAAGCGTTGCTGATGTTAGGATGACTATATTTAAGAGACAGCAGCCCTTAAGAGGCATCTGCTGATGGAGTTGCAGGCACCACCAAAGATTCATGCTACCAACTAGGGGAGGGACCCAGACAGTGGAAATAATTTGCTTAAAAGCATGTTGATTTGGACATCACTAATCTCAGCATTGATCTCTGCCGGCATTAACTTTGCTGTTAATGCAAATAACTGAACATAAGGATGCCATTAATTGTATTGATATAATGGGAGGCATTGCCCTTGACTTCAAGGCCCCCCTCCTTGATTTAGTGCTTGCCAACAACTCAACATTTTTGTCTTCTCTCCCCCTTTCTGCTTGTCCAAAATGATGTTTCATTTCTTTTTATGTCCCTGCTACGCTTGGAACATCCTGTCTCTATGTTCTGCTCCTTCAAACGCTCCTTTCTTCCTGAAGGTTCTGCATTCACCTTCCCTCCCTTCCCCAAGTGCAATCTCACAACTATAACAGAAAGCAAGACTATGTGTCTACAGCATAACAGCAGCAACCCACCTGAGGAATTAAAGGCGTACTGCCAGCATGGCAAATTCCCTCTGTGATTCCCTACACCTATTCACCTATTGTGGATTGCAGAAGTGAAGGCTTAATGAGGAAAAAGCAACAAATGTGACTTATCCATATGAATTTGCTGAGGGTGTTACTTCAAGAGTGTGTTTTGCTACTGCCCAGTTTCCAAAATGAGTGTTGGTAAAAAGTGATGGATTTAGAAGAGTTAAAAAAACATCAGCTGAGGTCATGAAACTCTTATTTCAGGAATGGATTTAGGGATTTGACATAGGTAGCTTCTCCAAAGAAAGGTTAGGAAAAGTCTGTTTCCCTTTATTATTACCTCTTAGATGAAAAAATCCCGATGGCAGTGGGCATTTCAGTTTAGGAGGTAAAGACACCACAAAATATCACACTAGACAAAATAGGTCTAAAATTACAGTACAGTTTATTTTACCTGTGAGTCAAATTTCTAAGCCTTAAAGCCTTTAAACCAACTTTAATTTTCTACAAGGCATGTTCAAGATATGAAGCAAAAGAAGAATTATATACTGGGAGAAAGCTCTTTTTTTTTTTCTGCCTACAGAACTGTTAATTTAGACCAGAGACTTACCAAGTACATATGAGAATCACTTTCTCTGACCCAAAGATTGTGCAGTGCCAAAAGAGAAGACAAAGGAAGAGAAATACCCTTGCAGATTTATCATAGACAACTACAGTTCTCGCTGAATGATAAAACAAGCATCAATTAACTTCATATTTTTCTCAGCCATTATTAATTGTTTCATCTCCTGAGGGCACTATCGTGGTAGAAACTGGCATTGAGTGGCTCTGAAGAAGTGAGGGTATGGGGAAGATGTCATATGTGTAAGTGGCTTCCTGGATCAGGACGCCTTCAGGCTGTCTTTTTCAACCAATCACCACAGCTTAGTTTAAAACAGGGTTGCTGACTGTTTGAAATGCTGTCAACTTTGAGATAATCAGAGGCATAGCCTCTGGAAAGTAGCACATTGTGGGACTGTAAAAGGAAGCCCCTGCAGGGGAGAGTAGGAATAGTGTACGTAGCAGCATTAAATTGTCATCTAGTTGTCAAAAACATCCTTTGCCACCTCTTTTCCCCAGCAAAAAATTCCACTGCAAAAAAAAAAACCAAAAAACAAAACCCACACTCATCCTCCAGTTCTTCAATTAACATCCGAATTGTAATCAACAACTTTGCAGTCCAGGAATCTTTGAAGAGATGTGAAAGCAAATGTTGTTTTTCAAGCTGAACAAGAAAATACAGCGATGACAGTGGGATGATATTGGAAATATGTGGCAAAACCTCAGAGAAGCTTTCCCTTTTGGTCCCCTAATCCATAAAGCTTACTAAAGAAGTATGCTATTGCTAAATAGTTGTGTTTAGGATTTGCAGCTGGATTTTCATGTACAGTTGTCTATTGTCATATATCTGTGAATGCATCTTCAATAATTGCTTTGCACTTGCAAAGGGCTTTTCTCTTTGCAAAGAAGTGGTACAAATGTTAATTTTGAATAGCAGTTCTGTAAGTGGGTCTATCTTAAAGATTGGAAAACTAAAGGACAGAGGGTTAATGGACCCTAGTTTAAAAAAAAAAATCTAAATTATTTGTATCAAAAGAACATGTAGAGCTCCAAACATGAACCAAAGCCACTTTATAATCAACACTATAAAGAAAGCAAAGAAAAGTGAATTCCTGTCTCAAATGGCTTTCACCCTAATTATAAGGCAAGAGCATACGGACAGGTGGATTTTCACAAAAAAATAAAAAAAGTAAAAGTTACTCTGTTCTTTCCCCTTCTTTTGACTGTATGGTATGCGTGCGGGTCTTAATTTCTCCTGATTTAGTGGAAAGGGCAGGAATTTTCCAGTAAACTGAGGAAATGGGTGTAAGCCCTCAGTTTAGCCTTGATTTACTCCAATGCGGCTAATGCCACAGGCACTGCTCACCCCAAATTGTCTTTCTTTAGAGTAGGCTATGAAGAATGTAGTCTGGGATGCTCCTGCCCAGCAAAGCAGCAGGATCTTGGTAGCATCTGCCTTTTCATTAACACGTAGAATATAACATGATCTGTCTCTGCTTTAAAATAAGAAGCAAGCCAAGCCACCCAGAAGGGCCAAATCTCACGCTGCTTTAGCTCCACTGACTTCAAAATCCGAGATCTAACTGGAGACCCCAAATATGCTACAGATCAGTCAAATTTCAGTGGTTCCACAGTTCCTGAGGAGGAGGAACAGATGGACAGGAACACAAAGAGGTTGATTGCATAAATCCTGTTTCTTAAGAAACTAGACTAAAATTAGGTGTTTAAAAATCCAGATTGAGGGTTAATTTTGTTTGGAAGTAGGTGCCTGAATACTAACGCATATGGCTAGGACAGTAGCTATGTCTGTTACTGTTGTCAAAAACACACTTTGATACACCAAAATTAGTTCTGGTATATCATTACAGACTATTGTGTCACAAAATGAGCCCTGAATCCATGTGTATCCAGGTAGGTATGTAAGTAAGCTTTACAGTCATTTCCACTTCAGCCATGAAACTTCCTAACAATAATTTCTGGTTTCAGTCAATTACTTTATAATTATGTTTTAAAGTGTCGTGTCTGGTTGGAGCCAAACCCTTAGCTTTTAGCTTTGCCAAGAGAAAAAAAAGACTGTGGCATGAAATTGCAATATTAAAAACAAAACCTGTGCCATCTATAGAGGTACTCACAATTCAGGGTTATATTTCTATTCATAACTTGGGTCATGGTTCCAGAACAGAAATCCTTCCATCGCAGAACCCTCAAAAAAGGTTACAGCATAACTGTTTGTGAAATTATTAATTGACAAAACAATAAATAGATATACAAAAAAAAAAAGAATTAACACAAAAAACACATGTCCCCAGAACCCCCAGCCCTAAAGAGGAACATCACCAGCAATGGATTTGATTTGAAGTCCACCCAAATGAGCAATTTTTTTGGTACAGGTGAGAAGGGAAGTAATCCCTTGTACAACAGCGGTGGGGACAGGAGGCTTTAACACAGAAGACTGGCAATGTATAAAACCTCTTTCTGAAAAGCCAGCAAATGATTGTCTATTCTGACACACACCCTATTCCTCAAAATGCCAGAGAGACTCCTTCTTCATTTCCTTTTCTCACCTACCCAGAGGAAAGGTTTTGCCCTGTGATGAATTTGCACAGAATTATGAAGAAAGTGAGCATCTCCAGTGCTATCCTGGAATATGTATGCCATGCAACAGGGTCAAAACCTGCTGCAAATCCTGATCCAGCTGCAGCCTTCCAGGGCTTCCACAAATCTTCCTCCCTCCACTTCGCCCAGCATTCCCCACCACGTACCCTGATGTGAATCATCCCTTATGGTAGGAAAGAATGATGATGAAATTTGCTGTCAGTACCTAAATACACTAGTTTGAGGACTGGAGATGCAGTTCTGAAACTTCTCTGCCTTTGCACGAGGCCAAAGCACTCCATGATGAGTAATCCATTAAGACTGCTGCTAACTGTGTATTCATGGCTCTCATATGCAGCTCAAATCTCCATTGCGGCTTTGAAAAATCTACCCCCAGTGTTATTTTAGTGCAGCTGTTTATCTCCTTGTGAACTTGTGATGATAATGATGATAATAATGATCGTAATAATGACTGACATTTATATAGTACCTTTCATCCAGAAGGATCTCAAAGTACTTTGCAAACTGATTTGCAAATGACCACATACCCATATTAAACACCCAGTCCCTATGTTAACGCAATGTTAATGTTGCAAAAGTGAAATGGCAAAAAAAAAAAAAATCAAGAAATGCAAAGGTTACAGCTTCAGGAACAACATGCCACGCATTTTGCCTATGAAGGTCTACCGTTCACAACATCACCTGGCAAATGCTGTCCTTCCCAAATTGAAGGAAAGGTGCTCAAAACCTTGTGTATCTGGGCACAAAGGTAATTAGGTGAGTGAGGTGGAAATGACATTCAGTCCCCTTCCTCAGGTGCTGATGAGAAAAGCTGAGTTACCTAATATTCTATTTTTATTTGCTGGAATTGAGAGGGCAATACTAGATGTAGTTGCCCAACAGTTAGAAATAATGTGGCTAATAATGCTGCAATTGGACAAGAATGGAAAGAATCCTGCTGACTTCAGTGAATGCTGGATCAAACATTTGCTAAATTTTCTGAACAGCAGCAAAATTTCACTCTCCCCCTTTCATGTGCTTATTATTGATACTGTGAGTTGCTCTCTGTTTTCACAAAGAGGAAACCATTCTTTGCTTTTTCACCTCTTTATTCTTCAAACTATGGGGAGGACAATCTATTTTGGAACTAGACATCTCATGGCAAGTTCCAGCTGAAAGGTGTTTTATATCCATTTGAGCTATGTTCCTCTGTTGGTAGAACAGATGAGCCCAACGTTAATGGTGCAAACGGCGCTGTTTTCAATGCACAATTAACCAGGTCAACACCGTGATGAATAAAAAATAAAGCTGGCACCAGGGACAACCCCATGGAAGTTGAAGTCAGTTATTTAGGTGCTTGTGACTCCAAAAACATCCTTGTATCTCAACAAACACTTTTAAAAAATGTAAGATCAGACCACTTGTGTCAAAAGACTGAAACAGAAGAGTTTGAAGGAGAGGAATCTATTGGAGCGAATGGTTTAACAAAAACAACAGCTCCAACCCCTTTGACTCCAACCAGCTGTGAGCTGCTTTTTGGACCATCTGGACAGAGTGAGGTTTTTTTTATTTTTCCCTTTTCTGTATTGCAAGATGGCCTAGTGACCAGGGCAAAAGTGCAAAGGGATACACAATAGAAACTGACTGTATGCACGGGGCAAACCCCACCATCTCATCGACATAGCTTCTTAAAAGACAATAGTAAAACTAAGTTATCTGTTAGGGCAATTATTTCTCACAAAATTGGAAGCAGATTCTGACTATGCAGAGCACTTGGTTGTTCTGGCAGGAGTTTGGCATTAGTTTGGCATTAGTTTGGACTCATCCGACTGATCTCCCGCCATACCTTTTATTGCAGAGTAAACCTCTCAGCAGAGTGGGGAAAAATAAGCACAATTTTATTTATCAGGTTCCTCAAGGCTTTACTTGCTCCATTTTGACAGGATATTTCCTGCCAGCTCTGTGTATCTCCACACAGTGATGGCACCCAAAGGAAAAAAAAAAAAAAAGCAGCAATATATAGAATATAAATTATTTACTCTGAGAAGGACTTCTACCTGTGTTTGCCTCAACATCCATATCATCTCACAAGGGTTAAAATTCACTCCCCTGTAACTGCTGCTGTCAAGGCATGTGGTAGAGCAGCTTTCAAATTCTCTCGCAGTTACCCTGGAGGTGACTTTAACTTATCATTTTTGCACCACGTAGGCTTTCATCCCACCTCAGGAGAGGCTCTGTACTGGCTGGCTTTGCTCAGCTCTGGGAGAAGAGTGGTTAATAGTGTCATTTTGGAATTTCTTATTAACAGACCAGCAAAACTGCAAGGTTGACAGCACTATTAAATACGACAAAGTCTTCTTTAAAACACTGGCTGTTTGATTGGTGGGAGAGAAAAAAAAATCAGGGCATGATTTATACCGGGCTGTATGAGTCACAGGTTCTCCTTTACATCTTGGGTCCAAGGAATGATCGCTCATCTACAATCTGCAGTGCCCTCAAACAGCTCCTCACAGATGGCTCATCTTGACTCTAACATTGAAATGCTTCTGTGTCACACTGCACTTTTCCTAGAAAAACCGCCCCTTTTTGTCCCCTACCTCATACGATCGTTTCCTCTCAAATTGAAGTGTTTGTAATTGGTCCCTACATCGGAGAGTTGACTGTTCTGAACGGGAATGTCATGCCCGTAGCACATGACATCACTGTTTGGGGTTTTCATAGCTAGTGGGAGGGTGTCTCAAACCAGAAGGCCACTTCCAAATGGGATTGAAGAATTTATTTAAAAAGATTTTGTGTATATACATAGGAATTTTTGAGACACACAAGAAAAATGCATTAGGATTAGATTAGACGAGATTAGATTAATAAAGCACAGACATAGTGGACCAGGTCAACAGCCAGTCTTAGTTCAATAGCTTGTCTCAGACAGTGGTCAATATCATCTGCTCCTCTGCAACAGGCAGGGCACCCTTCAGTGGGCAGCTGTGGGGATAACATACTCATAAGGACAATGTCTTCCTAAACCCCGTTAATTAGAAGTTGGTTTAGGCACTGAAGCAAAAAAGCTTATATCCACTCTGAAGCTCTGGGATTTTTTTTTTAAATCCTCATAGCTGTATGTTCTTGCTACCTAATAGAAGTCTAATCCCATTCTCTCCCTTCCCCTCCTCTTCCTAAACTGTCAAAATTTTGGTTTCATAGACTAAGAACAACATATTTAAAAAAAAAAAAATCTGAATTGCAGCTTGTGCTTGGGCAGGGCTGAGAAACCTGTGCAACATCTTGCAGCAGCTCTGCCCAGCCTTGAAGAAAAAAGGGAAGAGAATTACTTCAGTCACTGAAATCAGAGCTAACTAATCTTGTGTTATCTGGCTGTACTCGTTAAAACAGCCTGAAAAATGCCTTTCCATGTGTTTTCACTTTTCATATTTAGCACCTATTTCCTATATGAAACAAGTCTAGTAACTAAACCAACTTGGAAGGGATCCAGGGTACATGGTTGGCATCCTGTGTGTGTTTCTCGGCTGGGCCACTGTCTTTACACTCTATTTGAATAATGCAAGCTTTTACTGAGAGGAAGAGGAAGAAGTATTATCCAAGAGAATAAGGACAAATACCAGCTCTGCCTCATTTCAAATGCCAGTGCAGTGTCTCATTTTACTGGATGAATTGTATAAAGTCAAGAATACAACCACAGGGCTCAGGGAAAAGGATACTGGTAGTATTTTTCTGCATGAAGCTTCAAAAATGTTGAAAAACACAACAACACATTTTTTAGGCAACATCTTATAACTGGTAGACAGTGGAGCTTTTGTTATGTTGGCCAATGTTGCCTGTCTGTGAAGTGGGTGTGGAAGTTTGATTATTGGTGCAGGGATCTCTAAAGCAATCACTTGAGGTACTGTTCTTTCATAGAATCACAGAGGCATAGAATATAGAATCATTAAGGTTGGAAAAGACCTCAGGGATCATGAAGTCCAACTGTCAACCCACACCACCCAACTCACTAAACCATGTCCCTAAGCACCACATCTACAAGTTTTTTGAACCCCTCCAGGGATGGTGACTCCACCACTTCCCTGGGCAGCCTGTTCCAATGCCTGATCACTCTTTCAGTGAAGAAATTTTTCCTAATACCCAGCCTAAACCTCCCCTGGAGCAACTTGAGGCCATTTCCTCTTGTTCTCTCACTTTTTACTTTAGAGAAGAGGTCAGCACCCACCTCACTGCACCGTCCTTTAGGTAGTTGCAGAGAGTGATGAGGTCTCCTCTCAGCCTCCTCTTCTCTAGAGTAAACACCTCCAGCTCCCTCAGCCGCTCCTCGTCAGACCTGTGCTGCAGACCCTTCACCAGCTTCGTTGTCCTTCTCTGAACCTGCTCCAGCCCCTCAATGTCCTTCTTGTGGTGAGGGGCCCAAAACTGACCCCAGGATTCAAGGTGCAGCCTCACCAGTGCCAAGTACAGAGGCACAATCACTTCCATAGTCCTGCTGGCCACACTATTTCTGATACAGGCCAGGATGCCCTTGGCCTTCTTGGCCACCTGGGCACACTGCTGGCTAATGTTCAGCCGGCTGTCGATCAGCACCTCAGGTCCCTCTCTGCTGGGCAGCTTTCCAACCACTCTTCCCCAAGCGTTGCAGGGGGTTGTTGTGACCAAAGTGCAGGACCTGGCACTTGGCTTTATTGAACCTCATACAATTGGCCTCACCCCATCAGTCCAGCTTGTCCAGATCCCTCTGCAAAGCCTTCCTACCCTCAAGGAGGTCAACACACCTTCTCAGTTTGGTGTCATCAGCAAACTGACTGAGGGAGCACTTGACCCCCTCATCCAGGTCATTGATAAAGATGTTAAACAGGACAGGCCCCAAAACCCATCCCTGGGGAACACCACTGGTGACCAGCCACCACCTGGACTTAACTCCATTCACTGTGACCTTTGAGGCACTACACTTTTGGTTGGTTTACTCTGTTATTGTGGTATGTCCTTTAATTGTCCAGTCATTAATTTGTCCATCTGTAAAATCTTACAAACCAAAATTTGACTCCTAAGGAAAATATTAGTTTGGTTTTTCACCCCAGAGTTTTTACAGAAGACCCAAAAATTGCAATTAAAGTCCGTTTTCACATGGTCCCATGAGCTGGTAGGCAACTGCCAGGTGTTTCCTTTCTTCTCAGTGGGCAGTGACCCCCAGAGAAACTTCATGTCTGGTGATGAACTGCTCCTCTTAAATCAGAGGAGACGAGAGATACAACCTAAAGACAGAGTTGAGCCTACAGAAGTAAATGAGGGTATGAGTCATTCCATCTCCCACCAGGTGTTGCTCTGATATTCTTTAATAAAAATCGTAGCTTTCAGAGTAAATAATGTGTTTTTAAAATATACTTGTACACGAAATGTTGTACTTTTCCAAATGAAAGGGGAACATATTTTGAGCAGATGCAACTTTAGTATTTGCCTGCTGAGCCCCAGCTTTGAAAGGCAGGAGGACCTCATGAGGAGGTGGGCAGGATTTAACA
Source organism: Pterocles orientalis (assembly GCA_011057875.1). NCBI lineage: Eukaryota > Metazoa > Chordata > Aves > Pterocliformes > Pteroclidae > Pterocles > Pterocles orientalis. Next base: position 364,261 of record WKFP01013036.1, read on the forward strand.
GTTCAAATCTAAAGTGGCATAGAGGTCCTGGGAGACAGCTTAAAAATCTATACCCAGAAAGTGTCTGAAGAATATGTCTCTGCTTATCTATGCTTGCATGTATATGTGGGTTTTTGTTTTATTTTATAACAAGATGTATTGACTAACTGGGAGCATTTTATTAAAGAGAGAAGTCTGGGTAAAGCCAGCAAACAATTCACTGCCAAAATTTACCCAGAAGTACCTGTGTAATTGAATTTGGCTGGCTCTAGCAAGATATTTGATTTTCTATAATTGGATTGGCTAATGGGGGGAAGAAGGTGGGGAGAAAGAGGAACTGGAAAGTTATCTATCTCCCTTGACAAAACGATCCAGTGACTTGGGAAATTTCTCTGCCCTCAGGGAGAGAAGGGCCGGATAAAAACAAGAAAACAAAGCAAGTGATGGACTGAAGCAAGAGGTAGGGCCAGAAAGAAGGGGTTAGTCCATGGCTCTACTACAGACTTCTGGGATGCCTGTGGGCAAGCCACTTTATCTTCCTGTGCCTAAATTTTCCACTCTGTGCCTGTCTTACTTCGTATTGTGAGTGCTTTGGGGTGCAAGTGTGTTGCTGTGTGCTGTAGTATGATTAGATAAGAGCTTGACCTTGCTACATCGCGTATCAAAAAAACACTCTCCCAGAGAGTAGGTCCATCCAGCTAAGGTTCCTCTCATCAGCCCTCCCCAATACTTGGTTTTTAGGGCAAATGTAGGTTACAAAGATTATATTTACTCTGAATACTCTTCTAAACCCCAATAATTTTCAGTTCAGGGCATTCCTGAGATGTACAGTCAGCAACCTTCACTGCATTCCCATATCCATCCTGCATGGTGGATCCATGAAAAACAAGGGAAGGAAGTCAACCCCACCTTATGCTATAGCCATGTGATTGCCAAAAATCTCATTTTTAGTAATATGGAGCCTACATTTGTCACAATAGTAAGATCACCTGGGATGGGAGCAAGAATTTAACATGGGTGATGAAAACAGAGACCGACAGCTTACCCAATCCCTCCCTATCTGTGCATACGAGTAATGCTTTCCTACTAGTGGCATGAATATGTTATGTTTGGTGGTATTGTGACAGTTTTTGATAATAGTATCAAAAAATACTCTAATGTTATCCTTATTCTTCATTAAAAATGCAACATTTTCATTTTAAAGGATCTTAAAATGTCTAATCAATCTTCCCTAAAACATGAGGCAGATTTAAAGCCAAGATGGAATAAAATCTTTAGTTCTTAGACAAAACTGTAGTCTGAAATGAGTGCTAGAGTCCTTTTTTTTAGTAAGTAGAGTTTGGTTTTCTAAAGAAATTAAGCTGATGTGATCAAATTGTGTGTCTGTTAGTCTGTGACTCTTTCCTGATTACATTATTGCGTGGTTCAGCTGAACGTACATCAGGATAGAAAAAAAAAAAACCTCAAACAGCAAAACACAAGTTAGGACTGTCACTGAGGGGAAGGGTTATGTTAGTAGCTTGGTCTTATTAGACACCAGAGAATCCACAATAGTGAAAGTCACCATGAGTATCTGGGCTACAAGCAAAGATTCAGCCACTGCATGCACCTTTTTTAGAATCATCGGACACAAAGTCAGAGGAATTCCAGGTTCACACATGCATGGCTTATAGAATAAACTCTATTTTATTTTGCAGGTCTATTTTATTTTGCAGGTAGATGAGCTATTACACCAAGGATCGTAAAACTTTCTGGAATTAAAATAGAGGAGGAAGAAAGAAAAAGAACACATACCTAAATCTTTTTTTTTTTTTTAAGATTTAATGACAGTCTACTCCTAAAAACAACCTGTTGGGAGGGCTGGTTTTATAGCGTCACAAAACTGCAGCCTGGGTTACCCTCAGTATACTGTTCTTCGCCTGCCTGCTCTTTGTAGGAAAATGTACTTTCCACTATCAATATACATGAAGTCAACTTCCTTAATCAGTTTAAAAGCCTCTTGAAAATGTATTTTGTGGGTGTCTCACTAGCTGAATCCTTTATTATGGGCTTGTATTGGGATGGTCATTTGAATTTTTGTTGTGAGTCCATATTTTATTATGCGTTTTATTTGCTTTTTATTGAAAGCTTTCTGAAGCACTAAGAAAGATGCTGGGCAAGTGATTGAATAAAAGCAAACTCATTTCAAAACACCTCCCTGATCTTTCTGCCTCTTCCCACTGCAGATATGCACACACCCAGACTTCTGCCCTCTGCTTCATAGCACACGCCACTACTTTTTTATTTTCATCTTCTATGAAAACCTAAACAATTTGTTTATTTATTTTGAAGCAAACCTTCAGAAACAGAGGAGCCTCCTTATTTTCCTGAAAGTTTAGGATTTTTTTTTCCCATCAGGTTTTTCTTTGTACAAAAAGTTTTTGTAAAAAAATGAAATTAAGTATCACTTACAGAATTTTTGGAAATTTTTCAGTTTTAAAGAAGTTCAATGTGAGTTCATCCTTCCTCTCTTCTTTTGTAAAAAGGAATCCTTAGTATCTTTTTTTTTTTTGGGGTGTGTGGCAAAAATTCATTTTTCTTGAAAAGCGAATGAAAGAAGAGTATGCACTGTTTTCTGATTCGCTTTGCATTTTCCTGTGCTCTTTCCCATATACTAGCAATCCTTCAAAATGGGCTATTCCACAGACAGATGAAGTCACACCATCCAAGTCCATAAAAATACTTCGCACTCAGACTTCTGGACTGCTCTCAATTTCCTTTGGAAACTGATGAAAGATAAAATCTTAAAGGAAGCCAGTGATCTGTTCAAGAGCTTTTTACTATTGGCTGACCATGCTGCAGGGAGGAAAATGCTGCCCCAGTTTCCAAAATGCCATCACTTTTGAAGAGGACATCTGCTGATAGAGTTATATGCAAATATAGAAAGAAAAAATGAAAGACATAGATGAATACTAAAGACAATTTTCTTAAGTGAAAAGTATATTAGGTTGTAACCACCATGGGAAATAAAGAAAGCCCTTTTATTTGGGATCTTGAATACTCAATCAGACAGATCAAGAGGAAATACACAGCAGAAAACAATTGGCAAAACTGCATCCTACATCGTCTAATCTGTCCTCCCAGCTCTTTATTCAGGAATGTTGAGATTGCTGATGTCTCCTGAATGTGGGTGTCCACAGCTATGTTACTGGACTTTTACTCACAATGAGCCTCTCCACACAACTCCCCCTTTATTCCTGTTTAGAGACAAAGGAATCCCTTTATGTTTACATTCTACTTAAAAGGCTAAGTCAACATCCATTACCATGAGAAGATACATAACATATAAAGAGCTTATAAAAAGCCAACTTTACAGGAACACCTTTTCCAGGTTTCTGTTACCCACATTTAAAATTTTGAATAAGAAAAGATGAGATTTTAGTGTCTTTAGCACCAATGCCATGCATGTTTGCCAATAGATTTACAGCTGTGATTTTATAAATTACACAACCACATGATGAAGGGCAGAACAGGTGATTAACTGCATTAACCACACACCTTTGACCAGGTCACTTGCACTTTGTACACTAATTTATCACCTCTGTGTGAGAAAACCAAACCCACAATTTCAAGAAAACGGTAAAACTGCTGACAGGTCAACCCCCAAAGTGCTCAGATACTAGTGTTTTCTCCAGCACTTACAAGTAAGTGACACATGCTGAAGTCAGGCAGATGAACTCCTATTGCACTTTAACATCACATGGTGCAGCTGGACACAGATCAACGCATGTACAGTTCATTCATTTTTTTTTCTTTTTTTGTTCCAACATGGATAATAATCCGAGACAGCTTGAAAGACTGAGCATCTGTAAAGTTGTGGTGCTTACTTTGTACAAAAAGATACGTTTCAGCCTGACTGAGCTAGAAATCTTGAAAGAACATATTTCCTCTAAGTCTTTTGCATAACACTCGGGTAAGGTGGAGCTTTTCATCACACTACTACTTAAAGGTATGAAGAAGATAGCTGTAGATTAAATACTCTTTGGAGCAAGCATCCTTGACCTGGCAGGGGTGGGGGGTTAAACACTAAAATATGATTACACTGTCATGACAGAGTCTGACATATATATTTCCAAGAGGAGGGCACACTCAAACAGGACATCTCTGCCCCTTCTTGGTAAAGCTGAAGCCAGAGGAGTACCTAGGACTCGTCTATGTGGTTCTTCATATGCAGACAGTAACCTTTAACACCAGAGATTTCACAGTGCTGCAGTGAGCTGTGGAGTCCTGCTGAGGAGTAGGAGATAATAGTTTGGCGTTGGTGCCTCTAGGACATTTCTCCTCCAGAAGGCCAGAGAGAGTTTAAGTTTTGAGCTAGTCGCTTTTGATTTTCTCTATAATCAACAAAGGGAATGGGTTGCTTTTGGGACACCATTCATTTGACTGATTTTAGATTTCAACATTAGGATGAGAGGAACCGCATCATAAAAGAGTGTACTTCTCTCTACTGACCACAACAGAAGCCCATGCTGATTAGCTCAAACGTGTATAACTAAAAATCTCTGCAGCTACAGATGATGTGGAGCATGTCTGTATAGACAGACTGTAATGGGAGTTCTAGTAAGAAAAGGTGGGACAAGGGAATAATTAAATAAAATCTCATCTTTTCTTATTCAAAATTTAAATATAGAATATGGTGAAGTGTCTGAACAACAATTAACTGCCAGAGTTAATGAGATGGGGGGAAAAGCACTCCAAACAGAACAAGCGCCAGGTTTGGTGTGTCAGGATTCCTGTGTGTATCTCACAAATTTACAATGTCAAATTGACATAATTTGAAGGAGATGGTGGGCATTATCCCAGGAAAAAAAAGAAAAAAGAAAAAGCAGCCCATTTATAATTTGCATATGCATATTTATTTGTTTGATACAGCAGCTAATTCTGCTGTTCTCTGAGCAGCACCTTTGCATCTCACACTTTTCTACCCATTTGCACAATTAGTGCTGGTGGATAAATGTGCTGGCTGGTGAAGCATTCTCTTTTATCCTCTCCCCTGCCAAGTGCACAGGCCCTCAGATATCTTCCTGAAACACAAAGCACTAAAAGGCCAACCTGCAAACTGTGGATCATAACCCAGTGTGTTACTGTTCTCTGTAGGTCGTGTAGAGTGGGGGGAACTCTAACGTGTACTCAACAACAATGTGGTCATATAGCCTATAACCTGCATAAGCTACAGAGAGATGTGTGAGGTCCAGAAAACACTACTTGGGATGAGCTGAATGAGTTGTACGGGTAGTGGTTATGGCTGCAAAAGTTTCATCTCCTAAACTATCAGCACACCAGCTCCTCAATCAGAACTTCTGAGTTCTGCTTCCAGCTTTGAACTGTTCTGTTAATTTGCGTGAAAGACCTGAATTTCTCCATAGCTGCCTTTATTCATTGTTATGGTAGTTGTGTACTCTACTAAAGGCTGCAAAGCTTAATGGTCATAAATTGTTCCTTATTGCTCATTCTCACAAGAATCAAACACAAAACATACATGTTTGCTCATCTAAGACAAGTTTTCCCGTGTGTTCCTCTTTCTCCCACTGCAGATTATACCTAGAAACACTAATAAAAGAAGAATAGGCTAACGGGGATATATCCCCTGTAGCAGCCAAGAGGTACCCCTTGCCTACTTTCCCTAGGCCCTGTAGACCTCTCTGGAATAAGGAAGAGATTTTCAATTAGACATCAAATTAATAAGGCACTTCTGATGCTCCATTCCTGCAGGAAGACATTAGTAATTTGTTTGTTCCAAAGGCGCCACTCATATTCACACAAAATGGCATTTAAATGTTAATCGAGTCAGGGGATGGGGAGTGCTTGCCAATCACTATGCAACTTAAGGTCAAGGTTTTTGTCTTAAAGGAGGACTCAATGTTAATTTTAAATTTAAAATTCTTGACAGATAGCAGGTTTTCAAATGCCTGCTACAATCTGGCTTGTTTGATTCATTTTAATGAGTAAGTAACTCCTGGCAAAATGAAGGTTTCCCCATGTCTTCAAGGAAATGGAAGGGCAAAGAGGCACAGTGGACTAATCCTGCATCCGCTACAGGGAACAGGAAGCAAAACCAATTTAGACTCCCATTCATCTCCTTGCTCCCCACATAGAGACCAAAAAGAGTAATTTACATTCCTATGAACACTAGGCAATTATTGGAAGTTTCGGTTTAAAAGTAAAAAAAAAATATTCTCAATATTAAATTCAGTTTTAACTCTCTGTGCTGGAGGAACACTTTGTGTGTGTATCTGTGCACTCTAGGTTTTGTTATTTCTATACTTTACATTGTTTGGTAGGTTTGGAGTTTTTTTTTTGTTTTGTTTTGTTTCATTTTTTTTAACCTTCAGAGTCTAGTTTTTAAATAGTATAAGGAACCTGTGATCTCTTTCTGCCATTTTTTTCCAAATGTGTCAGCCCCCAAAAAGAGCCAGAGGGCTTTGCCATATTTACGCCTAGCTGTTGCAAGGTGGAGTTGGGGCTGACATCCCTCTCATGCAGTTCTTGCCACCGCTGCACAGGTACATGGCAGACTGTCTTACTTCCCAGGTAGCCTTGCAGGGGGTGATGGATTCAGACTGACACCAACTCAACTTGTGACCTGAGTCAGGAGAGAAGATACCAGGACTACTTCTGCTGATTTCCTTCTTGAAAGAAGTGATATTGGAAAGGAATCTCAAGAAAAAGAAATAGATCCACCTTATGAAGTTGTGTCGTCAAATCTTCAGTTAATGGAGTACTGTTCCCCCAAAATATGCCGCTTAATTTGCTGTTATTTCAAAACAATCAAAAAGCTTTGAGTCTTAACTTTGATAGTTCCTGACCTGTATGGTGGTGCTTAAGGAAAACTTTCTATGGATAAACAGTCCCCAATTATTGGATTGTATTAATTTATTTATTACTATTTGTCTTATTTTTTCTTAATCTGTAATTCACTCTGAACATCTTGTGCAATTTTTCCTTCTCAGGCCATCACTTGTCTTTATGGAGTTACACAAATTCCTATGGTTAATCAGGAAAGAGACTGATGAAATGAGTTATCTTTGCATGTGTTCATGGAATGAGTAGTGTCAAACACAGAGAAATAAATTCATTACGGGTCATGAGTACTTTCATTTATAAGTGATAGGTCACTTACTTTTCTGCAAGAAAATATTGGTAAATACCAATATGGTGGTAGGAAATACGGTGCTAGTAAGTGTCACCACTGCTCTTTTTTCTTTGTTTCTCTTATTAGGAAACTAAAAGAACATCCTAGGATGCCAAGCTGACAAATAATAATACAAAACTCATTGCTTAAGGCAGTAGTAGAACAACTGCTTTGAATAAAATGAGATCAGTCTATGATTTTCCATTCTAAGGAAAAGGAAATCTATAGGCTCCATCAGATTTAGTTAGTTACAGAAGCAGTTAAGTCATGTCGAGCTATTAATGTAATCTGCAACCTAACCACTGTGAGTAACCTACAAGAATTTCCAGTTGGCACCTTCCCCAGATAAGTATTCACATCATAGAATCATAGAATCATAGAATCATATCATAGAATCATAGAATCATAGAATCATAGAATCATAGAATCATAGAATCATAGAATCACAGAATGGCCTGGGTTGAAAAGGACCATAGTGATCATCTAGTTTCAACCCCCCCGCCATACGCAGGGCCGCCAACCACTAGACCACATCATTATCAAGTCTTCGATGTCCACGTCAAGACTGGAACCAGACTCAGAACTAGACTGGAAATCAGGAGAATGTCCTGTCCAGTTTGTCAATAATCATCTGCAACCTTGGGAAATTAATTTAATTTCTCCTAGGTTCTTCTTTTATTCCCTGCTTAATCCTTGTTAGTTTTACTTGCAATTGGACAGTCTTTGCAGTGGGTACTGTACTTGAATGAGTGCATGGACAGCACTTGGCACAGTGGCATCTTAGTCTTGGTGGTGACCACTAGTTGTAACTGAAGTACAGATCAACAGTAACAAAGCAGCTGTCCTCTCTCTTTCATTCCACCTTCTCCACCAGAAGAAACAAAACAAAACAAAACAAAACAAAACAAAACAAAACAAAACAAAAAACAACTGAAAAAGCAAAACTAAATAAATACATAAGTAAAAACAGAAAATTCATTCCTTGTTTGGACTATCATATCAAGAAAAAGATGAAGAAAACCACTGTGGGAGATCTTCAGATATTAAGGTTGGAGATCATAAAATTCAAAGAGAGACAAACCTCATCAAATCACCGTGAAAGAAGAAATTCTGCATCCTGACTGTTTAAGCTCTTCTCTGGATTTGGGTTCCTGTCTTCTTTCAGAAGCCCACTTATACAGAGATTGCTTTGTGTGGCCAAAACCTGCCCTGTTCTTTTTTAGCATCCTAATCTGTGTAGTGTTCTGTAGCCTGAAATATAATCACTTCTTGAGAAAAGCAAAACCTAGGGCATTTCAGTAAGCGTGGAAAAAAATTACTTATGTTTTGTCTAGAGAAGCAAGAGAAGGAATTAAAGTTAAGATGAACCGAACACATGAGTGCACTGTGCCCGCTGGGGTCTGGCTGTATATTCATTATACAAGGTCAGGGTCTCACTTCCATTCCTCCTAGTGTAATTTAGGTAAAGCCACCACACAATGCCTGACCTTTCCATGGGACAAGCTCCTTGCCTCCCTCCTGACATGTTGCAGTAAATTTGTGTGTAATTAAACATAGTGTTCCAACACGTCAGGTCTCTGTGACTGCCTAGCCTCCCCTCTCCGGTTGACCTTTCAGATTGAATCCAGCACAGACCACCAAGGTTGGGAAATGGCTAGTACTGGAGTACAGACAATACAGCAAGGCGTGTCTGCTTGGATTAAGACGTGGTCCCTGCTTCTGCCTCCACTTGGGTTGATGGAGCCTGCATTGCACTGCATGCTCCGTGTTGAACCAGGAGCAAAAGTGTAGAAAGGCAGTTTTGCTCCTCAGTGACGCTTCAGCTGCCCCTTGGGCACAAGATACCTTCAGGCTCTAGCCGTGGTGAGAATCCAATGGGTAAAACACTGAGTAAGTGTGTGGGAAAACCTGGTCCTTCTCTAAGGAGTTTGTGATCTGAACACGATCTTTGGAAGGATGAAGGTTCTTCGCAGGAGTAGGGGTCTCACAAGGTTACTCATGCTGTTGCTGGCATGGGCGGATGTAGTCATCTATCAGACAGCATAATTACTTTGGGTCATGAAGGTGAGAGGAAATGGGGAAAGGTCAGACAAAGGGCCTAAGAATTAACTATGAAACCTCCTTTAGTCCACAGGAATTTGCCTAAAAAGCGGGACTTGTGCTTGTAGGAAGATATGGGAAAATATAATGATACAGTGGCACTATGGAAATGTTCAAAAATACATGTGCTTCAAAGAGAAAATACACTACAGCAATACTGGGCATCTAAAGATATTCTGTGGAGGCAGCAGATACTGTTCTGGAAGGACTATAAGATTAAGAAGCTGGTGCACAGAAATTGGTTACAAAACTGAGACTCAACACACCTGTCCCCATTCATCTGTATCTACATTGGAACAAGTTTTCTAGTTTTATTATATAGCTAAAGGAGAGAAACTGAAAATTCTACTTGTGATCCACCTGGAGAGATAGTCTGGGCAGAGGTTTCAACAATTTAGGTTGACAAAGATCAGTTAGAGAAAGCCCACCCCAACTTCATTTACAGTGAGCACCGCAGTAGCGATATAAGGGGATCGTGAAGGTCCTTTAGAGCTTTGAAGGTCAGTCTGTCTGTTCCCAGTTATATCAACCACAGTATATTCAAATGAAATGACCTCTTTGTGCTTCATTTTTTTAATTAAAAAAAAAATAAAGGGGACAGCATAACAACAATATGAAAAACTGCGATCCTCTAAATTACAGTAGTATATTACAACCAGCTATGACTAGCACTGTCTAGAATAACCGAAAGTGCAACAAGACTGAAAATGAACAATTTTGAAATAACATTCCTTCAAACAAATGCAAATCTGGGTACATCCCTTGGAAACCTTTCTTTACCATGACAGGCATTTAGGACTAAGATTAACTTCCTGTTAGTCAGAAGCATCATTATCATGCTGGTTCTTTTCTGCATCAGGAACGAAGACATGACAAGGGAAAAGGCACTAAAATATAGTTTCAGACCACTCTCTACCGTTAGAAATTCTGCTGTTTATCATCACCTTCTTTCACAGAGAGTCCTCACAAGGCTGGGACAGTGTCTTAGGCATTTTTAATGACCTTTTCGGTTCAAGATTTTCAGATGCACTGTATCAAACCTGTTACTAAAATCTTATCACACAACCTTCCCTCTGTTTTCCCTTTACACTCAGATGTTAATAATTCTCAAGCCCCTCTTGCTCACGGCTCACGATCCCATTGTCCTCTAGAAGTTCCACAGTATTTTCTCTGTCTTTACCTTCCATTATTTTAATAGGGAGAGAAGTTAGATTTATAGGATGGTAATTGCCAGGACCAAAAGTAAGAAAGAGAAAAAAGACCTGTTTTTGTAGGTCATCCAGCCACTTCCCTTGCCAGTGCCTGAACGTTCTTTCCTGCATACGTTCTTCTGTTTTGCTCAATGTGCCTGTGAGTCTCCACCCTTTCCTTTGGGACACCAAGGCTTGATACACCTCACTGCCAGTAAGTGTTTTATTCCTGATATTTATTGTGAGTTTTTCTTCACTTAATTGTATCCCATTACTCTTAGTTATATCCCCATGGACCATCTTAAATAATTCCTTCCGTCATTGGCATCTTTCCCCTTCAAGTTTGTGTATTTATTTCTTGTCCTGTTAATCATCCTTTAAGAAAAACACAACCTTCCAGCAACTTCATCTTTGGCGTACAGAGGACATGCCTCTACTTCCACCGCTTAAGGTTGTTCTTCCTGTTCAGAAAATCAGAGTTATCTAGGTAATTTCCTCTGTCAATAAACACAAAGGATAGCTAAGAGAAAGCAGATAAGCTTTACCATATAGTGGGAAGGTAAGTGTGTTAGAAGGAGAAGCCGAAAGAAAAGGATTTACACTAAAGTGACCAAATCCATCTGGTAATCTTAAAACCATAACTGAGGGAGTTCTCTGTTACTGTTTCCTTGTGGGATCTTAGGAAAATTGACCCACATGGATTTGGGCTTCTTAGCAACCTTTGCTTTATCCTGCATGGTGAATGACGTACTGCAACACTCTTCTAAAAGACAAAATAAAACCAAGGATCTGAAGAAACCATGCAGCATTTTAGGAGTATCAAAGCAAAATACCTGGACAGAATCAAATAGTTTGCCTTTTCTGTGCTGCCTCTCCACCCCTCTCCCCCCCTCCCCACCACAACTTCGCAGTTCATAAACTTCTTTTATGTAGACTCAGAAAGAAGCAAAGATCTTACTGGGTGAAAAATCTGTTTCCTGCCCACTTTGAGTTTTAAGGCTATATTTTTTAAACTTCTAAGGATCTAAAATAGATTATTTCAATTCAGTTATAGGATGCAGATAGACTTCAGTATCAATACCACCATCATACATCTCCTCATATCACCAGGGTGCAATGAGGTTTACTGAGTTAATGTCTGTAAAGGGCCAGGAAGTGCTGTTTAAATGTTATTCTTATGAGCTCTTCAGTTTTTGGGGCTGGTTTCATTTCTGTTGAAACTGCCACTAATACTTCCTTGACCTTTTGATTCAGCTGCAGAACCTTCGACAAGAGAACTCCCTTTTGAGGCTGCTGGTATTTCATACATTTGGTTTACTCCTGAGCCTGAAGCATACTTATTTACAGTCTGAATTAAAGCATGGGAAGCATGGGATAAGGGCTGTTGAGTTAGTTCTTCAGCCCTGGCCAAAAGTCTGCAATACAAAAATTATCAAAAGAGGAGGCAGAAAACAGAGACAAAATGTGTCTGTGTTGAGGCACTCTTGCCAACATCCTCTTTTTGCAGCTTTTGAAGTGGGAGGAAGAGATGTAAATCAAATCCAACTGAGTGTTAGAGTAGAACTGACATTTGAAGCTGCAATACCTTAAAGTCAATATCATTATCTCTGATATTTACTGTAGCATACAATGCTTGGATGAAATGGTAAAGTTCACCTATTCTTCCCATACACACTACATTGTCATATGTGCTGTTACAAACATTCATATACACGCACACACAGAAATTAGAATTAGTTGCACCTAAATATCCAGTGTGAACTCCCATCTAAGGACATCTGCTGCTTAGACACCTCAGAAGTGCTGTGTTGGTGGGTGAGACACTTTTTAAATAAGATTCGGCTTATATATAGTTTGTCTCTCTCAGATGCTTTTTCAAAGCATGAATGCTAGTACTGTTTGGAATGGGTAGTTGGTGGAGAAGACTAAAATTCCTATAAAGATATAATATCTGAAGGGGGCAATTTTTTGGGACCTCTCAAGCAGGTGCAGTTGGACAGACAGGACTTTTTGTTTGGAAAGACACAAGCAAGCCTGGGAAACAGTGCAGTTGAGTTATCTGAGATATCTCAGGATGTGATGAATAATTCTCAGGAGAGGACTATTTCTCTCCACCGACCGTAAGGGGAGTCTGGCGTAACTACTCCAGACTTAGATGTCTCTGCTTTGGCCTTCGAGGTTAGGACAGATGGATCTCACTCCAGGTTATATTTTTTCCTTTAGTAGGGAAAAATTATAGATGTTTAATACAGGGGGAAAAGGAGAGTATGGGTCCAAGGACTCCTGAAATTTCTTCCTAATGAAGCTCTGGAGAAGTCTTAGGATGGTGTGGGATCCCGTTCACTCAACTTAGGCACTGAAATTATTATTTCTAAATATATCCATCAATTTCCTACTTTACCAATGGGGCCTGCCGAATGCCAGCCACTGAAGACTTCCAGAAAAAGAGCTTTGTTAAAGTGCTCAGGTCACTATGGCATTAATGGAAGAATTGAGTCTAAGGTATTTGGTCCTGATGCAAGAACATCCTTTAAAACATATATTGGATGTTATTTTATATTCGTTGAATTACTTGTCATGACCTGACATACATTCCTTGAGCAAAGCAAAGTAAGAACAGGTATCAAAATTCCAAGCAAACTGTTTATAGAGTCCTCTTTCCAGTGAATGAATACATCTGCCCATTTATTTTTGTGTCTTTAAACATCATACTGTATACTGTCTTCTCTCCTAATGCAAATCTCACCTTGACACCACTCGTGCCAAGCTGAGCTGTCCTACACTGAACTCAAACCCTCCTTCTGCAACCATGAAAAGCACAGACCGAGATCTCCATAAGTCTGCAGCATCTCAGACACTCACATCCTACCGTTGCTACACCATTGTCTCAGAAAGGAACCCAATGCCATGGAATAGCCCACAACAGAGGTAACCAAACTTCTAGTGATGTGTAAGACTACTGCTGCTGGCGGTGGGTAAAGGCTATGTGGAGACTCCTGGACCATAGCAGGGACAGGGTTATAGCATCCAGCCTGATCACCTGACAGAGAACAGTGCAGTAGGCTAATTATCCTGCTGATTACAGCAAATGACTGAGACAAGAATTTCTTTGAGTAGACAGGAATCGGGCTATTTCAAGGGATGTCTGTGTTTCGAGATGCCAGAATACTCCATACACCAAGTGACTTAGGTTGTTTCTCCTAAGAAGTGGAAAAAAAAAAAACCCAACACAAAAATACAGAAGTGCCCTCCCTCCCAGTTCTCAGTTTCATTATTAATAAGCCCAGAGTTGCCTCCCTGAGAAATGACCACCTAGATGACATCAACTGTCTTGACTACAAAGGGAATCCTGCTCATTTTCATCCCTTTGTAATTTTACGTGAATTAAACACTTTAATGTGATCAAGAGATGCATTCATTCTGTATGGCATTATCTTGGGAGATGAAGGTATTTCGTTTTTTCATTTTCTTGATGGAAATATTCTTTCCGTTACTTTGACATTATTTGAAGGTTTGGCTTTCAGGAATGATCATTCCCGTTACTACAGCACCAGCCAAAATGGAAATAGCAAAACACACAGGGAAAAAGAGAAGACAACACTGGAATGAACAAAAAAAATCCTGCAAACTACCCTTAGTTTTTGAGAGGGCATTTGAAAAGCTGTCAATTTTATGCTGCTAGCTGACTTGTTCTCTGTACCTCTAGCCACAACAAGCAATAATAATGAAGCTTTCCACTTCTTATTTCTTTCCATGAGTTTCTCAAAACTCTTGACTAAATCTGAACTTGGCTGCCTGGCATCTGGGAAAGCTAGGTAGGCTTTGCTGTGAATTCTTTCTTGGCTGCTCTCAGGATTCATTATTCAAAGACACACGCTTGGATGGCAGGAATTGACCTTTTATAGGACAGAGGGCCAATACTGGAGTAGGTGTGTTTTACACGACAGAAAGCTCAAAAAACTTTAGTGGGAAATGGTGATTTCTGCCTTAGACACATCAATTCCAATGAAAAGAAAATGGTGGCATGTCCTTTCCTTTTTTGGTCATGCCAGTGCTTATCCAGATTCCCTTTCCCTACAGCCCATGGATCTCAGCTTTCCTCTTAAAGACCTTTGCTTGCTTTAAATACGTGCCAAGGTCTGGGCTCCAGTCTACTTCCCCCTTTTTTCCACTAGTCAGTTTATCAAACACTAACTGGTTTTCACTACTGGCAAGGGAGCCTGTCTCGCTTTGGCTCTTGTTCTCAGACAGCAGAGTTTCTCTTACTTTCTGCCTCATGGATTTCCTTCAAATAACACTTGAGTTTCTGTTTTTCCCTACAACAATGTGACTACACCTGCAAGTCCTGAGACTCAATTTATGCTTAATCCGTTAAGGGTGCTCCACTTTCTCACTGCCCCCATCTTGAGGGAGCTGATGTTTCATTTACCTGAAGTTTGACAATTTTTAGCTATTCTGGGGCAGCCACTGCTTGGAAGCTGTTCTGCAAAATGTTTTGTGTTTTAAAGTGCAGATTAATGTTTCCCTTGTAAGAGCATCAGGTCTCTTAAATGAGATCGTTCTACTCTCAAGGACTGCAGTCTTGTTTTACTGCAGTAAGTCCATCGAGCCCAACTCCTGCCAATCCTATCAATCCTCTCCTTAGCCTGAAATAACTTTACAATGGGTGGAAGAAGAGGAATGTGGTGTGGCCATACAGCTCTTCTTCATGCAGCTGCTGATGGAGGTAGGGGAAGCAGAGCCTGAGCTACCACCAGTGAGAGGCTTCTCCAGTCTTGTCCAGGCATGCTCCAGCCTAGTCCCAAGCAGCTGGACACACAAAGATAGACAGCTTTTATCCTATACTCCTTCTTCTTTATGGTCTCTCTTCATAACATGGGAATAGGGAAAAAAACAGGATCCAGAGCCTTCAATTTGCTTGCTGAGGCTAAAGCCCATGCATAATACCAAACCCTTCAGAATCACTTGTTTGAAAGCTTCAACTCTGTTAGATTATCCTGCACACCTACTGTATTAAGTTAGAAGTTCTGGGTAACTCCTCCCATCCCTTTTTATTGGTCAGCATGTTTTAGTTTGCCAAAGAATGAGACTGAACAACATAAAATCCCATTGTTTTCTGCTTCCAGGAAAGACCTGAACAGAAGAGACAGAACAGGCTAGTTGGTTGTTGTCTGGAGGCAGGACAGGGCAAGGAGACCGAAGAAACTCAACACTGAACCAAGATCTAGTTCAGCAGGACATCTAGTTTAGTTAATAATATTCTAGGTCACATTTGCATTTTGAGACTCAGTTGCCCTACACCCCCCCCCAAAAAAAAAATAAAAAAGATAAACTGAGATTTTTTTTGCTGCTTCAAGAAAAATAATGTTGACTTCCTGTAGAGCCTGCAGTTTGTAACTTGCCTACTGGACAACATAACTGCCTCAAAACAGATCCTAGTCTTGAGGTATATGTCATCAGTTCCATAGCTCCCAATACTATGAGGCCTTGACCTCAACTAAACCCATATCCTATAGAATTCAGTGGGAACATCATGGGTGCGCCTTATACGGAGTTCAATCAGGCTTATAGTTTGACAAACAAACCTAGGTGAAAAGGGGCTAATAAATAAGAGAACTACTGGAAGAACAAGCTGTCTTTCACAGCCAGAAAAGGGCCCTAAAAAAATCCAGAATTTTAGTTATGGTAGCTTAAAAAAATGAGTTTTTTAGGTAAAAGACAAAAATACACCTTTGGCAGCATTTTATTTACTCATTTAATTGATATTCACCCTCTGAGCTGACACATTTTAGTATCAGAGTGGGATGGTCTATTACTTAGCAAAGAGAATGATCTAAAGTAAAGATGGAAGAGATCTACCGGGACAGATTTTAAAGTAATTTACTTATACTTTTATATATACAAAATATGAGTACAGTTACACACATAACTTTACATGCAAGCCTGCAGGAATGCATATGCAAATCAGACTATTGTGCAGGGTATTATGCCCAATCAGCGATTCAATTGGTGCAATTAACCAATTTCTACACAGAACTCTTGTAACTGGGCATGCAAATTAATGCAACTACATGTAAAGCTTACACCAGCATTTGTGTACCTAAATGTTCTGTGTATCTAGCCCATTAAATCAGGGTTTGTTTTAATTAGACTGTGTAATTCAAGCCAGAAGAGATCACAATGTACTTGGAAGGCCAGAAAATAGAAACAAAAACACATTTTCTGACATGTTGTCGTTCAAAGGCACCATGAACCCCCACACTACTTCCTTGGATTATGAAATCACAGTCGTAGCCAATCAAAACTTAACATGGGAAAAATATTTCTCCTGATGTGCAGTCTAATCTTTTCCCTGCTTAACTTAATTTTATTTCCTCTAGTCATCCTCCCACTCTAAACACCATCTCCCACAGAATCACAAAGCGGCTGCTGTGTTTACTTAACTCAATTATAATATTTCTAGGAAATGAGTTATGTCTGTGTGAGGAAAACAGGAGATCAACAGATATGGAAGGAGGATCCTCTTCTATGGGTCTTGTTGGTGACAAGATCCCTATTTTGACAAGTCTTGACAGTGTCCTGTTCTAGAAAAAGTAAACCTCGAGTGGTACTTACTAGACCTTGTATTATAACGCCCTTTGCTTTTCCTCACTACATCTCAAAGCCAGGCTCAGATGGGTCCTTTTCTACGGATGGAGAAAGTAAGGCAGAGAAGAGGAGGCATCTTCCACAAACTCTCACTGCAAATCAGTAACAGCAAGGATAAATTCTAGTTCTCCTGACACCAAGACCAGCAATAACATCTGGTGAGTGGAAGAATTTTCCAAAAAAATTTAAAAAAAAAACCCCAAAACCCCAGTTCTTCAACTGGACCTGCCCTGGTAGGTCACTGCAAGCTTAGGCTGTGTTCAGACGTAGTGGACTGATCTCTGAATTCAGCACAGTAGTACCTAAAATAGTACAATCCAGCCCTCAGGGCTGCAAAATCACAGAGGCATTTAGGTTGGAAGGGGGTCATCTGGTCCAGGCTCCATGTGAAGCAGTGCCAGCTTAGATCAGGGTCCCTTCCTTAATATATGTACATTTATATAATACAAAGATGATTTTTATATAGTTTCATGCCTTTGATAAACGTGTTTTCTGTAAATATAGAATGTTTATTTTTATAATGCAACCATACCATGGCAAAAGGTGAAAAAGTAAAGCTTTTAAAGCTAAAAATCTTGTCCGGCTACAACGATGAGGTTTTCCGTGGCTTTTCCTTATATGCGTGATGGTGCTAAATCAGTATAAATTCATGGTACACCACTGACTTAAACTCCCTTCATCACAAAACCTGCTTTTGTTAATGGCTTAAAAACATTCTGCTTTATCAGACTTATGTAATATTATGCTTTGCAGATCACATATCTTACAGCTGTACTAGAAGCACTTATCTATGTTCAAGGTCCCCTTTCCTATATATCAAACAACACAATAATGAAGAATTATACTGAGTTGCTAAAATATTAGAGAGAGAGAAGGAGAGAGAAACACATTTTTGCAATGTTTCGAACCTAGTGTCACTGGGATTTTTTAATGCACAAAAGGCAGAGTAATTTTGCTCTAGTTCCACATTAATTCCTGCACAATATGCATTGGGGATATTATTTTTTTAAAAGACATTTTAAAACCAGGCCTGAAAACAAGCAAAATCCATTACTGACTTACAGTAAATTCCTAAAGGATTCTCTGTACTTCTGTTCCTACTTCAAAATGGCTATACACACACACACAAACAGATTCAGCAAACACGGCAATATGTTTTAAGATTCAGTATCCTGAAGAAAATAAGACAAGAAACAGTAGACCCCATTCAGCAAATTTATTGTACTTCCTCAATTTCCAAACCTCAAAAGCACAACGGGCACTTATAGTACATGATCATTTTTAATTCCTAGAAAGTGATTTAAGATGGGAACATTCTTAACGATGACTTCCAACAAACCATCCAAACATGGCCCTGTTCCTAGATTGGAACAATTTCGTAAGGCTTGTAACCTTACTGATGCTTCATATTTAATTTGAAGTAGAATTAAACTTTCAAGACTGTTCTTTGCCGTGAAGCCAGGGAAAGTTAGTAGCTGAACTGTAAATCTGTGACCATATATATGCATATATATGCACACACATGTTGTTTCATACTGCAGTAATAGAATCATAGAATCATAGAATCATAGAATCATAGAATCATTAAGGTTGGAAAAGACCTCAAGGATCGTCAAGTCCAACCCAACACCACTTAACTCACTGAACCATGTCCTTAAGCACCACATCTACACGTTTCTTGAACACCTCCAGGGATGGTGACTCAACCCTGGGCAGCCTGTTCCAATGTCTGACCACTTTTTCAGTGAAGAAATTTTTCCTAATATCCAGCCTAAACCTCCCCTGGTGTAATGGAAAAGACAAGTAATGAATATGGTTTCCCTTTAATAAAAAAGAGAAGGGAAAAATGAAAGAAGAGATACAGTGTTATACTTCCTAATGTTATACAGATGAGGAAGGAAAGCTGGAGAGCCTCCTAAAACGTCTGGACAGAGTGTGAAAACTACAGATATGGAAGTTGTTCCTTGGGATTAAAGGGTTTTGGACCAGATCCTAAGGAAAGCTGTGGCTGCAGAACTGGGAAAGAAGTTGGAAGACTGATGAATGAAGCTCAGACTTTCAAAAGACAGAGAGTGAGGAGATGACTTGGCATACCTAAAGGCCTGGATGCTGAAAAAAAACCCCAAAACAAACAAGGTAAAAATGTCACAGAAGTTTTTATTATCTGGCAACAACAGTTTTGCCCGTGATGTTTGGAAATGCTGTAATATTTGGAAAGATACCTGCAGGTAAGAATGGAAAGGCACAAATATTTAATGTCAGCACTGTCTAGCTCTTAATCCTTGTGGTTGGGCTTAGGTTGAGGATTAACCCAGTAACTGAACTTTGAGTCAGACTGCCACAGCTCTTTGCCGGTAGTCGGTAGTCAGGGTAGTGTGTAGCACATTTTACCAGCACCGCTCATGCTCACAGAACAAAAGGCATGCTAGATAACTGCATTTCAGAAGGCTGCTTTTGAGATTGCAGACTGAAGATGAGAGAGTTAGTTTTCCAGGTTTTGTTCTGCAAAGAGACTGCAGTTTTGGGTGCCCAATTCGAGTCTTCTAGAGTAAAGCTACTGGTCATCCTGACTTCTCTCTGAGCTCAGATTCCTGTTGCTTCTCAGAATTTCAGTCTCTTCAGTGGTTTGTGTTCTGTTCCTTTCACCTCAAGCATCCCACAAAATCAGAGCCCACACTGACAAATATTGTTCAACGTCTTGATTCTGCCATAAACACAGGGAAAAAGCTCCAGGGCTGGGATTTGAATTAGGAACCTGCCAACTTTTGTTGCTCTGTTGCCCACAGGTGTCTAGACATGACAGATGCGGCAAGATGAGACGTGATACAAGGATAGGCTCTCTCGAATCCTTCGTCACATCAGTTCACCCATAATGCATCCAAGGGACTGGGAGACACAACACATTCCCTACAGAAATGCATATACGTATCAGCTCTCTCTTTCTTGAACACTCCACGCTAAGCCAATGTTTTGGAAACTGGAAGAAGCTGCAGTGAAATCGAGTAGAAACAGCAGAACGGAAAGGTATTTTGTTGTCGCAGGAAAGATTTGGTCTCTCTCCTACTACTTCCCTGTAATGTTTTATTAATGTACAGGCAAAATCTAAACAGCCACTGAGATTTCCCCATCAAATGCAGGGGAGGAGGAAGACTTCATCTCAGTTCTATTTTTAAAGCAAGATTTTATATTTAGATTTTCAGACAAAGAAAGGGAAGATGGAGCTAGTAAAATGGTACCTTCAGAGTGTGTTTTGGGTTAATGAGATGCTGATAACGCAAGCCTTACAAAAATAAAAGATCCTTGGCTTCTCCTATAAATTGCCGTGTCATTTACATATAAATGACTCCCCTCTATTTAGCCCCCTCCTCTTTTTTTTTTTTTTTTTTTGGACTTTGTATCATCTCCATCTATTCTGCCAGACAATAAAACAGCTGAACTCATCACCAGAATTTATAGGCTAAGGCTTTGCTCTGGTCACCAGCCTAGGGCAATGCAACACAAAGAGGTTCAGTCAGGTCTAAAGAGAAGGAAGTAGCATGTGTACATGAGTGTGTGACAGGGAAAAATAAAGAGAATTGTTGCCAATGATAATTTATCTGTAATCATTACAAGATATATAGCTGTGTATGTGAATGGCCATATATATATATATATATATGAATTTTGGTTTGTTGAGTAGGAGATTCTTTGATGTCTTCTATCCAGCTTCCTGTAAAATAATGAATGTGGCTGTATGTCAACATCTGATTTGAGTACATAAACTACATGAATAGAGCACCATGCCTGCTCCCCTGGGCAGTGAGTTCCCATGCTGCCCTGTCCTCAAATGTGCAGGGGGTAGGAGGTTTTATTCTGGTGTCTGAAGAATGTGTGGATGTGTATTACAGTTACACATATGTTATCATGTTCTGACTTGCTGAAAAGTCTGTGAGTATTGCCTGTGAGTAGGCTACACGCTTGTCAGGAAGTTTGTACGATCATTAGTGTGCGTATCTGTGTATTCAGGCAAGTATTGATACACACTGACTTGTATATGATTATGTCACGTTGTGTGAGTGCGTTTTGCCTTGTTTGAAAGTCTCGGTGAGCGTGTATATATCTGCCTTTAAAAATTGCATTGCCGCAGCATATAAATATTTATATATGTAACTGTCATAAATCTGTCAGCTTGGCAAACGTATGAGTTGCCAAGGTAACTTTGGGAGATTTTTATTGAAGAACTCATAAGCTGGAGTTGAGGAATAGCTGAAAGAAATGAGAATTAATGGCTACTCAACATCACTATCATAAAGTTAGTTATCCCAAGTTTCAGAAAATGAAACAGACAGCACATTGGTGACCATGGGCATAGTTTAAGTGCACCAGATTCGCTAAAAGCTTAATATTTCACCTAAAACTAAATCAGGGTACTAGGTCAGGGTGCTGTGTACTGCTAGGGAACACCGGGCAGTCTCACTTTGGAAACCAAAGGCTGTTGTCCTCCTCCACTACACTGTGACGGCTTTCAGAAGAGCTAACAGGATTTTTAGTTGGCATTTGAATGTGTGTCAACTTACAAAAAAAAAAAAATCCTTCAAACAGAAATGCTTTTTTAACTGAACCCTCTCTTGCATATAGGCAAATAATCATTCGTCATTGTGCAGTTATTTAGGGACGCTTCGTTATGCCGTTAGCTCTGCTAAGATTTGGTTAAAGGAAGAAGTGCAGTGGTTTGATATTGCAGAGATGTTGTTAGAAACTGAAAACACCTTTTCCTTCGGGCTTGTCTACAAAGGAATTTCTTTCCAGAGTAAGCTGGGCAGTGTTTTTTCACCTGTGGCCCACTGGCCTCTGCTGGTTCACATAAAAAGCATTCAGAAAATAACTAGATTTTTGAGTACATCAGCATTCCCTCTAATTCTCAGTTCAGCTCCCCATGCCTTCCCAGTTTCCTGGTGTAGACAAACCCTTCTGCCATGTCCATGCACAAGGTGGTTACATGTGGTGGTTGCAGGTTCTTGTGCGTTTTGTGGGGGGAAATAAGATAGCTGCATTTTTTAAGTTAAAAAAAAATTAAAAGGTGTGCTTACACTTCCAGTGAACTATCCCAAGAAGCACACCCTTAAAATCTGCCAACACAGCCGGTGTCAGGTTGTTTTACAGAACTTGGTTCAACAGCTTGCACACAGAGCCACAGGCCCTGTTTGGAAAGGAGAGAGGCTGGTGAAAACTGGGAGTATATCCTCTAGGATTTGCAAATCAGCAGAGCGGTGTGTAAGGCTAGGACCGTTTGCACCCTCAGAGACAGTGCAGGCACTAGCCTCTCCAGAGACACTTCTGCATCTTGGAGAGACCTCTGCAATGCTGCGGATATAGCTGTCATAACAGTTACATATAACAGCAACCTTTCATTTCCACGTACCTAAATAATTTCCCTTCTACTATTATTATTACTTTCATTAGGCATTCACTAGGACTCCTGTTTCGTGTCTCAGCTTCAGACTAAGCACTGGAGTTTCTCTCGGACAGCTTCCACCTTTTCTTTCAAGCCCTACATCAATTCATTTATTTTTAAGTACATATTCATCTTAAAGTCCTGTCTTTGTGTAGCAAAAGAGAAGTCATGAAACTAAGCTGTGAGCTCTCGATACATTTATACACATACGTATGTACAAATGTATGCAGCTGTAACTGTTACTGTATATACGTCCGTATCCATCCAGCCGTGCATGTACACACCCCCACACACAAAAAAAAAGCATGTTTCTACGATTTTAAATCTGGTCAAAAGGCTTTGGTGGGCTGAAGAATTGTTTCTAGCTAGTGAAAGCCTTCCCTGTGGTAGGGAGCAGGATAAAAAACCCAATAAGCTCAAGAACGTGGGAAATCTCCACCTTTTTCTCCCAGCAGCTTCCCGAGTTGTGGACAGGCTCACACCACAGGCACAAAGTTTGCTGGTGGTATCTGCTAAACCAAAACACAGCCACCGGGGACAGAGAGTAGGGGAATGCTCAGAAGCCACCTGAGATGGTGATGCTGCTCTCCACTTGTGCTGGCAGGGCAGAAACCCCTTTCTTCCCCGCTTGGTCTGTCTGGCTGAGCAGAACCTGCCTCTCCTGGCACTGCTGTATGATGTCTCACACGCTGACGGCTGGCCACATTTGGCAGCACTGATGAATAACTTCTAAAGCTGAAATCAGCTTTCGGCTTGATTTCCATGTAAGTCAGTCTTGCTTACTATGCATCAGACCCCTATCCCTTGCCCTCCTTCCTCGGGCATAATTGTCCCCTCATTATTTGCACATTACAGAGATATCTCACTTATTGGGGAGTGTAGCAGAGTCAGGGAAGCAAGGAGACGATGCTTCCTGCCTTCACGCTTCCTGTCTCGCACACAAAATGCTCCTAATTCTTTATGGTGGAAAACAAAACCAAATCCCAAGCCCCAAACAAACAAAAGCCGAGGATGCAAGTTTTCAGACAGCAGCTGAGCAGTGTGGCACTATATCAAGCTGTATTTATGACATCCCAGAGCACAGGACGATTCCTTAAAACACACTCACAGGCAGGAAAGTGACTCTGTACAAAATGCCATCTGGGGTTTCCATATTTTGTTTTCGCTCTCTCCCATAGCATTTCCAGGTTGAGTTTGTTAAGTCAAAAATAATTTTTTTTGCTTCCACATCTCAGCTCTGGCACACTCCCCTAAGGATGGGTCATGTATTATCTAGCTCTTACATCATTTTAGAGGAGAAATTTTCTGCCTAAAATATGTAGCTTGGTAATTTTTACCCTTACACCTTGTCTGTCACCTTGCAAACCTGCAGAATTTATTTCAGACAGCAATGGGATGCTTAACACACCAATGCTCCTTTGAACCTCCTTCACTTGGGGAAAACTATTTTAACTAAAAAAATAGAAAAAAAAGAATTGAATTTTTTCTCAGATGTTTTACTGTTGAGTCACATAAACCTGCTGTTTTGATTTTTTTTTATTATGAACAGCTCTCTAACAGAGTATCTAAAAATATTTACATCTGGAAACTGTAAAGGTATATCACAAGTAAACTTAAATATTTGTTTTATTGTGCTGAGGGAACACACAGCTGTTGTGGTAGCAGGGCTAAAAGATGCCATTTGTGTCAATCTAAAAAAATAAAACAAAAAAACCCCTTAATTGTCCCTTGCTTCTTGCACTGCTCCAGTTTGGAAATATGTAAGGAATGAGAAGGAATCAAAGATGCAGCCCAGCAGAAAAAAAAAAAAAAGTAATTTCTTAATTAAAAATTATGAATGTAACTTCTATTGTGTAGAATTCCCTACAGAATAGCTCAGATCTTCCTCACTGTGACTTCCAATAGCTACTTAGAAAGCTGGCCTCAACATCAGTACAATTATGATCTTGCTGGCTAGCTAAAGTGAAGCGAGAGGCGTCTCTTTGTGCATTGAGCCTTTAATTAAGCAATAATAAATGAGATCTACCCATAGTCCTGTGTGTCAGGCTTTGGCTTAGGTAACATAAAGACGGAGGAGCTATGATTCATGTTCAAATATAATGCATGGTTAGGTAACATCCAAACTGATCAGAGAGGGGAGCCAAGGTCCTGATATAACCCAACCATTCATCACGTATCACCCTGACAATCAGGGCACCCCTCCCTCTGCTGGTAATAGGTTAATTAATTACCAATTTAGAAGTAATCTTACAAATCAGCTGTTGCCCTTGATAAGAATTAATTGCAAATACTTTTTGGAGAGGAACATATTAAATGGACCTTTCTTTAAAAGAAAATATCATTGGAAAGCAGATGAAGAGCAAGACTTCTAGTGTAGTTGCAGAGACAGAAGAATTGTCTGAGTCCTCTTCGGTGGTTATGTGGACGACAATGGAACTCATCAATTTTATTTATTGAGGAATTACCAAGATAGTGATAAAACTGTTCTAAGCTCATTTACAAGCCTCCTTAGCCCACCCATGTTCAAATCCCTCTGAAATAGAAACTTCAGCTGCTCCTCCTTCCAGTGGGGGGTGTAAATGCAACCTAGCTCACCTTCCACTGAAATTTGCCCAGCTTTTTAACTATCGTGGGTAGGATTCCTGTCACTTAAGTTTAGGTGTCTGGAAGGTGGATGTCGAGGCTCCTCCCGTAATCAGTGGAAATCTCTTCACTTTATTCACACAATGAAATGCGAGTGTCCACTTTGGGGTGAGATGAACTCTGGCTTAAACTTCAGTAACTGTCCTATCTACCTACCCACTGACTCTAAAAGCAACCTCAGGTCACAGTTCAGATGAAGACACACATGTTCTAGGCAGGCTACTCTTTTTAGATAGCATTCAACTTCGCTCTGTTACCATACCTAAAATTTTTCTGCCGTGCTGGTGACAATAGACTTCTTTTAGAGGCAATAGAGGAAAATAGGCATTTTCCAGGATGGGAAAGGTGCCACCTTTTAGATATCTGCTTTAGCACAAGAATCATCTTGAAAGTACTAACTCTCCTCCATGGCCCACAGAGGTTGTTTAGATATGTAGGTGGTTATGCCATGTGATGTCTGTGTTTTTTCAGGTGGGTCCCAGCCCACATCCCACCTGCCCCAGTGCCACAGTTTCTTTAGAGGAGTAGATTGGACATCTGATGTGTTTGAAAACTACCTCTATTAGACTACTTCAGTGAGCTCTTGTCATGAATGACCACAGGCTTAGGCTGATCTTAGAGCAATACATGAAATATAAGTTAACCATGACAGAAGCTGATGTCAGACTGCAACATTGAGTTCCAGAGTCAGATCTGAAAAATGCAAGCCTCTTCCAGCTTTCAGAGGCTTTGAAATCTGAGATCCAACCCATCAGAAAAACAAATACTAGCTATAAAGATTTCAGTGAATCTAGAGCTGAACTCCTCCAGAGTTGGAAGGGCTTTTCTCAAGTAGTCTTCTCTAATAAGAATGCAAACTCCCTGGACCTCCTGATGTTTATCCATTACTAGAAAAATATATGCTTCATTTCCCATTCCCATTAACATGGATAGCTGTAGCAAAGGTGCATGAGAACCAGCAGGTTTATAGATGTGTAGCCATATGAATTATCAGCAAGATGCTTTGAAGCCACTGGAGTCCGGTATTTACATCTCCTGCAAAGAGCCGTCATGAAGTCTGCGTATAACTTGAGTACTACCGAAGCACTCAGCTGGGCTGTGCTCTCTTGTATCCTGTGCTGCAATGAGATCAGACCAAACTATTGTAACCAGTGATATCTGGCTCAATTTTTTTTGGAAGAATTTGAAGATTAGTTTTTATTTTACGGTTGAGGGTGTGCTTATTTTTTTATGATAACTAAGTCAATAAAATGAGTAGTCTTATGCTTCAACATTATATTCTCTCGTTGGGTAATTATTAGACTGATGATCTGATTTTTCCTCCCATTATTTTTTGGGGTTCTGTTGGTCAGAAAAAAATGAAATACTTGCAAGGAAATAATTTTATGAAGGAAAATCTCTCAATCTGTGCTGAGAAAATTGGAAGGGGAAAAAAAAACCAACAAAAAGTAATAAAGCCCCCACACTTCTACAATTCCAAAATAATCATGATTCAATAATTTCAAGGCAGGAGGTGTTGGGGAAATGTCACTAGAAAATTACTTTTTGCCTTGAAAATGCAGTTCACACCTAAAGGAATAATAAACATAGTCAGATAAAAAGCACATTAAACAGTATAAAGTTATGATCTTAAAATATATTCACCCGATCTAATCTGATTTACTAAATTTTTTTTTGCCACATTTTTCCAAATTTTACTTTCCGTCACAACTGGAACACAACATATTATATAAAAAAGCAATCTCAAAACCTCTTCTTCAGTGGGAAGAAACAATTCCTGCCCAGCTCTGATGTGTCACTGCCCAGTCTTGGATATATAATTAGAATCACGTTATTCAGCCATTCCGCTGCTAATGAAGATTCTCCTTGAACTCAGTGGTAGCAGCTAGCATTTCTGCCACAAGAAGACCTACTTTTGAGCCTCCCTGTCACCATGAAATTCTAAGTGTCCACAGAAACACCATGAAGCCACAGACAGCAAGAGGTCTGTGACAAAAGCATTTGCTTCTGGGAATATGAAAAGCATTGTTTCTGTTTCTTATTGCAGCACGGTTCCTAAAATGTTTCCCCTAGAGCCATGCAAACCTGTTGTTTCAAGAAAATGAATGTAAACTACGTTTCTTAGGTGTTGGGGTTTTTTTTCCCCAATCGAAACATGGGGCTGAAATTTGTCTCCTATATGTTTAGAGCCTTATGAACTTGATAAAAACCCAGTCGGTCTCAGATGCAAGCAAACCATTTACTAGTTCTTGGGCAAGATTCAGAGTTTCATTTCAAATTGGAAAAACTCTACTGGTGAAATTCAACATCTTTATGAGTCTCAGAGTAAACAGGGATATGAAATTCAAAGAGAGATTTTATTTTTTTTTTTTAAGTCTACAAACCCATCCAAAACTGGAACATAGCCTCCTCTGAACAGAATCCCTAGAGATTCAAAGTCTCTGCTAACCCTTCAGCCCTCCATTCCTCACCAAATAGATGCCATACATCATTTCTGAAACTCAGACTGCAAATGGGAGCTGAGAATGTGCATTTCCTGGGGGCAGGAGTAAATGATTCCCCTGACATCTCTTTCTCATATATGGCATTCCACCACCTATTGTCCACTCCGTATGCTTCCTTCTCCCTGGTAATACCCCCAAGAGATGGCTGATGTCCTGCAAAATAACCAGAGAATGCATCTTTAATTGGGTCCAGAAGAAACTTTATTACCCTGTAGCTATCTTCTTTGGTTTTTTCTATAACAAATTATCCTAATGATCTGACCCAGGACCAGATGTTAATTGCAATGGAAAGTAATCAATTTCCTTTACTGAGCGTGAACTCATTTGCAAGGTTAGTCAGTGAGCAGATATGGAGTTCTTAATGAGGCAAGAACCTAGCAGACCTTCTGGGTTCCTTGTGTCGATTCCAGGTTTACTGCATTGCACCCATTTTCACTCTACCCTCCTTTAACCAGGCCACTCTATTAAAAAACAGTAGCAACAACAACAACAAAAAATCACAACGTCTCAAATCATTTGGTAAAGGATGGAAAAAATAATAATGCAACAACCACAGCCATCTGAGAGCGGTAGATTCTGAGACACAAAATCACCCTCTGTATATATATAAAAATAAAAATAATAAATATGTAAATCACACAGGAAATTGTGGCTAACAGCATGTTGTTTAATAGAGGGTATTATTATAAATATGGGAGATGCTCAAACAACAAATTAAGCCTGCAGTATTCCGAGAAAGAGCTCAGAGGACGCAACCTAAATTCTAACTTGGCTGCTGTCTTCTGTGCTTCTGTGCTTTCATCTGGATTTTATATTACCATCGAGCATAGCTTTAAGAGGGAAAGGCTGGGCCGTCCAGAGTGATAAAAATATAAAGAGGGGAGGGCGGGAGCATAAGGAGGTGTTTAATCTTCCAATGAACTTCTCGAAAGATAGTTTTGTAAGAAAAAGAGCTTTCACTAGGATTGGATGTGAAGAGCATTTTGTGTCCTGGGGAGGACAGGGGGAGGAAGGCTCTGTGCTCAGCAGCCACCAGGATAGCTGTGGCAGTGCAACCTCTAGTGTATTTGCACCAGTGGAGCTGAAAATTGGAGTAAACACCATTGTCATGAAGAGCAGTTTAGCCTGCCTACCTAGGGGCTGCAGTGGGGAAATTACACCTTACTGCTACTTATGGTAAGTCTCTAGTCTACACTATGAAACAACTTTTTTCTTTTTTCTTCTTTTTTTTTTTTTTTTTTTTTTTTTTAGAGAAGATAACCTTCCCCTCCAGCTCACTCTCAATTCCTAATTCTAAAGCAAGCTCCGCTGCTTTTCAGCCCAATTTTTAGTGTACAAAATCCCATGTCCACCACTTTGCTTGTGGAAGAGAACCATAAATTCAAAACAAGACCTCTTCCAACCAAACCTACTTTTAAAATATTTAAGAACTAGCCCCACTGCATCAAGACTAAGCCTCATATCACTGTTAATTGGGAAACTTTATATACAAAATGAAATACTTTTTTTTCTCATGGGGTGATCTGCCCCCAAATCCTCCGAGGTATACCAGCTGTCAGAACAAGGATACTTCTGGGCTGGAAGAAAAAAAGCATGTTATCAGGCGAATGTTAATAATGTCTAGGACCATCACTCCCTTTCCAAAGAAGGCATCTCACATCTCCAGTCCCAGATGGCAATTCACATTTTTGGCGACTGGCAGTAGCACCCCAGGGAGGTGCACAACTCAGGTGAGCCCAGACACGAGGGCAATGTGCTATGGGAGTGGTGGAGGCAGGTGAGTGAGAGAAATCTTAGGGAATAAGGATTAATTAAAGAGGAGGAGGGGAAAAAAAATCCATCTCCATAACATTTTTATTCATATATATTATAGCGGCTAATTGCAAAACTGAAATCTCAGTGACTCCCAATGGAGTTACATAAAGCACTAGTAATTTTCGGTGCATTCAGCTAGAAAGGGGTATTGGAAGGCGCATTCTGCATCTGTCTACATTAATAAATAGCGGCTCAGTAAGAGACTTTCTTAGTGACGAGGTCACCCCCACGTTGTGCCTATATTAGAGACCCTTTCAAAGTGCACACGACAGGTTGTTCTGCTACATCAAGGACAGAGTTCGACAAAGCCTGGCAGCTTCCCAATTCGTTTGAGGTGAATATGAATCCTGGAGGTGAGGGGGGCGTGCCCATGGATATAAGGTGAAAAAATGTGCTTTTCACCTCTCGGGCACTTTCAGGGGCAAAAATCTGAGTGGGGGATTTAGCGTGAGGCAGCTTCCCCACCAAACTGAGTCAATTGGGAAGGATATTTAAGGAAGAAAATATATCGTTGTGGTTCTGGCTAAGGAGAATGAGTGTGCATCAACCCTGCTCACAGCTCTGTGTACATCCCGTAGTTATCTCAACTTAGGCAATGAGAGCAAACCTACTTTATAAAAGTCCTTTCTTAGCAGTCTTTCAAGCTCTCTATCTGTCCTGTTTATACATTTAAAGTGGGAATCAGAGGACCAAGTGGCTGTCACTGAATTTGTGAGAAGATGGGCCTGACAACTACTTGCGGTGCTGGGCAGCTGAAGAATTTGGACCGTTGTGCTGCAGAGGCAGCCCCAGGAACAGCCAGTGCCAGCCCTGCAGTCCATCACACACCGCCTCTCTGCCTGCAACTGGGAAGGAAGAGCTGCCCCTGGGGCTATTAGGCACCAAGACACTTTGGCAAAATTGATAACAACGCAGTGAAGACCTCGAACCTCTTCACCTGGAGTTTGATCTTATCTGCTCACAGCTCTGCAAGCCCAAAGCCTGTCAGACAGCAGTCCAGATATCTGCCTGAGTAATCACTGCAGATCCAAAACACTGCATGTGACTTCGATGCCACTTTCTCCCTTGCTTCTCCTTTGCCTGTCTCACTCAAAATATCAAGGACATGATGGTTATTTTCACCTGTTCCCCAGAAGAGGCATCCAAAAGCTCTTCCCTGTCTACGTTTCACTTCTTCTTTCTCCTCAGAGTCTCTCTATGAACCAAGAAACAAACATTTTTTGCTGGACATTCAGTGAATATGGCCTCACTTTCATGAGGGTGCTTAAGAAATACTTTTCAGCAGAGGATGCTGAACATTACCAAGGAATGCAGTAAGTTATTAAAATAAAGCTGCAAAGAATCTGCAAGAAATATCACGAGTTCACAACCTGTGCCATGAACTCCAAACCCCACACGAACATATTTTCTTGCTCCATGAAGGGTTAGCTTTGACAGTCTCAGACAAATTCAGCCAGGCTTATTAGCCTAGGCTCCTAGCCAGCGTGTTGGAGTTTGTGGCAGGGAGCAGAGGCAAGGTGTGGGTGATGTGGGAGGTGGGAAAGCTCAGATAGTGTGGAAAGAGCATGGTTGAGGCAGTGGCAGGAACCTGAGGTTCATGGTGAGGATGCAGAGGATGCTCAGTGAACAAGGATGAGAGGTGTGCCGGGAGATGGGGTCAGCACCAAGGCGGCAGGACCACACAGAAGAAGAGGAGATGGCAGCAAGGCATGGACTGGGAGACTGCCATGACTCTGGGCTTGGTCACCCACTCCAGCGGTAGTCGATGAGCTGGTGTCCCAGCAAAGGCAACCCCCCCACCCACGGCACTTAGCCAATTGTGCAGTGCTGCATGTGGGGAAAAAGAAACTTCTTCCTGACCCCTGCAGGCAATCAGTTTACGCCCTGAAGCATGAGATTTGATTAGCCTCATTATCTCAGCTTACATAACTGTAAACGTTATTAATGGTAATAAAATTATCTAGCCTGTTTTAATAATACAGCCACAGTATTTGTCTCGATGACCTCCTGTGGCTGTAAATCCCACAGGGGACTGGCACACAGCATAGTGGTTCTTTTTATTTATTCTAAATTTACCAGCCATTAATTTCACCAAGTCACCCCTTGTTCTCCCATTATGGGATGGAGTGAGAAGAAGCTGACTAGGTCTCAGCACACCTTTCCTTATGCCAAACACAAGCAACTCTGATTAATAAGTTTGGGAGTAGACACCACCAGGCCTTCAAGCCCTGGGATTAATCCTCTCTCCCTAGCTGTCAACTAATATATTCCCATGATATCATGGGACTTGGCCTGGACTCTTTTAAACTCACCATGCAGCTAATGAGATTTAGTATGCTAGATGTGAACTCATTGGTTACTTGAAGCCTAAGCTACAATTTTGTCTTCCAACTATCCCAAAGTAGCACAACTCACCTCTGAGGAAAGGTCTTGCCAAGAGAGATGCAACAGCATCCCTTTAGATTTCAGATATATCTTCTTACTCCTTCTCTGATGTTCTGCTTTCTGCTTCTGCTGAAGCGAACAAGCAACAGTGCAAATTTCCCTCCTGACAGAGGATGGTGTTTCCCCCAGAGGTCTTCTCCAACACAAACTCAGGGAATGTTCAAGAAAGGAAGAGTTGGAAGTAGCCGCAAACTCTTCTTTAGGCAATGTATGTTTGCTCCATACTATAAGAGGTGAAGGAAACTCCTGTCTTGTCTCATCTTATGCAGAGAAGTAGCTGAGCAAATCAAATAAAGAATGAGAACAACATATTCCTTGTCTTGCCTGCAGCAGATTCTACCTGCCTATACAATTTTTATGGATATGCTGAGAATCTGCTCCTTTATCCACACTTTTAAGTATAAAGAATGGTATTAGGGGACAAAGTTAGGGAAAATTTGGAGAGTACAGGAGTAATAAAGAGTTACTACTTTACTGTGTTTCTGCATGCAGTGCTGCACTGTGTTCTCACGTAGGATGTAGGGGGAAGTATAGCTTCAACTTTTTCTTTCAAGAGTATAGATACAATAGAATAATTCCTATTCTTTGTTTTTTTTAAAAAAATAGTTTTTGTCTGCTTGTTAAAAATATCCTATGTAAACATTTGCTCGTTGCCACAAATGAAGCTGTCCCTAAGTGACTGAACCAAAATAAGCCCAGTTGAAAATAAAAAACCAGGTCAACATGAAGGTTGTGTTGTTGGTTGGCCTAACATAACCCACACATCAGAATGTATTAGAAACCCTTCCGTTTCTTGTGTCTTCGTTTGGAGAAACCATTTATAGAGCCATTCTGATCCAAATGAGAAACTGGGGTAAAGAGTTGCTTTGGTTTGTAAGAAAGAGGGCAATTCTTCAGAGACCATGTCAGGGGCAGGGAAGCAGCAGTGGGATGAAGGACGAATTTGCTCTGCAGACCGTGATTACAACACTTGTTTACCCATAGCATATGCACACAAGGTCCCATCCCAAAAGCTGTTGTGCCCTATTCCCTCCTGACGACACCACGGATCTTCAGCAACAAACTGCAAAATCCAGATCTGCTATAACAGAGAGACCCTTGTGACTTTCATCTCCATACCCTTGGTAGATTTCGAAGGAGGGAGTGTAAGTTTCTGCCTCAGGATACAGCTGCTATTATTGCCACCAGGCTGCTTGCCTTTCATTTGTTTGAGCAGCAGCTCTTTAACAGTAGAGCTGAATCCAGCCAGTGTCCATAGGCCAGGCAGAAGGAGAGAGTCCTCAAGGATCATCAAGTCCAACCCAACACCACCTAACTCACTAAGCCATGTCCCTAAGCACCACATCTACACGTTTCTTGAACACCTCCGGGGATGGTAACTCCACCACTTCCCTGGGCAGCCTGTTCCAATGCCTGATCACTCTTTCAGTGAAGAAATTTTTTCTAATATCCAGCCTAAACCTTCTCTGGTGCAACTTGAGGCCATTTCGTCTTGTCCTATCACTTGTTACTTTAGAGAAGAGCCCAGCACCCACCTCACTGCACCCCACTTTCAGGTAGTTTCAGGCAAGAGCAGCTCCCCAGTAAAAGCAGCAAAAGGCAGAGTGGATGTCCCACATCCCATCACCTTCCAGAGCGAGGGGCAGGTCCAGGTAAGCTGTATGGAGAGCTAGAGTCCTCTGGGCCCTCCCCATGCAAATGCTACTCCTCGTTACTGCCACGACGGCATAAATCTGTGTAGATAAACTCTCCACACTGAAGGCAGAGCTGAATTCCCAGTCCACGGCATTGACCTACTAGTTAAGCACTGCAGTGCCGTTCGCTGGATTCCCAGCGCAAACATATGCTTTCAAACACAAATTGGGATTCTTC
Organism: Pterocles orientalis; assembly: GCA_011057875.1. Classification (NCBI taxonomy): domain Eukaryota; kingdom Metazoa; phylum Chordata; class Aves; order Pterocliformes; family Pteroclidae; genus Pterocles; species Pterocles orientalis. The sequence goes on from WKFP01013036.1 coordinate 398,062, forward strand.
TAGCAGATTAAAGCTGTTTTCCTTCCCTGGAAAACAGCCTGTGAGGAAGAGAGCTAAGGGCTCGGCTGCCTCACCGTGCTCCCTGGCTCAAGAGGATTTAATATTCAAGCTGCTCGCCTTCCATGCTCCCCCACCCTCCCTCCCCTGCAGACCAGCTCCAAGCCTGGTGCCTTCCTCCTACCGATTTCCCTCAGGTCAGAAGAACTCTGTCATCAATCCCCCACTGAGACTTATTTCCAAAGATCAGCACTGACCCAGAAGTCACTTGGCACCGCACCATGAGAACAGCGTGTGCCGGCGCTGCTGAGAGGAGAATCTCACAGAGACCGGATTCAGGATGTCGGGCCGTCTGCTAAGCACTTGTCAGGCTCCCATATTTCAGAAAAAAAAAAGTCTTTATGCAGCTGACCCGGTGACTGAAGGATGTATTTATAAAACAACACACCAGGGCCAGGCTGGCTGACCCCATCGTAACGCTCTGCATTGCTGAGGACTGGTTCTCACTGCTCTCACCCACAGACAGGAGTGGGGCAGGAGTGACGCAGAGCTTGGAGTCAGGGATGGGAGGTGGGTAAACACTCAGTGTTGGGGATGTGCTGTGGGATGAAGGTCTATAAAGAGATACATGTAAGGTACCCTGTAAATTCTGCACCCGATCATGGGCAGAGAGCATCCCTGGGACCACAGGAGAGGAAAGACCTCCTGTTCAGGGCTGGTGTGAGGTAGGAACCAGGTAAAAAGGATTCTTCACCTCAAGAACCCTCACTAGAAACTCTACACAACACCACATCATCTTTTCTGCTCTGGGACTTCAACTGCCTCTCAGTCTACCACATATCCATCAGATACCTCCATCCGACAGAGGAAGTCCAGGGACAAGAGCAAAGCATCCACACTGTCCTGTGGATACACTCAGTCCAGGAAGTGGCAGAGCAGTACGTACATGAAGTGTAAGTCAAAAGGTAGCTTAGACCTCACGAAAGAAAGAACAGAGCTCTATGCTACAGAGCAAAGAGGGAACGGACTTTCCCCCAAAACAGACAATGCAAGGAGATGCCTTGACACTGAGGAGACGATCCTTCTTCCTACAGGTTTCTATCTCTTTGGGATTTTGTCTGTGGCTTGCAGCAAGTGGTGGCCCCTCTCAGCTCAGCTCAGACAACATTCATCCCCGCAAAGGAGGAATCCTTCTCCCCTTGGTGCCTGACAGCTCAGAAGACACAGAAGTTTCCCAAACCTGGGGCCACTGGTTTGCATCCTGTGTGCAGATGTGGGACAGCTGATCCCACAGTCAGAGCAGGAGAGATGGGGAAGAGTGCTTTGCTTCGGGTACATAGATGCCAACCATAAAGGAACCTCGTGACAAAAGAAATGATTGCACTGTGTTTAGAAACTAACTGGGAACGTACTGTTTTGCTGCACAAAGGGAACCCGTGCCAGGAGGCATCAGTGCTGACTTCATGAGTGTCAGGGGGTGTTTCTAAGCAGGTAAGCACCAAACGACAGTGACGCTTTTTCAACCAGTTTCAAAGGTGCAGATCTGAAATTTGAACCATAGCTTTTCACTGTGGTTGGTCAGAGTATGACACATGCTATTATGGTTCTGTCTTCTGGGGTGAATGAATTGCATTTTTATGGTGATATTTCAAGTTGCTCTGCTCACAGCTTTGAATTTTGCATTCTCTGAATACTGTTAAATCCTCAAGGGCTTAAGGGTTCAGAAGAAGGGAAAAGGCCACTAATGGGAGACGGAGAAAGAATTAAAAGGAGCCACAGTATAAGGCGTAGCTAAACACAAGCACACACAAACACACACAATCGACTCAGCCCTAGTTTGAATGGAATTACTCTGGGAGGAACAATTCCTTTCACTCCAGGAATTACTGGCTGAATTTCTCCAGCCCGTGTTATGTAGGTCGAAGCAGATTATCCCAGTAGTCCTCAGGGCTTTAACATCTATGAATATACCCAGCTGATTGCTGAGCAGGCCTTTGGAGTGGCTTGACGTAACATGTGCTGATACCGTTCAGACACAGAGGGTGGGTACATGCCTGAGCTAAGAGGACTGTATTTTTTAATTATAACTCTCAATTTCCAGTGCTGAAATGATGGATTCACATCCCAGTTTGCTTACTTTCCCAGCCTTCACTCTGGTTTCTCTGCAGTCTGGGAAAGGGGTATGGGACTTCAGCTATCACTGCAGATAGATTTTATTGGCAGTAGGGGTTAAAATCCCTTTTCATACCCTTTTCTCGGGACAGAACTGGTGCTTGCCTGACTCCACATGGGTCCTACACCGAGTCTGGTCAGACCAGCTGCATAGGCTGGTTCACCTCAGGCAGGATGGGTGCTATGCTGGTGCAGCAGAGAAAGCACGAACGTGCAGCTAAGGCCAGGAGACGACACTGCCCCTTTTTGTGGCAGCTCGCCATTGGAACTATTTGCTTGTATCACCGAAACACATCCTTTGCTGTCCTTGACTTAGGAGCTCTGTTGATTTATGTGGGGCTGACTTCAGATATCACTCTGCTCTAACCCGCACAGGTCAGATCGCGTCTCGATAGCAATGGCAGAAGAACTGAAGCTGCTTCCTTTCCCAGCATCTCGGCAGAGCACAGCTCCAGCAGGAACAAGAGTTGGCATCTGTTGCACATTGTGTTAGGACCCCGGGCTGTGAGCTGTAGCAGCATGGAGCAGACATGCCTTCTGCTCTGCCGCCTTGTCTGTGGGGAGCAGCAGACACTGAGGAGGGAGAGAGACAGGCACCACTATAGATTCCTTATCACAAAACACCAGGAGCCCTTAGTCAGAGCAGGGGCCAGGTCTCGAGGCATTTTAATCTGCACTTTTCCAAACACGGGTTCAGCTAGTTTTCAAGGTCCTCTTCTCCCTCCTCCCCTTCCACATAAGCACTGAGTTATCAGGATGTCAGTATTCATCCCACGGTACAGGTAAAACCAACATTAATTCTTTGCTCTCCCATCTCGCCATTTCTATTTCAAGAGCTCTTAATACCCTGGGATGCAGCCCTTATACTCTGAGCTTAGCCCACAGGTAAATCCTCAGAGGTGGCTTTACCCACTCTTTCTATGCCCATTGCTTTAAAAAAAATAATAAAAAGATGCCCACATTAGTATGCAGAGAAAGTCAATTTATACAGGACATTAGGCATGCAGTATAAATGAGGCTACAGGAAAGCGTAGAGTGGATGGTGAATGTTTATGGTATATGTTAACAACTGGGAATGATGTTGCATTTTCCATGCAAGCAGACAGACAGATATAACATGGTCCCAACAGGGAAGAATAAATCCCTGTAGTTTGTGGCCTACTTTCAGCTTCATTAATGGGATAAAGGCCAGGAGGCATGATGTCACGAAATTAGCTTCCTAATTAAACATTGCCTTTGCCTCTCTTCCCCTCCCCTTTCTGGATGAAATCAGTGGCTTTGCTGGCTCAGAGTGCTTGCTATTTGTCAAGGGTTGAAACTCCTTCTGAGCAGGGTGTTTAGACTGTTTTTCCAGCATCTCACAACAGCATGATCTGCAGTTTGAAGCCCAGAGACTGGCAACCTGGCTTCTCTTTTCAGGAAACCTTGAAAGCCAAATGACTCTTGGATTCTCAGACGTAATCGTCTCCTTTCAAACACCTGCCTATACAACGTTCTCCAAGAACCTGTGAAGAAATGTGCTATGTATAACCGTTAAGGTTCCTAAAGCAAATTTGCTGTCTGGGACATTTCAACGATATAGTGCTTGCTCTGAATTTGTCTTTTCATCTCAACTTTCACACAAAGGAGAGTCAGAACACCAGCCACAACTTTGAACTGTACAACCCAAACTGAGCGATGAGCCTCCCTTAGTAGATAACAGAAGACTGGCTCTTTGTTGTCGTGTCTGCTCCTTGTTACTCCGTGCCCACCACTGCTGAAGAACCAACTTGATTGCCTGAGAAGATGGAAGCAGATTAGAAATTATTTTCTTTCCTTTTTCCTTCTGCAGGCATGTACAACAATGTTGAGGAGTTGAGTCTTTGCCTTATGGAAGAAGACCAGATTCACTTCATACCCACCCTCTCCAACCCTGCCTGAGAGCAGTGAAGAAGTAAACCCAGAGGACATTCTACTAAAGAAAGGAAGATCTAGACTTTTTCTCTTTCTCTACTTTTGCAACATTTTAATTGCTAAATCTACCATTTTCCTCCATGGTTTGTTCTTACTGTGGGTGACTAATACACACACTCAAAAAATCAATATTTTCCCCATTATATAATATTTTGGTTTACAATTGTAACTCCAGAAAGAGACCAAAATTTAGTACTATCATAAAAGAATCGGTCACAGGCTTTCAAACTAATCCAAAGTATGTGGCAGCCTGGTACGCTCTTGTAATGCAATATCCTTAGATCAAATCTTTAGGACAGTTATAATCACAAGCAAACTAGACCTCTTCCAAGTTTCTTCACATCCATCACTTGCATGAACATGTTTGTTAGTCTTTTCTGAGTCTACAGTGCACTGACCTTTCTCCCAGAAAATGTCCATGGCTTTACTTTGTCCATTCAGCTAAAAATGCTACAAATACAGTATGGCCATGAATAATAGAGAGCCCAAAAGTTGATGTTGCCAAGAATGGGTGACTCAGGAAGTGGTCGAGACATATGCATGAGAACATTTAGCCCTGCAATTCATCAAATGTGGATGCGTTGCTCATATTTATCATTTTTATTCCAATACCAAAGCAGAATCTACTGTATTTATTAAAAAGTAACAGCTTCTGCAGCAAAGTAGTTCCCTGAAGATAAGTACCTCCCAGTGTGAGGTCAAGATCCCATTCTCCTTGCCTTCCTCACTCAGGTTGTGTGATGGGAATACACAGATCCTGACACATTTCTGTGTTGGGGCTCATGGTGTGGGGTAGGAACATTCTGTGGAGATTCAGATGGGACGAGGCTCTAGTTTGCTCATATTAATCTCTATAGATAGATCTCACAGCACTGGCACCACTCCAGCTTCTAATTTATCACCTGATGACACCCTACATCTCCTTAAATCCCATGATTCAGAAATGAGCTGAACTGCTCTGAAAAGGTGAATGAACCACTGGGGTGTGACTGATATTCAGGGACTGAAACTCCCTGTGCCTCGGCTGTCTATCCCCACTTGATGAACCACACTGATGCTGGCAAACTGAGGCACAAAGCAAGAAAGTGAGATGGACAAGATCATGAAAGGAAGGGATAATGGAGCTGCGTGCCAGTGCTCCCTTACGTGATCCATAGACTCAACCCCAAATCAAACATCCCATCTACCGCGCGCTGCTCCTCCCCTCTCCCCCTTCCTGCTCTGCCGTACAACTCCCAGTGTGATACTACTACAGGGCACCCCTGTAATGTATGTTAAGTAAGTGTGTGTCTCCGGGTGCGCTTGTCTCCCATCGAGATGGAGCTATTTTCTCTCACTCGGCATCTTTTGTGCAGGTGCATGCTTTACAAACAGAAAAATCAGCACTCTGCAAAAGTGTTTCTGTTAACATTTATCACCCCTTCCCTTAGTCATCACCACAGCAGCCCTTCCCCGGGGAATGGGAATGCTAATTCAAGGGAAGATGTAATGCTAGCCTGTTGGGAGCCCTGGATGAGAACACCACCACAAAAGAGAGAAGGAGGGGAAAAGAGAGAGACAGAAAGGGAGAAAGAATCCTTCTAAAGACAGAGACAGAGTTGAAGTCTCATTCTCTTTTATTGCAGCCCCATGCTTTTTAATTGTTCCGCCTGTGTAAACCCTTCCTCTGTGATCTTGTTGTTAATGAAAAAGTCCACTGCGGTCATTCTGCTGGCTTTAAGCTTATGCTTGTCCAATGGCTTCTTGAATCCCAGAGCTGTTAATATATCTGGAGTGGAGCAGCTGCAGGGCAACCTATTTCTATGATAATGTGTATACAGAGCTTTTATCTTTTTTCTTTTTTTTTTTTTTTTTGAAGTGGGGTTGGAAGATGAGAGTGATGCTTAACTGATATCCCCTTTCCTCTCCTTCACCTCTGATCTTTCTCCTAAACATTTCCAGAGGGTCTACCCAGAGCCCCAGGTGTTTCTATGAAACTTCAATTTTGATAGACCACTGTTAGGGGCTGAGATTTATCTATATCCGAGTTGTACAAGCTCAGTGTTACCACTGCAAAATCAGGAGTGTACAATGGTTAATGTCTACAAAGAACTAGTTTGGTAAAATGAAAATCCCAAGCGATCCCGAAGTGCTTTCAAACTGCAACAAAACCGCTGGTTCTGAATTCCAGGAGTAAAATTATTTCACCCTCCAAGAGTTCCCATAGATACAAAGTGATCGAAATTGAAATCTGGAATTTTACCCTATAAAACTGTAAAACGTTACAACACGAAACCAAACCATTTTGCGGACTCCATCCAAAACTGCCAGCATCTGTGTTTGAGGCATCTATGGGTTGTAGTACCACATGGAAACCTATTATAATGGATGTCTGCATAGTTGGTTGGTCAAAAAGTATAATCTCATTTTCCCTCCATTCCTCTTTCTGACGAAAGTTCAAAACATTAACCTGAAAAATAAGCTGAAATTTTCCAAAATATCTCAGATGTCCCTCAAAAGACAGCAAACCCTCGGTTCCATCCTTCAATTTCCCCCTTTAAAAGGGAAAACACGTTTTTGATAGGAAAAAAAAAAGTGATATACACTAGCTACAGTTTTCTAGTATACAGTATTCCTATTTTTAGTAAGTATAGTAGAGGGAGGATTGCCCTACAAAGCTGAGCATGACGTGTAAAAATAATCAGCACATCAAGACAGAGAACATTGCCATATTATCTGTAGAGATCCTTTGGATCTCATTTGTATAAGAAAGGAGAGACTTCCTTCGGTTATGTGCATCAAAAGCACATTCAATCCGAAGACTAGCACACAGTGTTTTCCTTAAAATTCTGTTAAAACCTGAGAGATCTGTGCAGGCAATGAAGAAGCAGTAAAAAATTCAACCCTTCCTCTTTTACTTTTTAATATTATCCAAAACCAAACCATCCAAACCGCAAACTTTTTTAAAATGTTGGCATCACAGTTTCAATCTTGGCGAAGGGTGTGGCCAAAACAGATGGAAAAATCAAGCTGTTTCCTTTTGTTTTCCACCATGCTACAAAATGGATGACTGCTCTACCTTCCCCCCCACCCCCAGGTAATTATTTAGATTACATTTTCGCAGAAAGGTCAACGAACAGAAAACTTGACTCAGTCTCTCATGGATACATTGGGTCTATGAAGGGCAATGGCACTTCACTTATGTTCACCGAAGAAGAATTTGGAAATCTTACTCAAAGGCTATTGGGATACAGCAAAAATTATATTCACTGTTAAAGCACAACCATGTAGCAATGTAGATTTTTACCTTTTTTTTTTTTTTTCCCTGTAGTTCTACATTTTGAGGGAAATATTCTTCTGGTAAACACAAGAAAATGAAAAATTCAATGACCAGCATCCTGTAACTTTGCATTTTTCCCAAACTAAAGACAACACTGTATCAGTGAAAGGTCTTGTTCGACCAGCTGGAGACCTGAAGATTTACATTTTTAGACAGTGCAGAATAGTTTTCCAATGAGAACAACTCTAAAGGTGAAAGGAAAATGCGGTTTGAAGCTTATTCAAATTCTCAGTCTCCATTTAACTGCAGCCCAGCTAATCATCTTTAAGAGTGCTCTACATGTCCGGGTGTTGCACGCTATACTCTACTGATCCTTCCCTATATTGAATTACATTGACACCGTATCTGCAACTAAAAATAAATGGGAGAGAGCAAGGAAACAAGAGGAACCTATTACAACAAAACCAACCAAAGGTTCATTTGTAATCTCATATATCAGGCACACTACCTTCACTGTAGTGAGAGGTGTTAGTCAGTCTCTTCTGTTGATGTACTTTGTCAAAATTCTTTTCTTCGGGTTGTTTGCTTGATCTTAGAGTGCACAAGATTAGAGCCTTGTTGTTTTATACATTGTACAAGGTCCTAATAAGGAAGAGTGTCTGGTCCCCAGAGGACATAAATTAAAACAGACATGACAGAGAATAGGAACAGTAACAACAGCAAAGACAAAAGTAGAAGGGCATCATTTTCAGAGAAGGCTCAGATGCTAGAAGCTTGCAAAGCCCAGTTCTTTTGATCGTTAGGCAGAGTACAGTGGAGTCTGGTGCAAACACCAATTCTGGATGAAGGGACAGGACAGCTGGGTTTGCTGCTGTGTGGACATATATCTCCAGGTTCCAAATGAGTTCAGGCATTTGTACCTCCGCTCCTCTCTGCTGCAGACATTGCTCGGTAATTAGTATGAAGTTCTGAGGTCACTTTGTTGTTTTTGAAAGCCAAATTAAAAAATTAATGCACCATGCTAGCTACCAAAATCCCATCAGAACTGGTATCAGAATGGAGCTTTCCAACACAGTGGGCCAAGGTCCACACCAGAGGAGAGAGAAGGGGGGAAAAACCCTCTAAAATATTTGTGTTTTTTAAAACGTGGGTATGTGTCACTAAAACTATGGACAACGGATGATGTTAAGGAGGGCTGAACTGCAACCTGCACTGCAGGTTTGGAGATAGATTTGTAGCTCAGACAGCTTTCTCTAGGGGTCAAGATTTTCTGTTCTCTAGCAAAGGTACCGAATTCACATTTAGAGAGAATTTAATCTCACCATTGAAGACCAAAGGCTTTTGATTTTAAATGACAAAACCAAACCAAAAATCCATCATGGATCTGACTGAGACTTGTATATTTGGCTAGTTTAAGAGCCAGGTCCTGGCACCTTAACTGGATCAGATGGCTTGGGAAAAATATTTGTGCTGTTTGCCTGCTTCTGTGTGGGCCTTGAGTTGGAATGACAGTGCTCCCAGAAAAGCTGCAGCTGTGTATAAGCAGAAGAATCACTAACTCAAGCCCAGGATGGCAATACACAACCAACTGAACTGGACCATTTTCTCCTCCAGAAAAATGTGTTGACTTGATGAGGAGAAAAGAAAAGCAACAACAGAAAAAAAAATATAAAAGGAAGCTGGACTCACACCAGCTCAGCCTTTGCAAAATCCAGGCTTGGCCTCAACCTCGCTGCAAGACAGAGATGAACAGAGCATCTCTCTCTCCAGGGGCTCTACCAGCACGTATCACAGTGGTACCAGCTGAACTACAGATGCTTTGTAGCAGGTAGCCTTTAAGGACCTGGGAAGCCAGCCCACTGCCTTATTGAGCTATTACCTCCTATACAAACATTACATTTACTATCCCCATCCCTACCAGAGGCATTGTGGTTTCATTCCGGCTTGCTAGGCACGATGGCTGCTGCTCCCCTCTTGGTCCTTTTCCTTTTTATTTTTGCTTTCCCACTCCATTGTCCTTGCTATCCTCAGGAAAGGGGGAATCCAACACATTGCTGCTTCAAAGCCCACCGCTGTCTACTAATCAGTGCAAAGCTGTAGACACATGTTTCCATTTGGCCCTTATCGTCTGCTCTGGACGAGCAAAACCAGATTAGCTTTACTCCTACCAGAAACTTTAGACCTTGAGAAAACAGAAACATTCCTACCTTTATTCTAAAATTACAGCGAGTATAACTTTATACACTCATTGCAAAGCTACACTAAAGCATCATGTCTTTTTAGCTGCTGCAAGGGACAACAAATAATAATGCAGCTTGCAAATTATAATTTTCAATACAGTAGTTGCTGGCTCAGGCAAAGCAAGTAAGAGGAGGGGGGGCAGAAAACCCAAAAGGATTCTGGGTATTTTTTTCCTTTTACCTCATTAAGCTTTGCTTCCAATTACATTTTAATGATGCTTGATGTCTTCTGTATGCTAGCATTTACTGCAGTCTCTTTAAATTTAATCGTCTTGATAATGGGTTACTCTGACACTGCAAATTAGGGGCTGAAAGAAACCTTTTGCCACATCCAGAAAAAGCTGTATGTCCATTCTGCAGCCTGTTGCTACTCAGCAGGAAACAGCAGACTTGCATTGTAGTGTTCCTTCTGCCTCATGGCTTCCTGCTTCCTAAATGGTGAATTAAGGATGAACAAATCACGCATGGAAAAAACAAGAGAGAGATTTCTGGGAAGTTATTTTCTAGCAGCATGTTTGAAACCACTTTGGGGCACGGGGCATCATTTCAAAGAGCTCATTTTTTTCCAATTTTTGCCACCCTCATTAGAAGCTCTAATGGTTGGTTTCTTGCTGTAACCGGCAGCTAAGGAGATTTTGAGGAATTATTTTTGAAGACAGTCTTATGTTTTATCAGCACCTCTCATCGTCATAAAACAGGCATCTAGATAGTATCCATGCAAGCTGTAAACTCACAGCCTCATATGGCAAGATGAAGAGAATAAAATTAGAGGCTCATCACCCACATATTTTCACACCTGCTTGTGCTGTATTTTGGATACTGCTTTTGCTATCAGTTTATATGACTACGCATCACCAAGACACCTAATCAGACAGAAACTGGTGGGTCAAAATCCTTTCTAGGAGCTGAACATTTTCTCACTTTTTTTTTTTCCTAGGAGCACAATAAATGGAAAAAAATCTGCAGGAAAAGAAAATAAAAGAACAGAAACAAGGAGGAAGTACATTTGGAAAGAGGGAAAAACCAAGTGCCGTGAGTCATAAGTCATTTGAGTAGTGTACTGGGATTTAGGTCAGGTCCAGCTTCTGTTGAGATCTAGAGTCTCCCTTTCCTTAAAGTTTTAAATATTTATTGAAAAAGCAATTCTGAGCAAAAAGTGTTTCAAAGGTGCTTTATGGATTTAGATCTTGATTCAGAAACCGGCTACATTTCCCAGCTCCCTTTTGGTAATATTTTACTCTATCAAATTATTATATATAACTAGAAAGTGACACAACCTTCAAACAGCATGAAGTCCTTGGGCAATTCAGTGGAATAGGTCCCTCTTCAGCCACAGAGAAAAACAGGGAAACAGCACTTTGTTAACACATTTCGTTTGCCATTATAAAAATGAACCTACAGCTTTCAGCTTGATCCAAACCTTCCAAGTGTTCCTCAACACAGAACTCACAAATTACAGTGACAATGGTGCCAACGGGCCCAAAAAGAGGAAAAAGTGAGGCAAAGACGTTGGTTTCTTTCCAGCTGTTGTCTTCAGCTGATAATGTAGAACAGTAATGGATTAGAGAGTAATGGTGGAATCATTCCCATCTTCCACCTCATAACAACATCTTTTCTGCAAAGAGTGTAATGTCATTGAGATGGGTATATGATTTTGGTTCAGAAGGTGGCAGGCTGGTGCAAGCAATGCAGATCCTTCTCAGCATGTTTACAGAAAGTAACTAGTTCGCTTAATGGCTGTCCCATTAAAGACAATAATTAAATAGATTATGGAAGCTGAACTAATCTAACAGCCTCTATGACAAAGACAAACATTTATTCTCTAAGTCTGATGGATTACTTTTTTTTTTTTTGGTGTTTTTTTTTGTTACTCTCTCCTGTCTTTTTTTTTTTTTTTTTTTTTTTTCTTGAAGGAACTGCTCTGTTATATCAAAGGCCATAATTTCAGTCAGCTCAGTCAGCTCTGAAGTCATGGTTGAAGCCTTGCACCTCTGGAGGAGAGGCATTACTCCCGATGTCCCTGTAGAAACAGCTCTTGTGGCTACACCCTGGAAAGGACTAACTAGTCTATATTTACATTCTGGTTCTCAGCTGATAACTGATTTTTCTAATTGTGACTTTTATAAACTCTAATCTCTATAAAATTGACCAGATTGACTACCTAATTTTCTCAAACTGGGAGAAGGTCTCTGATCCACCATCCTCCCATCCCCTTGCCCCACTTTCTTGAAGGACCATGAAAGCACAATGGGATGATTGTGAATAAAAATATATTTATGCAAGTGTGTGAAATTTCTAAAATGGGCATGACTTTGTCTATAAAAGTAGGCAATTTTTCAAGTGGCTCCATCCCTAAACTTTTCCAACACATAATTTTTACCTCCATTGTTTTATTTCCAACACATCTCTTTTGTGCTAAAACAAATTTAGAAAGTAGAAAAAAAAATCCATCCAAAATTCACAAACCTTCTGATTTTAACCTTATAAATAAACTTGAAAGAAAATAATATCCATTACTGCCAAGATGTCTCTCTTACAAGCAAGCACTACTATTTTGGGGAAGCAGAATGTGCAGAAAGAAAATCCTGGCTGTTATTCTCAGTCCTAAAATAACCCTTTATATAAATTTTTTTCCAAGGGGTTGATTTTGTTTGTTTTTAGGATCTGATTTAGGTTAAGTATGGTATAAAAAAACAATCAATATCCCAAGGAAAATGTCTCACTTCAAACAATGCTCAGCCTAACACGTCTCCATTTGTTCATCACCCTTTCCATTTCAGTGCTATTTTAATGGGGTCTCCTCTTTTTTGCTCTAAAATAATCCCCTTACATCTTTAGAATCAATTTCTCAAAGGCCCCAAATGCCATCCTGTTGCTTCTCCAAAAGCTTCGGAAATGGACCGGAAACCAGAGAGGGTCAAGCTCTCTCTCCAGAGATTTCAAACGCCCACTGATTCAAACAGGCATTACTCTATTGAGGAAAGCTGTTCTCCTCAGCACACTTGTATTTCTACCCCAAGAAGTTGCGTGCAGCCATAAAATATAACACTTCTCTCCTGCCTCCAACCCTAAATAATGGGTTACTTTTCCGGCTTTCGATGGACGTGTCTCCAATGAGTGCAGCTTTCACCTGGGTCAGAATCAACATTCATATCTGTGAGAAAAGTTTAACTGAATCCAAGAAATTTTTGCTTTTACATCAGCTACAGAATTTTTGCACAGTTGTGCTATGCATCGTTGTTTTGCAAAAATCATCTACATCCTCCTGTTTACAAGTGGGGAAGTTAAAGGATTTGCCAAAGTGCATTAAATAAATCTGTGGCAAAATCAGGACTAAACCCCCATCCTCTGTTATTGTCTTTTTCCTCTGAGCCTTGCCAGGCAATAAACTGAGCTTCTACCACCAGCAGATCTAGGGCCCACATTCTCTTAATTATCAGCTCAGCTCTTATTCCAGTCTAAAATAAATAAATAACTAATGAGGAAAAAGGACTCTTTCTTCAGATTCCCACTACCTTTATTCTCCTTTCCCTCACCACCTGCCCATTTATCATTCAGGAAACATAAATAATTGAAAAGAATAGTACATAAAATTAATTGTAGAAAACACAGGCTTTTAAATTCTCATCTGCATTAAAAAATAAAACATGGAGCACTCCATTTTGTAGAGTCACTTCCAGCAGACTTTCTGCATCTGCATAGAGTTAGCCGCAAGACTTAACAGCACCATTTGTCCTGTGAAGATATTCTTATCTGACACCCATAGATCTTTATCATAGGAAAACATTAATTGAATATTTATTGACGAACACCAGAGAGATGTGAGAAAGAGAGGCTGACAGAGAGGGGATGGAAGGAGACAAAAAGAGGTCAAAGTGTGTTTGGAAAAGTGGGAATGGAAAGATTATATAGGTGTTCCTTTTACAAGTTGCCCTGACTGGTCTCCCTCCTTCTATATTCACGTACTATATGATAGCAAAGGAAAAAAATGAGAGAAGTGTACTTCCTCAGCAAGACCTTACTCTAGGCAGGACCACTGAATGCTTGACTTTAAAAAAGGACCTGAAAAGAAAGGTTACTTTGTGATGTTGCCTTCAACACATCCAGATGGAATGAACCTGTCCAGGAACCCCCACCACCACAATCCCTTCCAAGGGCAACCTCTGCCATCTGGTCTTCACACAAGGGATCAGCAGAGGCAGTGAACAAGCCCACCACAGGACCAGGCTGAATTCTGAACATCCTGTTCTACTCAGCTTTCCTAAAAAACAGGGCTTACAGTGCCATGCTATGTTTATTACCTGTCTCCTGGTCCCATTTTTTCTCTGTCAATACTTCTTATAGCAACTGGGCAAATGTAACCAAATTTGACAGATGAAAGAAAATTCTTCAAGACAAAAAAGACATTACTTTCCATAGACGATTATGAGACTAGACAGCTGAGTAAAGGAAAGCTTTGTAGACCTCTTTTTGAGAGAAAGCCGAAGTATGTTCACCTCTTTATATCAGACATTGGAGAATCCACAAAAAGGATGTGATGAGAGAAAGAAAGGAGATCAGATAACACTGGAGACTGGGCTCCATTCCTTCTGCTGCACAAAGATAAGTTATTTTTGTCACCAGCACTTAAGTGCCTTCCAACCATAAGCAAAGTGACATAATGGATGCCTGTCAAAAATGCTTTGTGCCCTCTCTCTTCCAACTCCCCCATCCGAGGGAGAAGCGTGTGCTGAGAGCAAAGACTTTACTCTGAAGGTTTTATCCTGTGTGTTTTTGTGCGTTGCTATAGAAGATGAGCTGATGAAGGGCAGCTGGAACAAAACACTTCAGGATACTCTGTAAAGAGAAAAAGTAGAGAGGGAGGTAGAAATGGGAGTGAAGGGACAAAGTGGCAAGGTTGATAAGGCAATTCTGCCTGGGTCACACAAATGGACTTCAGGACCAGTGAAATCAGGGCTGGCATTATGACATCTGAACCTGCAGTTCTGTCACAGGCTTAGGATGGATATGTGGTGTCCAGTTTCCTCATCTCTCAGGAGGAGGGGACGTGAAACGACAGGTAACCATGTCTCAGATGGGTGAAGGGGGATTTTGGACTGAAGGAGAGGAGCACTGAGGTGGCAGAGCCCAACCACACAAATGTCACTCAGAAGGAGACCTAGAACCAGGGTGTTCTGAAGTAATTTACACCAGTGATGCTTTATCTCAAGGAGTAACGCGGCAGCATTAAAAAGGCAAAAAAAGGCAGGCTGAATACCTGGGGGAATGCTCACGGCAATGAGATGATGCAGTAGGCTCCTGAGGAGAGCGATGAAGGCTACTTTACTTGAGATGTTAAACCAAAACCAAACAAAACACTACAAAATATACATAAGGAGGTACGACTGTCTTAGCAACTTCCTAACTGTATGCATAGAAATCCAGCTTATTTTGCCCCCTTTTTTTTTTTTTTCTGGAAGGTCTCCCAAACTTTCTTTCAGAAGACATTGAGATTCTCAGCTCACACTCTGCTATTGACAGAAGACCTCAGGTTTGTTTGCGCCTCGACTGGGAGTCAGATAATCCTGACACAAACATTGCGTAGACACATCAGCTTTGCTCTCGCCAGCAAACTCACTGATGTGTAGCCCCAGGGTGTATGTGCCACTGTTGTGTTTCTCTTAAATCTTTGGGTTTTTTTAGAGGAGGCAGAGCGAAAAGACAGACAATTCATAGCCCAACACGGGGTAGCTGCCTTCTGCTCTGCAGCTCACTTGGGGTCCTCACTGCTCATGGGCCTCGGAAAAAAGAACATGTCCCTCTCCATGTTGTCATCCATGGGTTTAGTTTTGCTCAAAAACTCCTAAGGGTTGCTAGGTGGAAAGATGGTCCGGTGGTTAAGGGCTAGCCAAAGTCTCAAGGGTTGTAGTTTTGATTCCCTCTGTGGTTTCAGGCAAGACACTTAGCCCGACACACACAGAGAAAAATGTCAAAACACTACATTTCAATGCAGTCACAGACAAAGCGCTTTCATGGTGGAAATGCCAAAGAAAAAACATAACCAAAACAAAACCTTTGTGTTTGGGAATCGTGATTTTCTTTTCAAAATGCCTCTGTTAAAAAAAAAAAATACAAACTAACCTTTTAAATGGGGGGCAAAAATGGGGGCATTTAGGAAAAAAACCCAAATAATTACATAACTTTTCATCATCTGCCCCATATGAAGCAAAGCAAGAACAAAGGATTCCAGGCTTCCCCTGAAAGAGATCACATTTTTTCCTTTGTTTCACACAAAATTTGTACATTGTGATTCAACTCAGACTGAAAGTGGGTTTTTACCCCCTGAAGCTGTAATTCTGCTATGACCATGCAGTACAAACTGCAAGCTCTAACTGGGAATGTATAAAGGAAATTAAGAGAGCAAAGGAAAGAGTTGACAATGAGATAATTTCAAGTTGCTTCTTGTTTTGCAGTTGCTTTTCCGACCATAGATAAATAAAAGTAAGCCGGGAAGACAAACATAATAGAAGTGAGATTCTCTTTGAATGTACATTCTTGACACAGAGATTTCTGAAATAAAATAGTCTGGCTGTTGGCCAGCTTCTCTGCTTAAGAGTGATGTGCAAGTAATTAACTGAGATGGCAATATATCTTTAATGCACCGGTTACGTGTAAGTTACTTGTTTATGAATCTGCTCCTTTCCTTCTCCCTCTTTTTCTGACCACCAGGCTACTTACACGAGACCCTTTGAAAGCCCATTGCTTGGGAAGATTTTGATCGCAACTTTCCTGCAGTGGTGGGAGAACTCTGGGAGGGCATTCAGCGTTTCATCCTCAAAGCGTTTAAAGGAAGAGAGAGAGAAAGACAGAAAGGAGGACAGAAAGAGAGAACTAAGGAATTCAGAGGGATGCATTATTCAGCACTCTTGGAAATAACCCTTTTCACTGGCTCCACTAAGCCCAAATGCCCTGGAGGTTTTCACTATCTATCTTTTTCCAATGCAGCTCAGAAAAAAAAGCTCACATCTGTCAAGATCACAGTTTCAAGAGTCCCAATTTATTCAGCTGAATGGGATAAAAGCGCCTGTTGGAAAAAGATTTGAAAGGGGGGGTGGGGGAGGGAGACTGTCCAGTTCCTACATCTATCCATCTTTCTAGCTCTGTGTGCATGTGTGTGTGTATAAAACACACTTGTTCAAATATACACCCAAGTGAAGCTGTCTGCACCCCTAACAGCACAGAACTGTTTGTCTATCTTCACGCAGGGCAGTTCTGCAAATCTCACATCTGTCAAAAGCTGGGCAGATTTACATGCATTGACCTGTAGATATGCAACCTAAGCACATATGGATGTGGTACAAGGAGATATATGGGAGGCTGGGAGTGTGAAGAGAAGGAAATATAAGGGAAAAGCTTAAAAATCTTGTTGACTTTTTTTTAATCTCTGCCCTTCTTGATCTGCTAAATGCTGTCACAAAAACATTTATTAATATGCAAATTCTAAGTAGCAATCTGGAGCCAGTCAGGTTGCGCTAATTTGCACATTAATATCCCTCTTCTAGTTTGCCTTTGCTCTCCAGTGGAGGAGAGGAGACAGAGGGATCTTGTGCTGTATCCTTTTAAAAGGCTGCAAGGAGGTGGTCCAAAGTTTCATTTGAAATGCTGATGCACATTTGAAGAGGAGAAATACAAACAGCATCTAACTCAGATGCAGAGGACAGGGCAGAGAGAGAGAATGGAGTGGGTATGAGAGAAACCACTGCCAGATGCTTTCCCCCCAAATCCCATAATTGCACCATAATTGCAGGCTGCAAAGAAGGCAGCACCATAATGAAATTGGTCTCAGAAACTGGCTTTGGAGTTCTGATTGTTTTCTCTTGTGGACTGATTTGCGTTTTCTCTGGCCTGGTTGCCTCCTGGGCTGGATTTCCCTACAGACTACCTCACAGATGTGGGTTGGGGGTGGGGGGGTGTGGGGGAAAGAAAGAAGGAAAAAAAGAAGGAAAAAAAAGGTTATCTCTCTAAGGGAAAAAAAAGAGGGGAGGGAAGGGGAGGGGAGGGGATGAAAAGGGAGAGGAGGGGAGAGGTAAGAGGTGAGAGAAAAGAGGGAAGAGGAGAGATGGGAGGGGAGAGGGCAGGAGAGGAGAAGAGAGAGGAGACAGGAGAGAGGAGAGAAGAGAGGAGGAGGAACCTTCCTTAAAAAAACTAGACTGCTGCTTAAAATCTGGTTATAGCAGAATGATCCCCACTTCAGCCTAGAAGAGACACAGCCGAGGCAGGAGGTTATAGAGGTATACTCTCAGTAACATGAAGAATCTAAATGATACGGAGCAGATGACCAGCAAATGACTAGTTGATGTCCTTTCAGCATAGGAATCCAAGTGAAGTTAGCATGTAGTGGATTCAAAACACAGAAAGGTAGTTGATCCTTCACACAGGACTTATCTTATGAAATACCTTGCTTATAGGTACAGGTTCAAAAGATCTGCCCAAAAACTACAGAAAAAATCAAGAGAGAAGTCCGCCCAGTGCTCCTAACTGCAAAGAGCTCACCGCAGAAAATGCCTGAGCCTGAGTTTTCTGAAAGAGTGCTTTCAGGACCTAGCAAAATGTTTTTGCCTTCATCTTCTGCCTTTAGTTGAGCATGCATACAGCTGCTTTTGAAGAAGATGCTGCTGGACAAGATGGATTTTTGGTTTGAGTCAGTAAAGCTCTTTCTACAAAAGATGGGCTTTTGCTTAGGTAACCACACAAGAAACAAAACCTGTAAGTAATCACGAGAGCTGAACACTAGAGCAATAAAGTGGCTGACCCTGTAATTATGGGCACGTTCCTGCAACTTGCTTAGATAAATCCTGCTCTTGTGTGTGATGTATTTCTTCTTGGGGAAGGCAAGGCTGGGGACTAGAGTCTTGAGTTAGGTACTATCTTTTATTAAGGCAGCTAAATGCTTTAGACTGACAGTGTTGAGGAATATGAAGTTAAAATACCATTTGTTTTTACAAGGAATGTGAAACATTGAAGCAAGAAACTGGCAGATTCTTGAACAGTCTTTCAGAACTTCCCCTTCCCAACTTATGTCAGACTAGGAGATGAAATAATTGTATTCTTGCATATTCAGCCCTAAAACCAAGAGAAGAGTGGTATTGTGATATGAACCTAGTCAGCTACCTCTAGTATAACTTAAATTGATTGAGATGGCCATACCCTGGACTTCTTTCTCAGGAGACTAGGTTGAGACCTTCAACTTGCTCTTATCATTTGATAACAGCCACTTTTGCTCCTGACTGCCCTAAGTCAAATGGAGTCCAGTGACCCCAAGGTGAAAGGATCATTTCCAGACAACTTGATCAATAGCCCAAGTCTGTTTTGCAAAACTGTCAGGCAGATTTACCAACCAGGTCACCAAGTGTACTTACCCAGACTTTCACTCATAATGTTGATTGTAAAGCTAAAGACATTTTGTTCACACAATGCAGAAAGAAAGGGTTCTGTTATTGGCTCAAACCATTAAATCCTTGTTGGTATAGGTTCTTCAGTCCCCATCACCAATTGTCATTTTCTGTTAAACTGGTGCAAAATTATCTGCCTTTATTTTACACATATGTATAAAGATATAAACGAGAGGCAGAGAAATGGATCTACTCATCTCATTTCTAAGTGCAAAGCAGAGTTAATAAGGATGAAACACATCTTAGCTGATTTTAGCTACCTTGAACATGAAAGGTCTGCTTTAACCTATTTGTTCACACACCTTCTACCTTAAATAAGGAGAGCTTTCTCTCCTGGACATTTATCCTATTCTGAGACAGTCACCTGCAGTGGCTGTGAGAGTGGACACACCTTTCTCATCGTTGTCTGCAGAAGAACCAGAACAGCTAGTCTGGATTACACGCACAGTTTTGAGCCATCTGAAATGTTATGATATGATCAAACCTCCTCCTAGGAGATAAAACAGCCTGTGATCTTAATTCTAGCCTTTGGACCGTACTGGACCCACATTTATGGGGATCTGCACCTTGTGCAAACGCTTATCCTAGTGCAAAGTCAGTGTAAAATGCTAGCAAAAAAAAAGAAGGATGGTGCTTTGCTTTTACTTAGCACTATGAAACAAGCATGTGGAGAAAAGTACAGGATCCACTGTTGCTATCATCGGGGCTAATGCAAAGACGGTTAGAGAGGGAGATGGCTTTGGTGAAAGCTGGACCCACTGACAGCAATCCCAGACAGGCAGGAGAAGGTGCAAGGTCAACCTGTAGATCATGAGAAACTAAGCACTTCCAATCCATTAATTAATTACACAGCTGGAAAGAGGGGACTGTAAAAAAAAAGGTGAATACAATGACATTGCTGACAACAGGAGCCCTCTATTTATCAGTCATAACGAGCTTCTTCCGCCCCTCTGCGTCCTCCCTCCCCCAGTGCTGCAGCTGCACTGATGTGACTGAGCACTTGGGCTCCCCTTCGCTCTCCAGTCAGTCCCCTCCTTGCCAACCTGAAGGTGACTCAGTTATTCATGTCAGTCAGGCTTGGGGTATCTCAGTCTGCACCAGGCTGCTCAGAGAGTAAACACCACCCCACCGATGCAACACATCTGCCTGCTCTCGCCTTGGGCTCCTTTGCCCAACAGCTCCTTTTCCTCCCCTCTTGACATCTTGTGCAATGAACCCCTGGCTGGAATTGGAGGGCTGAAGATGAAAGTGCCACCACCTGTTCTGAATACTTGAAGCTAATGAAGTAAACAGCCAATATGTTGAAAGTAAGGGCTTGGGTTTTTTTTTGTTTGTTTGTTTTTTTTTTCCTCAAGTAGTACTGAATCAAATCAACTTGTTGCAGGAGATGCTGAGGCAACAGCAGAAACAAACTTCAGAAAGACTGACTAAACAAATTCACAGGTCTACCAGTGTCTACTGAGTACAATGACTTCAGAGGAAGTCCTTAAAACACTACTTTCAGGGGAAAAAATAATTGTCTATTCATATACTATGTCCCCAGTCACCTGCAACTAACTTTTTAAAAATGGAATAACAGGATAGATGGACCTGTGATGCCACCCAAATCAGACCTACTCTTAAGATGGCATGCTACAAAACAATACATAATTTAGACCTGAGATGACGTCAGCATTTTTTCTGCCCCAAAAATGTTCCTTCTGGACTTGCCTAGCAGAATCCTTCACTGTGCCCTGTTGCTGGAGAACAGCCTTACTATACACAGGGAAACTGAGACAGAGCTAAGTGATGCACAAAGACAGGAAAATGCACAACACTTTCTGGAAAGTGTACATCTTCTAGTTAGCACAATCTCTCTCTTCCACTGCCAACTTCATCAGGTAGCTCGGAGTTCATGTTGGAGAGGAGAAGCATGCAAAGGATCAAACAAAACTGCATATTTCTAGGAGGGGAGCTGCAACCTCAAGAGTGTTATCCCTTATGAACAGAAGAGCAGAAAGGTGTGAACTTGTCATTTGGGATAACAGAGCTGGGGTGCAGATGGTACACCTTTAATAGTCTCCTCTCATTTGCAAAGGCTATGAAAAGGAACAATGCCTATTACTGTTTCCCGTTTTACTCCACGCTAATGGATGCCTCTGAACTAGCAGAAGTTGTTCCCATTAAATTCCTGCATTATCAGGCCATTACTTGACAGGGCAAAGATTAATCACAAACTTTCCGGGGACCATTTATTCCATTTGCCAATCTATCTCTCCCCGTTACGCTGCTTTGGTTGTGTTGTCAATTTTTCAAGTGCCAAGGAGTTTGGACCGATCCAGTTTTCTGTCCATCCATCTGTCACACACCTGTCAATCTGGTTCGATCTGAATGCGCTGTTTGCTTGGAAAAGTCAGAAGAGGAGGGGAGGTGGGCGGGATGCTGAATGGTGTAGGAAGCAGAAGGCCCATGTTTAAAAAATAAACAGAAAACAGATTAGCAGGCTCTATTATATAGAGAATGGACAATTCAGAGAAGTCATAGAGGTAAGAGTGAAAATTTAACAGCATAAATTTAACTTCTCCCCTGGTGCTGCAGGCTGACTCATATCGTTAGGCGGAGAAACTATGAATGGGGTACCTCAAAACACCCGTGGATTTATGGTTATAGTTCATTTTATTGTACTGCTTGGTGCAGGGCAGAGTGTGAAATGGATTGAATGGGAGAATAGATCTTTTAAGAAAATAAACTTTTAACTCAGTGGTCTAAGCCGTTATTCAACATCTTCAGAGCTTAGCACCAGGAGTGCTCAGGAAATGTAGCACAGGGAAAGTGAATTGTACAAACACTTGAGGGAGAAGTTAATTACCCATCCTGATTTCCTTTTAATCGGTATGCATTAAGGCAGTGACTTTGTTCACTGTTAGTCCGGTTTTGAAGAAGGCGACCTTTCCTTTCTCAGCTGTTTTACTTCACCACTAGTGTATTTGTCTCGTAACTAAAACGTATTCTCACCTCACTGGCAGATATCACAGAAGATCCTGCTGTTCAGTTCAGCTCAGAAATAACACCCTGTGCTTTGCCATGCAGTTTGTACAGATTTGTGATTTGGAAATGGTCTTGGTTTTGAATTATAATCAGGGTAAAATCCATCCAGGTTCAAGAGTGATTTAATTGGACACAGTAGCCCAGATCCCTCCAAGTAACTTCTGGTCTTTAACTAAGATACTAAAGCTTGGAGTTCAGCCTTCCTAAGCCCTCACTGTAGTCAGTGGAGAAAAAAATAAGCAATTCAAATATTAAGTGGTTGTATTCCCTCTGGAAATCACCCCCTCCCACCTCCAGCAGACTACAGTTATTAGACAACCAGTGTAAGTTTCTCAGGTAATTGTCTAAAGCTAGGTGGGTTGAATCTAAGCCGCAAGTCCATCTGGGATCCACCTCTAGCTCAAACGATCCTGATCCCCAGGAAACAGGAAATCCTAGAGTTCAAAGGCTGCAGCGTCGCTTTTAATATTCAGGACTCTCTTGACACTCTTGTTCGTTCACTCCCCTTTCACATCAAATTTGACAGGAAGCACATGGCAATGATTACCTTGCTCCTCCTCCCCATAATAATTAACGAGACTCTGCAAATACCTTGACTCCAGTCCAAACTGATCTTACCCATACCTTCCTTAGAGACCTGGTGCTAGAAGGACTGAGGACTGAGGACTGCTCCTTCAACAGGGACATCCTTGTGGATGAGCTATTGATTCAGGATCTTTAGCATGACAAAAAGGTAAGACCCAAACTTTGCAAAAGCATCAAGCAACTGACAACCTCAAAGAAACGATGACAAAAAATTACAGCTGACAAAAGCCAGGTTCAAAACGTTTCACAGCAAGCTTCCATGAATGATGTCTGAAATCAAGGATGCACAACAGATACGCTGATCCCAAGCCCAGATGAGCTGGAACAGTGAAATACCTCTCCCTTTACAGAGCAGGGTATGGTGTCTTCCAGAAGCACCAGGGGTAGGGGACAATTATTTTTTTTTTTAAGATTTCCTCTTTCTTCATCTACATGCAACAGTGTAGAAGAAAAATTTTTATTTTTCTGTTTGCCTAACAGCAGATGACCTTCACAAAGTTTATGCCTCTGAAGATCACTGTTTCAGAATTAGTCCTTAAGCATCTTTACCCCTTCCCTTTTGCCTTTTTCCTGTCTTTGAAACTGATGGTTAAAAATGAGACAAAGTGGAACGATGTTCTCAGACAAGTTTGAAAAATCAGACTTGCCAGCTTCATCCTATCACTCTGGAGTGCCAGGTCTACTTTCATCAACCCACACTACAGGTTTCTCACCCTCAGTCCATTCAATCAAAGGAAAACAGTGCAGGCAGATGGAATAGGACAGTTGATCTAGCATCTACAGAGTCAGATTGGAACAATCCTTCCAGCAAAGCCTCAATGGAGACGGAAAATAAAAGACAAAAAAAGAGATCCTTCTTCATTTTCGTTAATAGCTTTCCCTCTCACCTTTCTTCACCCCCTTTGCATGAAGTATCAGAGAACAGTGTCTCTTATTTCTGTGTTCCCGCATTAGAAAACTTCTGTGTAAAATGGAGAAAAGTGCAGGGGATCTTGGAATATTTCACATTTGTTAGGAAGCTTACAATCATGCATTACTTGTCTAAATCCAGGTTAAAGTGCCTAGATGAATGTTAAGGTGACCTATCTGGAGTACTCGTAACAATTCACATCACTTTGCACTCCTGTTGCAGCTGTGTGAGGACTGGGAGAAAGAAGACAACGAGATAATCATAACATTAAACACAGGTCCTTCAGGATGGGGCTGAGACACCCTGAATGAGGCTGGCTATAGAAATGCAGCCTGGTGAGAACACCTGCCACCAAAACTCACGACCCCAAACCATTCATCATCAAGGACATACTCAGACAGTACATTTGGGGAAGCAAGAGGTGGGACAGAAACTAAATCTTCTTTAGAAATCCCCCTAGCAATACTCTCGGTGTCAAATGCCGGTGAAGTCTGTGCAGTTGCCTCCCGTCAGGCTCTCCTTCCCTGACTCCAGGCTGGCACCATGAAAGATGCTGGAAGGGACTCTCTAAACACCCTGTCACATCAGGGCTACCTGTCACTCTCTCCTTTTCAACTCTTTCCCCTTTGCTCCAACTTAAAGGTAGGAGGGGGTGGGGAGAGGGAGGGGGCTGCAGTTGGTTTTTGGCTTGTTTTTTTTTTTTTCAAAAATGAAATACACTTCTGTACTCCCCTTAAAACTTTCTTCTCCCTTCCATTCAAAACTGACATATTGTGCCTGTCAGGTTTCTTTTTAAATATTCACTTCACTTCCAAGCTGGCTGCTACCTTTGCTTCCAAAGCAAACTATTTTCTCCATTTACGAATCCAAGTTTGTTGTTATTTTAAGTATTTTTTCACCAGAAATGTCAAAACTTTGCACTTTAAAACAATACAATGGGGAAAGCTGCACGTTTGTGCTGAATAGGGGAAAAGACTGTGAGAGAACTGTAATATTCATCAACATTCAGAACAAGAACAGGACTTTGGCTCCTCTATTTCAGTTTTAACAAAAAGACAGGAGGCAAAAGCCTGCCGCACAGCTGAAACAGCAAATGGTGCATTATTACTGCGTGCACAGGAACACTCAGGGGCAAAAAGTGTGTAGTCACGTACTCTTATACCCAAAGCTTCCTCATGGCATGTTTATATTGTTCTGGTCAAACAATGACAAAAGCACACTAGATTTCTGAGGCACTGGATATTCACTCAAAAACTGTCCTAGTATATAGCAAGACCTTGTTTGCTTAGATCAGCTAGAAAAAAAAGTGCTGCAAACTCAAGCCCTCTGTGTAGCTGTGCTATTTAGACTTTACGTGTGCAGCATTTCAGGCAGCAAGAGACAGCATCTTTAACTGTCTCTCAGTTGCACCTCACCATCTCTCCTGCTTTATTTCAGTGCCAAGACAGCGTCATTGAAAACGGAGGTCAACAACTGATTGTGCAGGTGCCAAAGATGGCATGGAGTAAGGCAGAAGAGTGGGGAGATGGGGCTTTTTGAAAGACACATTTGTGAGAGACAGGTGCCTCACACAGAAGCAAGATACTGATCAGCTGCGTGTGTCTTTCAGTGGCAGCCTCCTGGCTCCCATTGGGTTTCTCCCTGTACATGTAACCTCTAATTTTGGAAATAGAATGCCTTACACTGAAAAAAAAAAGAAAAAAAAATCAACATGTTGCTATTTAATGGTTGCTGATTCCATAGTTTAATTCATTATTGAAGTTTCACCTTGCTCTGAAACAATTAGGAGTGCTCATATGATCAGTTACCAAGTCTCAGTTGGGAGGTAACAATTTATGGCTGAGAAGCTGGAGGTGACAACTTCTGAAAGTGCCTTTCACTTGCACGTCCCCTCAGTTGTGACAAATGTATGCAATGATGTAAACACATATTTCGAAAAAAAAAAAGTTAAGGAAGAGTGCTGTTACACAACAAGGATCACAACCAATGGTGCATGCTGGTGTACAACGGTATATGCTGTATTATGTGAGGCATAACAGAGTGAAATATTTTCATATGTTCTCAGAGAAGAAAGGGACTGGTGGGGAAATCAAAATGAAGTCCAATTCTCTATTCAAAGAAACACGATGCAACATAAAGCCTTTCGTAAACTGACCATCACTGTATGCTTGCAAGAGGTGCTGAGGAAAGATGCCCCATGAAGACCCAAAATCAGTGAGAAAGGGGCGAGTAACTAAACTAGCAAGTGCCATAACACGAATACGTGCTGCCCCCATCCTTTTAGCTCAGCAGAGAGTTAAATGTGCTTCAGGATGGCACCAATAACCTTGCCTAGCTGTTCTTGTGTGCTGAGCTCCCACTGGGAACATTAGAATAGGTTCCAGCAGGGTGGGGATGAGCAAAAGGGGAGCAGGTTGCTAGTCTTCAGCGATACACTGTTTATCCAGCTTAGCCATAAAGCAACGTAAATCAAGCATGTCATCCTACCTAATTGCATGTTCATATAGGACTTAATTGGTAATATTCCTGCAACCCAGCTCCTCAACCTTCATGTTGCACCGAGTTCCTCTCAGAGACTAATGAGCTTTATACAACAACAAACATTTAGGTCTGTTGTTCTAATTCATTAACATAATGGGCAATACAATGAGCAGTTATGATAATAAACAGTAATAAGAGGTATTAGCGACACTTATTCCTAGCAGTACCAGGGCTGTATGGTGTGCTTGCACAGTGGCAATGTTTTGGCAAAAAGGGGGTACAGTCCTCCCAGGTCCTGTCTCACTAGCTGCCCAGACTATCAGTTCCGTGTCTGCCGGCTGAAAGTGACAACACTCTATAAATAATTGCTATCACAGAAGACGTAACAGGACTGAAACATCTCAAATGTATAATTTTATTTCTTTTTTTAAAGTGAAATAATTTGAGACAAGAACACGGAAGACAACAGGAATAATGCTGTTTGTTGAGCATTTTTGTGAAATACACTGGCCCATCCCAATAGCTATGGACTTGACTGCTGCCTGAAGAAATTTAAGCTGTTCTCCTGCTTGTAAATGCACTTTAGTATGTTCAAGAAAGGGAAACGCTAACAGAGTGAAAGTGTTTTGGTTGTTTTCCTTGACATTCAGGTCAGCCATCTTTGACTATAATTAATTTTCCATGATCATCTGACACTGTAATTAACCACTGGGACTATCTGGTCGCGAAATGCCCGTGGATGTGCACATAGACACAAATTTTTTTTGGAGACTCTGCTGAACATAACTGGTTCACTGTAGTTTAGTCCACGCTTACACCAATCTCTTGGGTTTTTGATTATGTGTAGAATACCACGTTTCCATCAGAAAAGCCCATTCCTCTTTTTATTTTTCAGAAAGATAACACCACGTAACAATGGGGACCTTGCCAAAAAGTGTACCATGCAATACTGATAATCTTCAGTACAAACCCATACCCACTGCTTACATTTTAATCAGTGATCTAAACAAGTTCAGACCTTACACTCTCAGGTCCCTTCAAAATTTGTTAATCTCTGGCCTCTCCCTCCTTTTGGGTTTATGGGAGAAAATGCATTAATCTAGTTATGATGGCATGGATGCACTGTGGGTAGGGCAGACCTATAGAATTGTGCTTTGTTCTTTGTCATGCCAAACTAACCACCTAGACTTAACAGTCACATGCTTGAGAAGCAAGGAATCATCCACCTTTTAGCTTGGTTGCTAAAAATTATATCCTATTTACAGGCCGGGATTTTTCCCTCCCTTTGTTCTCCTATAAAAAGAGACTTTCCATTTCTAGAGTCATACTCAGGCTCTCAGTGACAGACATTTCACTAGAAAAGAAATACAAGGCTACAAAAATGTATGATTTCTGAAATATATGTCCAGAACTTTATTACAATGGAAATATTTTTTTCTAATTGAAATTTGTGCTGCTGTTATGACACTAATTCAATTATTCCTTATATTTCATCCATCATAATTTTATCTTCTTGTAAAAAAAAAAAGTCACTTGGTTCCCTGACATTGGTAGAGTTGACTAAAGAAGGATGGGTGAATCCGCACTCTGACAACATCATTTTACAATTAAGCATAAGGGCAGTACTAAAATAAAGGCATAGAATCATAGAATCACTTAGGCTGCAAAAGACCCTTACGATCATCGAGTCCAACTGTTAACAATAAAATACAACAGAATAAAACCACTTGGAATAAATATCAAATATCCAAAAGGTTTGTAAGAAAAGATCATCCAAATGCTACCTGGCAATTTAATGTCAGATTCCTGAAAAGCTGGATACCTCTTTGGAACAGTTTAGATCAGAAATGCATAGGCATTTGGAGAAAGATGAAAAACTTTTTGCTGCAGTAAATAAGACACCCTTTCAAACAAGCCACAAATCACCATCAAAGACTTGTAGATGGTGCTGAGAACCTGTGCTACGCAACACGCGGTAAAATCTGTCTTCTGCTGGAGGTGCATCATCTTTTATAACTCTGCCATCCCTCATGGACCCTACATATGTTGGGAGTCTGTACAATGACTCAGACTTTCCACATGCTTCCTGCCAACAAACAGTGCTTCTATACAGGCAATTACTTTAACTATGGTGGGAGTTAATATCTGTAAGGACGTGAAATGACCACTCTGTTGACAGTTTCAGACATTTATCTTCTACACATGTGACTCACACATAATGGTAATTTCAGCCATATGTTTGGCTGTGAAATTCCCTCATTGAGTATCAAAATGCCATAGGTACAGCTATTTTTTTGCATAAAATCAACAGTGACTCTCTTGCTACGAACCTCTCTGGGGGAGACAAACTGAGGAGGTCATTTTTTTCTATTACAAGATTCAGAAAAGACAGGGAGGAGTGGCTCATCTAAGCTGTCCACATCTTAAGCCTAGCCTCTAAGCTAGTCATTTAAGCCAACACCGTAATCAATAAAGAGTGATCTGTACCCTCCATGAAAGACACGCATTCCATCCTAAAACTGATGGAAACTTAGAAATATAGGTAATATTAGGTATATAACTTTCAGATGGTTAGAGAGAATGTACTATCTTTCATCAACCGAAGAGGTAGCATGAGTCTGTCATTCCAGTGTACAAAGATTCAAGTATTCAGTGCTCCTTTGAATTCAGATGTTGCATAAGCCACAGTGTTTACGTTAAGTATCGATAGCAAGTAATCGGAACATGATCATCTTGGCCTCTTTAGTAAGGACAAAACCTAGCTTAGTTCCCATAGGGAAACAGAAAGACACCTACAGCAATGCTTTCCTTGAAAACGTCTCGTTCATTTCACCACGTCTCTTGCAGGAAACCTCTTCAGGGCAAGAGACACTTTTTCATTTGATTTGCACAACATCAAGCACACAATTTGCATTAAAATACTTTAACTGCCGTTGCCACCAAGCCATGCCATCAAAGACTTGGAGATTCACCAGTTCATGTTCCACCCATTCACAAAATCTGCTCGTCTTTCTCACTCGGACTGAGACCCACAGGAGCCACAAAGAGGTGGGCACATGCCACACCTCCCTTGGAAGGAGGTTTAGAAAGAGAGCTTATTTCGATTAATGAGGTACGAGGATAGGGAAAGACATGTTCATTTGTAACCTAGGGCTTCTGAGGGGTACCTTTGCCTCAGGATCAATATTGGTGGTGCCACAAATGTCTCTGCCATCCTGCCCTCCCCTCAACAAACACATACATCATTTTTCTTCCTTTCAGGCCTCCTTCCTCCTCATCCCAGAAGGTTTTACAAATCTTACCCCTTCCCATCAAAGCAAACTCCTAATGGAGTTCAGTCTTGGAGCAGGGGGAGTAGGGAGAGAAGTTGATTGTTTTAGAGAGGAAAATTATTCTCTGCTTTCTCCTATCACAGCCCTTTATTTTCCACACAGAAAACATACATTGTACTTGAAGGAAATAATATTATTCTCCAAAAAAATAGGAAGATGAGGATTGGATTCATTGGTAAATTTGAATCCCATCTTTGACAATCTCACCATCCATTTATCTACAGCTTGACTGTGAAAGATGTATTGGTGGTAGCTCACTTAATGATTTTAGAACTAGTATTGCTGGTGCCCCAAGCCAATTTGCCATTAAATAGCAGAGACTTGGAGCCTTTTCACTGTACAGTCTAATTTCTGGAGGGAGAGGAGATGGGAATTGGTTTCTTCTGTGTATGATGAAAAGTTGATTCTCACCAGCAAAGATTTGAAATCTTAACAGATCTGCGGTTTTCTTATGTATATTTTAGAGGTATTTGACAGTATTCAAAGTGCAAATCCATGGCACACAGAAATGGAAAGCTAAGCCTAGCCGAGAAGCATTAACTGTCACAAAAGCTAGTGAGCGCTATCTATTTATTTATTTATTTACTTACTTACCTATTTATTTATTTAAGAAAGGTGAACCCTACAGTTACCCCACAACACTGTCTGTAGCTAGAAATGGATCTTTCTAGACAGTCATGCAAAAGACACATAAATACAACTTAAACCTTCAGATGGGATGTCTCCATTCCAATTGCAAATTGATTGGGTTTGGATGTATGGTCTACAGGACGTTGGACTGTCGTTAAGGTCTGCTGCTCTTCCCACACCCTTCCAAAAGAACCCTGACAAAACAACCATAGTTATGTTTTCAGAAAGTAAGTGCATTCATTCAGAAATTCTGAAGACCTCTAGATCCTTCAACTGCAACTGAAAATGTTTCAGGTGCCTCTTGCCAAATTTACTTAAATCATAGCAGCGCAGACCAGTTGGTGTCAGCCCAGGTCTCCATCAGTGCCAGACACAGCACCAATGCCAACAGCTCTCCATCATTGCTTTTGTCTGACCCTCTGCATAGCACAGGGCAGTGAATTTTCCCATTAGGTCTTTATTAAGTACAATGACTTTTAAAGTTGAAATTTATCTTCCAAAAGAGCCCTCTACTCTTTTTGAAGAAACTAATAGGAAATAGGCCACTTGTTTTCCAGTTATACTCACTGCTTAAAACAAAAAAAATCTATCTGTCTAATTTTAACTTCTGATCTTTGTTTCTCGCAATGTTTGCTCCCTTAGAATAAAGAGTCTTTTATTACCTGGTGTTTTCTTCCTTCTGAGAGCTGGCCACATGGTCATGAGCTAACAAGTCACTACATTATGTATTGAGTCATCACTGGGTTGGGCACGTGCCTCCAGCTCAGACCTTTTACTTGGTGACTGCTGTGCAACAACAACATGTCTGGCTGGCTGCTGTGTCTCACCAGGGTGGTGGTGACTTCTTCAGTGTAAAAAATATTGTTTGTGATCACGTAATTGTGCTCAACTCCTTCCCCTCTATCTCTGGTTTTCCTCCCACCCCTCATCTGTTTGTGCATTTGGACATGTTGTTCCCTATTTTTTTTTTCTTTCTAATTTGGACCTCCCTGCTACTGGCTTCTTCTCTTCCTCCTTTACCTTAATCCTTGAGTTCTCACTGCTCCCCAAACCTGCTTGCCTTGCAACACCACCTCCCCAGCTCCTGCTGGTGGGTCTGGCAGTTCTGTTTCCTTGAGGAGTTAATGTTAATAATGGCAGAAAATCTCATTAGCTTGGACTCTGTAACTTCATTTTAATGCCAGCGAGCTACATTTCAGCATCAGGAGCTAGTGATTTAGACTGCAAGCTCTGTGAGGTAGTGTCTTTGGTTATGCACAGTAATGACACCTTCTCACTGATGATGGTTCTGATGACTTCTGGGGGCCTAGTAACAATTATAATAAGTGATTTAAGTGGTGATCTGTGTAAGTAATTAGGTAGCTGTCTCTCCCTCTCACCTTCCCGGGGCTCCTCTGCATGTGATCCCTGTAGCCTTTGATTATCAAAATTGTCAGGCTGCTTCCTGACTGACTGTGAACCTGGATTGATTCAGTCTGTGTCTGCCTCAGTTTCTCATGGGCTGAACAACTATAACAGTTCATTCTTCAAGGCCATGAGGGCTAAAGCTGTAGCGTTT
The DNA here is from genome assembly GCA_011057875.1 of Pterocles orientalis. NCBI lineage: Eukaryota > Metazoa > Chordata > Aves > Pterocliformes > Pteroclidae > Pterocles > Pterocles orientalis. The sequence continues at coordinate 429,637 of WKFP01013036.1, forward strand.
GCATCATACTTTAAGTTCCTTCAGTACAGAGACTCAGGATACACGCAGTGTCATTTCGCTACAGAATCAGAATACTGCACAACCTCATTACTTTAATTTCACTTATGTTTCCAGCACTAGTGGTTTTTTTTGCATCTAGGAGTGTATTTTCAATGGCTCCAAGAAAAGGCAGAGAAGGGGTTGCCTCTGAGTATCATTGGAATGTGGGAAGTCAATCATCTTTTGTCCTTTTGGAAAGCTACTAAGTATTACAAACGGACTGGCGAATTGGACAAAACTTTCCGGCAATAAATGGGCGATTCTTCTTTCAGAGAAGGGACAAAATCCTAGCACCAGGTGTCACAACCCTCAGTGAAAAGAAACAGCTGAATTTCACAAAATTTCAGTCACTATGGTTTAAACGTGACCATAGCAAGAAATTCACTGGTTCCTAAGAAATTATTGGAGTGGCTGGATGCAAACACTAGCTCAGGCATTTTTAGAGCAGTGATACTCATTCCTAATTAACGTCTGACATGTGGTCACTGAGACTCACTCAGGTGCCCAGGCTGACAATTCATTGGTCTTAAAAGACCAAGCAGAAATTGCCAAGGATCTGTTCTGGATAGGAGTCGGGGTTGAGAAAATCAGGAAGTTCTCTTTCATCTTGAAAGGAAAATCTCTGTACCTGTGTTACTCTAACAGATTCTGGCTCACAGGCTTTATTTGCTTTTCAAATCTCTCAAGATCTCCCTGTTCCTTTCTTTCATATATTTTAGCTTTAGGAGAAACTTAACCCTTAAAAATAAATAAAGGATTTAGAAGTAGACAGGGACCTAAAATCTGTATGTAACGGATGTTTGCTTGAAGCCTTTAGCAGTTCTTGTCTAGTCTCTAGGATAATGAGATAGATACAATTTTTATATTGCTATTGCAATAATAATAATTGTCTTTTAAAATTTGTATTCTGCTCATGGTGTCATCCCATCACCTTCATCTAAAACTGCTTGGCACAGATCATTCCGTCTTTCCGGTGCCGGTCTAATTTGACATCTGGGAAATATCTGTTACAACTCACACCCAATTTTAGGATTGACAGAAGACACAAATCTGGAAATGGCTGCCATGGTCCAAAAACTTGACATATACTCCCGAAGAAAATTATGGCATATACCTTGAAGTGTAAATGGTACCCGAATGTTAGTATTAAACAGCCAAACAGGGAAGAAATATTGACTTTAGGAGAGAACTGAACAGCTAGAGGATGGTTTGGTCGTCTTCTACTACTAGCTTGATTCCAGTACCAGAGATGGAACGGTCCATCAGTGTTTGAATTTATGCAAGAAACCCAAGACATGTATATCTTTCTTATCACCATTGCTACCCATTTTCCCTTTACAATCCGTATTTGAATTAAAATACTTTAGATATTTTCAGAAGGAAGAAAAACATTTCTCCTCCATCTAGTCTTTCATCAAAAAATATTTAAATCTTTTTTGCTTGAGTGAGTGGTGTTTTCTCTTTGAGGGGAAGGTGTTGGAAGGCAGAGGGGGCTATATGTATCATTGAACAATGACAATTAAATGAATTTCATTTAGTAGGTCATAAAGTTAATGTGCCTAATTGGAACATAAGGAAAGAAGAAAGAAAAAAAAAAAGAAATCTTTGTATTATCCTTTCTATTTCTTCCCCCTTTGTTTTTAAGGATAGCCTATCATTAGTCATCATGAAAGCTCTCGGTGACCACTGAAACAGAGAGGGACCTTTGACACAGCTTGATCAATCCTAATTGAATAGACCAGAGGGACAGCAGCCAAAAGGAGGGGACCCATTCTTTGCATTTGACAGCCTCGTCCTTTTTAGTTTGTCAGCTGTCAGAAAACATCGAGGCACTTTCAGGGTGCATGCGAATGCTTTAAGTTGCCATATAATTTTTTGCTACATGAAGAAGATTGTTTTCAGGCTTGAAAGGTGTTTGGTCTGCTCAGAAGATCTGAGATTCAAAAGTAGGGAGGTACCTGCTAGATCCAGTGAAGTAAATGGGAACTTTGCTAGGTGAGGCCTTGCAATTTTTCCTCGAATGAACAAAAAGTTTAGTTCCACTCCCCATTCCATACACACCAGTCTAAGCTGATCATCATCACCCTTTTACCATTTAAACTCCGCTTTGCACAGGAGCTGGATAAGAGTCTGACACTCAATATTCCTGTGACACACCTCCCTTGAAGATGCTTTCTGTATACTTATGCACTTCTTTTGAAAAGTTAATAGCTTTAAGAGGAAACATGAACTCCTAGAAAAACTGCATCTAGGGGAGCAGGCATTCATTGTGTTTGCACTGCCGTAAATGGGCAACATCCTTTTGACTTCTAAAAGGCTATCCTGCATAAGCCCTAGCATGACTGTCACTAGACCTGAAAAAATACTTATAGAAATATAGAGGTGAGGGAGGAAAGGGGATAGAAGACGATTGCTGTTGTTCTTCCTGCTTTGCTATCCCTTCTCACCCAGCTATGCTGGTATGGCATCGCTGCAGCCAAGGAATTGATTTCCCAAGAGAAATTTCAAGCAGTAAATAGGAGAGCAGAGTAGGCTTATCTAGGGTTGGTTAAAAAGAAGTCTTAGGGTAAAGAACATTACCAAAGACCTTCACTTCACACTCAAGCACTTTCATACTCAGTTCTGAGACCTTTTTACTAGCCCTGACTTTCCAACCTCTCCTCTTGCCTTCCATTACATGTAACTTTTTGGATCAACCTTTGCCTCTCCTGATGATTCTTTGCATCTAAGCACCAGGCCACCAAGAGAATACTGCTTTCACATTGCTTGCAGCCTGATGAGGAGTTTAAAATGCTGAAAATCTCCTCAGAAACTTTGTCCTAACTGAGCCTCCATCCCAGCTGTAAAAATCCAAACAATTAAAAAGACTTGGCGGTTCTGCCATCTTCTCATGTTAGTCAAGGCACAGACATAATTGCTTCTCATTTCTTCTCTCACATTTTGACAAGTCACACAGGAACTTAAGAAAGGTCCACACTATTGTCACGTCCCGATCACCTCACTTACTGCATTGCTTAAAAGCCACACTCTTTTCTGCTATAAGGACTGTGTCTCTCCATGTATTTTGGCAGAGAAAATGCACACCAGTGATCACACCTCCTCTAGCCACCAACTGTATCAAGAAGACACCTTCTTCACGAGTTGCAGGGTAAGTGAAATTTGTCATTGACAGTTCCTCTGGGCAAAGTTTGGAATTTTGCATCTGTTTCTACAATGAATGATTTGCTGTAAACTCTTGATCTTGTATTGTTCTCAAAAGGACCCACCTTGAGCCAGCTTATGCACAGGGAAGGTCTGGAGTTAGGCTGTGATGGTGAAAGTTCCTGTTGTATTCTAGAAAGTGTCTCAGCACTGAAAACCAAGTGAACTCAGATGCACTGGAAATACCATCTTAGCTCTGACAAGTCATACTTTTAGTGTAAAGAATTTACAGGCTTCTCTTCTCTCATTATTCAGTTTATGCCGAGAGATGAACTTCCCCTCGTTGCACTGGTTACTCCTGTGACTGCTGAGTGGGGCTACGTGTCCAGGAACAGCAAAATGCTGTGTTCTTACACCGTATTTCCACTGACAAATGCCTCCCACTGTGGCAGCTTCACGGGATTTTAATTTCCACCGAGAGCAAAACAGGTACTGATGTTGGCCACTAAGCCCCGTTTAGTCCCAGAAAGGAGAGAGGCCATGAGGGAGGTAGTATATACTACTTCTAAACATTTCTCAGGCTGTAATTTAGAGAACTTGGGTCTCAGCTGAATTTAGCCCTCTGATAAATAAACAAAAGTGATATGAAACTCAGGTTTCTTTGCCTTGGTGTTGCCAACAGAAACTTTTGATTCTCCAGCTGCCCATGATTCAGAGAGATGTGTTGAAAACTAATTTAAGACCCAGCATAACTGAATACAGCACCGCGTTCAGCCAGCTGTGAAGATTCATGCCAGTGCATCTGCCACAAGACAAATGATGAATGTCTGGTGGTGTTTGGGAAGATTCTGCAGCCCAGAGCATACTGCCTTGATCTTGAATGTCAGAGAACAAGTCCTCATACTGCTAGCAATAATGGGAATGCCCGGTTCCTATACCTCTTCTTTTTATCATAGCAAAGAGAGGCTTAATATTAGGAAAAGCAGCAGGGAAAGGAAAGTGTAAGGTTTGAAGGTGGGTGGCTATGAAAAGTTACAAGCATAATGTGCCAGGGTTGCTGTCAATGTTTCCTTCCAGCTTAAATTCAAAGGTGCAAGACAACCGTGTCTATAAGTAACACATCTCACACTCTGGCTTCAAGAAGTAAACTCATTTTATTCAAGATAGAGATACCTTCTGGAGAGAGGAGAAGAAAGTAATCTGTGACTTGGTGGCATCAGTACAATGATGAAACAGTTCCTAAATGTACAGCCTGTTCTATGTGGGTGTCCCACCTGCTGCAGAAACCAGGAAGTCAATCTCCATGCCCTCTCATAAACAGAAATCTATCTAGATAATATCAGTTGTCTCTACTGACATTGACATGAGTCAAGGAGATATTGAGATCTTTTCACATATGATGACATTTTCTTCTGGTCCATGATGATATGGGATTTCCTCCCATCTTCCCTCACATAAGTATTTCTCAAGTGTTTGAGCATGGAATTGTTGATTCGTGTAGAAACATCTCATGGTGCTTTAAAGGCTTCTGTAGTGTTAAAGTTCACAGTCCATGTTCTCAAAAAGCACAAGAAAGAGAGAAATCATAGGAAAAAAAGCTGTATCCTTCGTATGTATGGAAATATAGTGGCAAGGGTTTGAGGAAAGGACAGAGAATGATTTAAAAACTGGAATGAGCTATCTGGAAAAGACACACACAAAGTAAAGGACAGACAGAGATGGGCTAAGAAAAGGAGAACCAAACCAGCTTCTTTAGAAAGGACACAAGCTACAGGAAAACCAAAAGAAAGAACAAATATCACTCTCTTTTTTTTCTTTAATGTTTGGAAATAAAGTAGTTTCTGTTTCAGCAGTCCTCTCCTTGGACTTCCCATGTCCTGATCTAGTTAAGTCTAAAGATACATGCGCCACTTGCTAGTTGTAGCACACTTTCCAAAGCAGGTATTAACGATGCATCGGAAAGAGCAAACTTATAAATGAGAACTTACATGGGTCCAGTAATCAGCCACTTACCACTGTAGGCAATTTGGGTTTCACTGCCATGGGTCTGTAATGTTCTAGAAACAACTCTAAAAATTTGGTAGAAAGTATTCCTTACTCAGGTATTCCTTGAGTAATTTGGCACTGAAAGTTTTGTGAAACTGATGAAGAATTACTGAAGTTTTCACCTTTGATAATACTGGAGTTGCCATGCCTTTAAACTTCAACTGAGGAGCAGTAAAATTTAGTGTAATTGAGAAACAGTTGCTTAGCTCATTACAAAATCAGATGTGCTTTTTTGCAGAAATTAATGTGAAGGCAAGAGGAAAAGAAAAGAAAAAAATAAAAGACAAGAGAATCACTATATGGCTCATTACAAGTAAATTTGATTCTGTTCAAACAACCCTGTCTACAGAGACATTTGAATCAGCAAAATGAGATACTTAGCAAGGGACTGGTACATCTCAGTCTTGCTGGACTGTCCTAGCTCTTCATCCCTGTAATAATGTAATAATTGAAAAGACTCGTTCGTATTTCACGTGTGCTCATTACAGAGACGGTTTTTGTGTGAAGAACCTGAAAGTCCTAGATATTGTATTTCTAAAGCAGAAACAGAATAAGGAATGACACTCTTATTCTACAAAGCCAAAAAAACCCCAAAACAAAAAAAAAACCCGGGAGTAAATTCTTACTTTATATTCTACTGCAGTAAGGGAGGGGACTTTTTGCATATTTTTTATGGTGTCCTCCCCCAGACCTTTTGCATGGTACAAACCTGCATTTGCTTCACTCTATTTTATTGGTAAAATCAGTGTTAGAATATTATTTCACTCATTCAGAAAAATTGGGGAAGAGTGAAATGTCACTTTTCTCCAAATGTAAGCGGATTTCTCTCTGTCTACTAATGCTGCTAACTGTGCAAGAAAGTCTATGGGAGCAGATTCCTCACAAAGCCATCAAAACCAATACTGACAAGCTATAACTTGTAATCAAAGATTGACCTCACTCAGATTGTATAGGACTCTAGGGAGAATCCTGGGAACTGCAGACTACTGAGTCTGACTTCCATCCCTGAGAAGATGACAGAGCCTGTAATAAAAAATAAAATCATATAGTATATGAATTATATTTTCTGTTGGGAAATAGTCAGCATGGCTCCTGCAAAGGGAAATCCTACCTCAGTAACCTGCTGGAGTTCTAGCAGTGTGACAGTAAACACCCAGATAAAAAGCAAGCAAGACTCAGGAGAAGAGGTCGTTCAAGAAAAAGTCAATACAGATTGCTCCTTGAAGCAATTCTATTCAACGTCTTTATCCATGACCTGGAGAAGAAATAAGCAGAGGAATATCCAACTCTGTAGATATGATAATCACTTCTAGAAAGCCAAAGTGCTTTCCTGTTGGCAAGGAATTGCAGAAGGATCTCATAAAACTGTTCAAACTGTTGACAGACAAACTCTGATGTGGATAAACCTAAGGTAATGCAACAGAGAAAAAAAGTACCTAAACCATCACTGATGTTTCACAATGCTGAACACTAAACCCATAGTCATAGTTCAGGTAAGAAATATCGGCTTTGTATTGATGGGTGTCGGAAATCTTTGGCTCAATGTGCAGTGGCAGCTGAGAGAGCCAGTGAGATACTGGGGACCACGATGGAGGTGATGATAATGAGACAAGATACATAATTTTGCCTCTCCCTAAAAGGTGTGCACCCACATCTTATGCACGGTGTGCTTTTCTGACTTCCACAGCCCAAGACAGACACACTGTAGTTAGGGAAGGTACAGACATGAGATACAATGATCAGTGTGATGGGACAGTTGCGTCCTGAGGAGAATTTGAGAGTGGGACAATTCAGGAATCTGAGGAGAGGTATCACTGAGCTTTACAAAAGGTGAAAGCACTGGATAAGCTGAATGAGGAAATGTTGTTCAACACATAGTGCAAGAAAAGAAGCAGGGGAACACTGGAAGTAGGTGTAAAACAGACAAAGGAAAAATATTCTTCATGTAGTAAGTAGTGAACCTCTGGAACTTGCTACAATGAGAGATTGTGTGGAAGGACAAGATCAGCTAGTTTATGAAATCAATAGACATTCATAGAGAGTAAGTGTGTAAAATGGAGACCAATAGGATGAGGCATGGGAGCGCAAAAGACTAGTCTGCAGAAAGTGGCTGGTTTTGCATGCTGTCCCTAAATAGCATCTCTTAGTGCTTCTGTTGCAGAGTGAACACTGGGATAGATGGACAATTGGTCTGATTCCACGGACTTTTCTCGTCTTCTTACATATTTGTACTACTTTGATGGCAGATGTGATTTCCACACCCATATTCCCAGGCAGGAAATCAAAATCAAAAGCCATGTAGCTATGGTTGTTCAGGAGTTTGTTCCAAGCTACACTGAAAATTATGGAATACAAGGCCAAACTTGGTAACATGCTAAAGCAGCTGCATGACCCAGCTTAGAGATAACTTGTGCTTGGCCAGCTCAAAGCTGGGTGAGAACTAATTAAGGTCTATCTGGAAAATATTTCATGGGTATCTCTTATTACAGTCTGGTACCTCCAGGGTCAAAGGTTTACCAGCTGTCTCCTGGGACACTGAGTCAAATCTCCTGCTCCCAAAAACACATTGTTATCCATGGCAGGAGGAAATTTAAGGGAGTTATTTTTCTGGGACTTTGTAAGAGATCAGTATGATCCATACTGGCTTCTAACTCAGGATATATTTTGTGAAACATTAGCTCATTATTTATCTCCTGGTTCTTTCATACCCCAGGTGGGCCAGTGGCATGAATATTTCAAAAGAGGCTTTGCTTATCACTCTGAACATAATATAAGAAGAAAAACGGCCCTTCTCAAAGGCAGCTGCTTCTTCTGATCCAAGAGTTTGGGATGACCTGTAGCTGTCATTTTCATAAACCTAGTCAGCAAGGGCACTGGAGTCTAAATGATACTGACTGATGCTATGGAAATAGCCTGTCCTTTGTGGAGACACTTTATCATAGTGCTCATAATTGATAGAGTGAGTGTATAGATCTAAAGCAGGGATTCACCAGGGAAGTCCTGGTTATGCTGTTAGAAGAATCTTCTTTCTAAAAATAGGGTAGCAGTTACGACCTATTTTTGGTAACCAGCACATGACTGGGAATGAGGAAAGGGTAAAATCCTGACCTCACCTGCTCCTTCATGAGTCCTGGAATAGTGAGCCTCAACCTTGTTCCATTGCAGGTGTGGGGAATGGCCTGGCTTGGGTCTGCAGAGCAATAGGCATAGTAAGTTAGGATCTACTCAAACTTTGCACTTGGGTGAAAGTCATCCTTGGAATGATCCCAGTGAAAGACACTCAGTGGACAGCAGATTTACACATTCAGCCCATTTGGCTGTATGTAGTAACTCTACTTCCCTTTTAAATCCAGAAAGGGGACAGACTTTGCCATCTGGTACTGCTAATGAAAGGTTGAGTGGCTCAAGAGACTTGTCCCTCAGGCGGAAGCCTGTCCACAGCTGCAGTCTGGTAATCCACTGAAAATAAGAACTGCTCTGAGCTCGTCCTAGCCAAACTATAGGCGGGCTCCCCACTTTCCTCTTTTTGTGAGACAACTTCATTATGAGCTCCCCTCAAGGATTTAGACTGGTCACTGTGCTCCCTCTGTGCCTTGCACTTGTCTCTCCAGAAGTATAAGCTTTTCACCTGGTTCATGCACCATTACCGTGCTTAAGGAGTGAGAATACTTCAAAGCCCCTTGTGGTCCACATTCACAGCACTGGCAGTTCTTCATTGAAAGATATAGGTAAATCTCTGAATTCTTTCATCTCTTTCTGAGCAGATAGTAAAAAAAACCCAACAAACCAAACCACTTTCAGCAAAGGCACTAAAGGGTGTGAATGAAACAGTATGTTCATTTCCCCATAGACTTTGTTGATCACTCCTAAGAATAGAACACAAATAGGATGGTTCAATTAGCAATAAATAGCACAAGGGTGCCTGACTGCCCACATAATAGTTCCATGTGCAGTTTTTTAGTAGTTTCCCAGAAGTGTCTGAAATGTAGGGTTCAAAAGGAACTTAGGGAACTAGTTTGCCACATGCTTCCACTCTACATATTTAAGACCAGGAGACAGACCAGACTATTATGTATGCCAACTGAATACACCACAGTTGCACCAAGAAACCCATTTCAACTCCAGCATAGCATGTTGCTAAATCTATAATGAGGATAAAGCTTTCTATACACACCACAGTGCTCATCAATAGACTTTGCTAATACTTACAGTAGAAGATATTTTCCAACTAGCCACGTTCTGATGCATCCTCTCCCATATGCATTTCTCAGAACCTCAATAATGTTCTGTGAGAACTCCTTTAAAACCCACCAGGCATAAAATCGTTTGCAACACAGTTCAGCAAAAAGTATTCTGTAATAAATAGATAACTTCTGGGTCTGATTTTTGATGGACAATCTGTGAGATTGCCTCTGTAGAAAATGACGTCAGCATCTCAGCAAAAGATGTCAGGCTGTGGGAAAATTTTGAGTTAATACTTTAACCCTTTAGAGGTACGGGTTATTCAATGCATGTCTTGTGCACATTCTGATTTTTGTTATGATGATGTGACTCCAGAATAATTCATTTGTCTGTAGCCTTTTAGATTTATTCCAGTGAGGTCAAAAGGAAGACATATTAAACTGACATCCAACAAATAGCCTCCCAAATATCTAAATGAAGACATGTGAATCTGCAGTTATTGATAGGTACAAATTACCAGTAATTGGCCAGACGAGGTAAGAGTTTTTTCCTGTTCCACTTACTCTTTCTCAAAATTCAAAGAAATGCAATGAATCAAGAAACCAGAAAACACTTAAGTACTCATCTGTCTCTTTCATTTGTCCTAAGCATTACCACAGATAAGTGCTACCAATGCTATTGTTCTCTTTTTTATAAAGAAATAAAAAATGATATGTTACAACCATTAAATTTGGCTGAAAATGGATAAGAACAGAAATCATAATCAAGTCTGGATCTAACCAGTTTCCAACTCAGCTGTACAGACTGGTAAGTTTTGAATAATTCAGAGAAGTGTTCGACTTCCTGTGTGATTTAGACTTGAACCAGTTGAGGTTTGGTTATGTGATCAAAAACAGAGATTCATTCTTCTCGATTTCAAATATTGCTTTTTTTCCCAAAGGGTGAAATATAGGATACATACAGGAGATGGACCATAATAAGAGTCAGAGAGATATGGTATCTTAAAGCCCTGGAGAAGTCCTCATTTTAATTCTGTTCTGAACTTCCTGGCTTAGGACTCTGTCTGCATCCTCCTGCTTTTATTCTCTTTAGTTGTGCACTAACAACTTTAAGGCTCGTGCAGCATGTAAGCTGATTGCTTTGAATATAAATGGGTAGACTATTAAAAGCAGAATTTAGGCTTCTAGACTCATAAATCATAAAAGGAAGAATAAATTTTGTGTTTTAGTGGAGATTTAAATTCCTAAATGGGTTTTATAGGAGCCACATAAGACCTATTGACAATACCCCTTTATGATAAAAAGTAAATAGAAGTGACAAAGTCAGAATTCAAAATGCCACTTCTTAGCTCCCACTAGCCTGAAGACGACCAAAAAATGGCTGGAGGAAATCTCTGAGGGAAACAAATGATAACATGAAATTAAATGTGTAATATTCCTTTTTATGCTGTGTGGGGGGAAAAAAGCACTCAGGGAATGAGCTGGTACATTTGCATAACAAAGGAAATCAACAACAACAACAAATTGCCATCGTGTTCAAAGCTGATAATTGCACAGATGACAACAAGAAAGAGCCTTTCTTCTCGGCTCTCTAGGGGACGAGCCTTGTCGAGATGAGGAAAAAAGGTGGAAAGTGACCCCACTTGCTTTCATGAAAATTAGCAAGCTCAGAAAATGTCTTTGGTGCAAGGGGGTGGCCAGCGAATGGTGTGAATGCTAATGAACACAATGAGGGCAGAGGCTCAGCCAATGTTCCCATCAGCTCCATCAGATCATCAACAACTGGCAGCAGACTCTTCTTCAAACCACCCTCATGCAGCCTACCAATGTCCAGCTCACCTTGTCAACAAAGTCTTTTTGGAGAAGTGATTTTGGGAGGGGTTCTGGGTTTGTTTGTTTGGGTTTTTTTTAATATTATTTGTTTCTCTGTCAATGTTTTCTTTTAGAGTCACATTGCAATAGAATTCTTCATGCCCTGTGAAATGTAGGAATCCTTCCTGTTTCTGTTCAGTACCGCCCCAAGTAATGATCTTCAATTTTCCCAAGCTGGCTATCTGGACATCTCACCTTACTGGGATCAAGGGCAAGGTACCTGCAACAACTACCTCCTCTGAGATTCCCAAGCCCTAGAAGAGTTCTTGCTCTGGAGAAAGAGGTACTCCTCTGGGCACCAGCAGATCACCAATTGTAACTGGTTTTGTCAGCAGGAAAATATGTATTTGCTTCGTCTGCAAGATGAAACATAATTCAATTTATCCAATGACTTCCTAGAAGTACTGTGACTCCAGAAGTCTACTAAAAGTGCTGAATAGTGGTAGTATATATATTTTTTTAAACTATCCAGTGGTAGGGTGTCCTTGAAAAGAGCTCTGAAACACTTGGAAAGTATGTGACTGATGCTGAAAATCCTAGACAGAAAGACAGACTGTAAGAGACCAGAACCAATTGATGCATCCCTATTTAAGTCACCACATCTTCCTTACTGTTTCCCAGCCCTACATCAATAATGCAGCAGGCAACAAAAATGAACGAAGTCACAGAGTCTTATTCCAGTCCTTCTTATTCTAGGAGAAGCTCTAGTAGCACAAAAATAGCTCCCATTGGCAAGTCTCCATAGACTTGAGTGGTTTAAACCCCTGAAATCTGCCCTTTAACCTTATGGAAAAAATCTATAAAATTTAACAGAGTTTCAACCATTTGATTTAACAAAAAGTCCTTTCAGAGTTTGAAGAGTTTAACACAAATAAAGAACAATTCTAGAGATACACATTATTAAAGTCAGTGTATATTCTAGAAGGCAAGATGTGTTAATGTATTTTGAATTCTTTGTTACAGAACTCAGCAGCAGTTTTAATTTTCTTTCATGGTCAATAGGATTGATTAAAAAGCAAACAGCTCCTCCTTCAACCCCCCTCAATAACATAGAGAAGAAAAACACAAATGTCTAAAATCAGTCAGGTACTGTTTTGTTTCTAAATCCCCTGGGGTTTTTGTATTTGGTGTCTGATGTCTAGTTTGCTTTTATTCATTCCAGAATAAATGGATGGCAGTCAGAGAGACCTTGAATAGACAGATGGTTAAGGTACTCACATGAGATCCCTGGGTTCAAGCCTCGATAGCAGACAAAACAGAAACTTCTGCCTGAGGCTTTAACATCCTATGTACCCTAACCTGTCAGTCCTTACAGTTGGAAGAGTTTAATCTTGTATAAATAATGAAACACTTGTAGGGAAAGGGGGTGTAGGCATGAAAGCTCTGTCATTGGGGGACTCATTTAGGAAGACTGAAGGCACAGATTCAAACCCTTCTTCACCAAATGAAGAAAAGAGTAGGTAAAGGGCTTTCCTATCACCGAGAAAAAAGTGGTAAGCCACTGGGCTGCGTTCAAATTCTCTCATGTGGGTGGATTTATCTTCACCACTTCCCACCCCCCCACCGGTGGCCGGTAACTATGAGATCTTAACATTATTCCAAATTATCGTCGAAACATGTTGAATCCTCAAAAATCTGCCAACTGGTAGAACTCTTTCTTTGCAGTCAAACCTAGACTCTAAGAAATAACTTTTAACTGTTGTAGGAACAGAGGTTTAGCTGACCAAGAGAGGAATAAACATCTGTATGGGACTGCTAATGGATCTTCTAGCTATCTGCAGACTCCTGTTCAAAAGGAATCTCATTTTGCTTTCTAAACACACTTAATTTGAAAGCAACTGCGGGAGTTCACTATAAGACAAAAGAAAATTTTACACCTAACTCCTACTCTAGAAAGTCCAGATGTTTGCCACCCCGGACCATCGTACTCATGCTGCAGAGCACAGGCAGCTTTGCTTTTGTCTCTGCTTAATTTTCAACAATCAGTGAAAATGAACTAGAGACCTGTTTCTCATGGGGCCTGCGGAGAAGTCTGAGATATTCACTGATTCTACATTTGTGACAAAATTAAAATATGAGTCTGAATTATCCCAAGGGAACCTAGGATGCAGAAGTGTGTTTGGAGTTGAACGCTTTGTTGTTTGTTTACTTTGTTTTGGATGGGTTACAAGAGCAAGGCTTACTTGTCTGAAGCTTGTAGAGCAGCTCATGAAGACTTAATCAGATAAGAGGGTCCTTTCTCTGCTGGTTTCCCTGCCTGGCTGATGAAGTTCAAGACCTGTAGTCAACGGATGAAGCACCAATTGGCCCCTCTCTGGGTACAGGTTCCACCAAATGCATCTTTAATGAGTTACTCCTGCCAGGTTTCAGTTGAAGCAAAAAGTCTAGGGTCTGCAGAAAGACGAGATTTTTCCAACTGAGGACAGCAGGTGCACAGGCTGGACTGCAAAAACAGTAGGGAAATGGGGACTGGCTTGCATTGATCCTGGCTGAGTGCAGCAATCTGAATGAGGGACAGCTCACTCTTACGGGCTGTGGGAGTTCTACTGAGAGTAATGAAGAAGGGGCAGGCAGAGGAAAGGTTGGAAATGCTTTGAAGTGAGAGTCTTCAGCTTAAATGCGTCACAATTCATAATCATTTACATATGCAAAGCCAGTCTTGAGGTGCTGTCTAGAGGCCCATAAAATCAGTTGTCTACAGTGCTGGCCATTAGCAAAAGGTTGACTGTTAATGCTGTCAGTTTTCTGTAGTGTACTTCAGTTTAGTGATATGGCAGACAGAGCTGGAAGTTTCTTCCTCAATATTTTAACCTAGTTCCTAAACAGGAATAGGTAATTTCAGACTTTGTGAAATTAATGAGACCTGTTTGCCAATGGCTTGCTCATGACTAGATTCTCTGATGTCTGATAAAAGACAAGATCAATTAGCTGTTCCTTCAATTCAAGCATTGATAGTGCCTTTTCCCCACCATTCTACTTGTTTCCAAAATTCACCTTTAAACAGAATATATTTGGGCGTTTTTACCCCCACTGCTTAATTTAACCAAAATCAGCTCAGAGTTCAAAAGTCGAAGGACAGACACAGACTGTGATCATATAGTTTTCCTTCCCCTTGAAGCTAGATTTATAATTTTCGATTAAGTCAGAGCTGCTTAGGGATGTCCATGGCAGTACAGTACCATTTATCCAGTGAGCAGATTGAGGTAAAATTATCATGACCACTCCTCAGATGATATGATTAGCCTGTCCTTCACCCACAACTGCACCTCTCTGGAGGTTTGATCCCACCATGCAGTCAGACCCTGCCATGTGTATAAAGGAGTAGTCCCCTATCTGACAAACATTAAGAAATTTCACAGTTTCACCAGGGAAGGAATGAGGTTTTAACCCCCATTGGCAGATAGTGAATGGAGGGAAAAGGGAAAAGTGGGTTACATAAGATTTTCAAGGAATGAAGAAAAGTTGTGGCACAAAACTACCTTTATCTCCCACATATCAGCTTTGTACTTGCAATGATATCCCGTCTTTTAAACGCTGATGATTTGGTATTTGGTACAATCCCGCATCACATGAAGGGTTGTGTCTAGGGTTTGGTATGTTTTTTTTTTCCCTTGAACCAAATTAGGATCTTTCAATTGATGGTTTACAGCAGGAGCAGGGCTATTACTTTTGTCTCATTAATTCACCCACATAACAGGACCACTTCAACCATGTGAGAAAAATTTCAACTCCTGCCCTGTGCCCTCCAGACACCAAAAAAAAAAAACCTCATGCAGTTACCAGGTCAATCTCCAGCAGAAGAAAGAAGGCAACCCTCCCAAATCCTGTGTCCCTGTTCCTACTTGACATTGGATCTCTATCCCTTTTATTTATTTCATTTCCTGTGTTCAGCATGCAGTGAACCTCTCCAGGTTCATTCATTCATTTTGCTTTGGCAGCGTGTCACTATGCAGACAATCTATTGAGGATGAGATGGAAATAACATTATGCTACCGAGCTGATAATACCTGACTCTAATATCTCTTAGCAGCTTCTCCATTGTGCTATGTCAGTGAAACACATCAGACAGTGTAGGTCCCTAGCGTAAACCAGAAAGTGGAGTGGGGGAATACTTCTGCTATCAAAATTAAACTTCTAATGTGTCAGCAAGAGAAGGTGAAAGGGCAGCAGAACTGCAAGGGAACAGATCAGCTCTCTTTCAAGTAGCACCTATGAACAGGTTGCTAATAAACATCTGTATTTAACTCCAAGCAGTTGTCCTCCCTCTCTTTTCTCCCCTCTCCTTGTCTTGTCTGCTCCCACTAATACACTAGGCTGGTTACATGGAGCTCGTTTTAGGGACATCATAACCATTCCGTTGGTCATAATCATGTTACTTAAACAGATTTACAGTCTGTGCATTTGAATAAAAAAAGGATGACTGGGCATGTTCAAGGAGCCATGAGAAAAGATATGCAAGAAGTGTGGTTAAGATAACCCTAAGAAGCTCTGCAAGTGGCTTTGCTCTTTAAATCAAGCCAGTAAGTTGTCTTGTAAATAAGACACAGGGCACGGAGTTTGGACAACCTGAGTATTGCTCCTTCCGTTTTTTGGCTATCTGACCTGCAGGGATTGTTTAACTTTTCAGTATCACTGTTTCTGCATTCCCAGCTTGCATGTGAGAAGGCATCTTCTGCGCTTTAATGGCTAGATGGATGTGTACATGCTAAACATGTTAAGTCCTTTGATTCAGTTGACATGGCAGCAGTTGAGAAGCTGGTTCAACAGTTGGTACTAATAGATCCTGATCATGGGTCAGATTTGGTCCTGAATGCAAATAATTTCATCTGAGGATGAAGATGGAGTTGGACAGAGGCATATTTCTGATTCATTAAATATCCTCTGCTGCCTCAGCAAGAATCTCATCAAGGGAATCATTAACAGTGTGAAATTTTTAAATGTGTGTTTACAAATTATTCTATAAAGAAGATGCCTGGAAGAGCCTTTCAGCTCTTCCAGGTGAATTTCAATGGCCACATCAGCTATGGATAAAATGCAGAAGGTTGAAGAGGTCAAGTCTGAAATGAATGGACCTCTGTTTAACTACTGACATCCTGGTGATGCTGACTTCCTTCTGCCTCTCTGCCGCTCCTCAACATGCCTCTCTGGTATTCATCTTCATCCCACAACCACAACTTATCCCTCTCACACCTGTTGATGACTGGTGTACTAGTGCCATCTATACCTAAGACTGTAAGCTATGAGTGTGAAATCAGAGTTCAAAGAAGAATTAAAATCATGCATCTCTTCATACAATTGCCTCATACCAATTTCTAGAGGAGTAGTCAGAATGAGGTGGTTCTCTTTGCTGTATTACAAGCCTCGTGAAAAGTGTGAATGAGAGTTATGTTAAGGCAGAATAATTTACCAGAGAGAAAAAGCCAAGGGAAATAAAAATTGAAAAATAAAGTTTTAATGGGTTTCTGAGCTTTTTGAGAGGCTGCAGACACAGCATCCTAGTTTTTGAGATCTATGCACTGATGAGTTTTCTCCTTTTGCTGCTAAACTTCTTCATGCAAACAAAATACAAGTGGTCCCTCAGCACTGATTGATATTCTTTTTAGTGATGTGCAGGCAGCAACAGTTTTAGGCCCTCAAAGCCTAAAAATATTTTTCTTTTAAAGAAGAAAGAGAGAGAGGGGGAGAGAGAGAGAAGCGATCTTCCACAGCAGATTGGAGCAGGAAGAGGTGACTGATAACAGAGTTGGGACTGGCAGATTCAGCACCATACCCTAATTAGATGGGAACCTGGCATTTGCAGTGTGACTTCTGCCCTGGTAAAGCTCTCCTCTGACTGCAGAATGGAATAAATTCAGCACTTCTTAAAGCCATCATGGTCTAAAACCTGTCCAGCTCTGTGAGCAACCTCAAATTTAAATTATCCTGACTTCAAACTCTTAAAATAACATATCCTGAACTATTGAAACTATCTGATTTTAAGGGCAAGGTACTGGAATAAGATTCAGGACACTTCAGTCTTGTTACCAATTTTATAGCAAAATTTCAAAGTCACACTGGGCAAGGTGTGTAACTTAAGCCACATTTGTTGAACAGGTATGGTTTTTTTCTTGTCTTGTTTCTTCATACAAAAACCACTTTGGGAAGGGGGTTCTCCTGACATGTTAGTCCTTGATCTCAGGCTCTCCTAAAGCTAAAATAGCTAGAAGCAATTCAGTACTGGCATATCTTCATCAGAACACTGGGAGCAGATTCATTAGTACGGATTTAGTCATCTACAGTATTGGCATTTACATCTGAGATAGTCATCTAGGTCACCTTCACAGCCCACGAGAAATAGTCAATTCTAGAGCATCATCCATTTAATTCAAATGTAGATGTCAGGAGAATCTCTCTCTGGAATTGCCTATTTCTCTCCACTGACTGTGTAAAGAGTCTAGGCAATTAGATCAGATGTGTATTTATTATACACATTTATCAATGAATCAGAAGTTGTGACCCGTGCAGAAGACACCCTCCTCAAACCATTTATACTTTCCATGGTTGGGCTTGTGGCTAGTTCTCAACTGTGGGTTCCTTACTTACCTATGGAGACTCCCCTGAGAGTCCAGTTTTTGCTGCGATCTGCTAAAGTTGAGGGGGTTAGAATAGGAATAAATGAGTGATGATGAAACAAGAGGTAGATTTATGGACCCTTTTAGACAACAACTTTCAATTTCTTCTGTGGGATAAAGAAGAGCAACACCCACCCACCCCCAAATGTGAGTCATTCTGTCTGCAAGGGAAGCAATGCACTTTAACTTCTTGTGAAATCTTGGGCATTCTCTGCTCCACAGTCAACTAAGGCATCCCTTTCACAAAGTGGGGTAGTAAAAGAAACACCATTTCCTCTACTCAGGAGCCTGGTTTCACAAAGCTGGTCAGAACTTCATCTTTAATTGAAACTGTCAAACAAGTTCAAAGGTTACAGTTGGGGAAAAGGCAGAAAGGAAGACTAACAGACACTGAGAGAAAGATTTCTTAAGAAGGTGAAATGGAGAGAGGAAAAAAAAAAAAAAAGGAACAGAACATAAAGAAAATCAACAACCCAGCCTGGAAACCACCCCATTGCCACAAAGGAAGCCATTCATTTACATTCGCAAGGAACCCAACAGCAGCTGGAGGTGTCTGGGCACTGCCATTCCACAGATGATGTCAGGCCTGCAGAAGATTTTTCAATTAATCTCTCTTGACCCTATGCCTCGAACCCTTATTCCTATTTTTAACAACCCCATTCTGTTGGTTGACCCTGGGACCCAGTGACCAATAATGCCCATTTAAGTAACTGCAGGGGTGTCACTAAGTATGCAAGGAGAATTTGCAAGGGGCTCATTATATCGAGAGTTAGTTACCACAAAGAAGGACTCTCTCTCTCTCTCATTCTTGCCTGTAGGCTAGTAGTTGGGGACCTTAAGCAGAGACTCGGTCATGCTAACCACATGAAAAATGCTCTAAAAAAGCCATTCTGCATGTATCCAGTTATAGAACTTGGAGAAAAGAAGCAAGGAGATATGAACATATACCAATCAAACTCATCAACATTATGAAGAAAAACATTGAAAATTTCCTATTTCTTCTTTCGACTCAAACATTAGATAGAAAAGAATTGCAACCAAAACAAACAAAAGCAGCCCAGATCTTGTTTTACAGCACAGTGTGGAACCTAGGCTTTTCCTGTTCATCATTTTGAAAGACTAACACAAGAAGGATCTGAATTCAAGTTCATGCATGTACACCAAATGTAGAGAAAAAATTTTTTTGGGTCACAAGAGACAAAAATGCACTAAAATACTTTGCCTCACCAGTTTTACAGAACACGGTTTTTATGCCCACAAGGCATGTGCTTCAAAACATTCTGATAGGGATTCAGCAGTAAGCCTTGAATGCAGACTTAACTTTTATTCCACTATGAAAATACATGGTGCACTAGTGTAAGCATTGTAAGGCTATGAATGTGTTCTCTTTCCTGTGTTTTGCAGGCTGAAAAATAACATATTTATCTGCTTTCTTTCAAAAAAAAAAAAAAAAAAAAGAAGAAATTTTCCTCTGTTGAATAGTGCTATGATGACAACCTGGGGATGAAAACACTGTGTGCTGTGATGCTATGCAAGCCTCTCTGTACTCCTCTGTTGATGGAATGACAACCCTCTTGGACCTCAGTCTAGCTTTCAACCAGCTATCCTTTCAGCAAAACTCTCTGGATCTGAGAAGGAGAATGACAACAGATAGGGCTAGGCTTAAAGGAGAATGAATGATAAACCTGGTAGACTTGTATTTGAAGATATACACTGCAAGTGAAAGGAGAATTTTCTTTGTAGTGTCCCCACTCTCAGGGTTCTGGTAGGTAAGAGCTGAACAGGTAAGAGGATTTACAGGAGCTGTGCGGGTGATGATGGATTAATGCTGTTAATCAGAATGTAAAGACTGTCATCCCAGGTCAGACTAAAAGTCCGTAACAAAATAACCTGTTTCTGTCAGTGACCCGTAACAGATGTTTGGGGAAAGCATATAAAAGCCATGGCAACTACAGAGTGATCTTTCCCCTGGCTGTACTCTTGTGTGTACAATCAGCAGTTTAGAAACTCCCGAGGTTTTTGTTTGTGAAGCTTTCAGAAGGTTTGCATATAAAAAGTTACAAAATCCATCAGTAAAGTCAGGCATTGCTGATGTGTGCTGGTAAAAAAAGTTTCTCTGTCCTAAGAATGAAAGATGAGTGGACAGCTTGATAATACCACTCCGAAGAAGCTTGGGTCCTTGACTAAAACCACCTTTGGCATAGAGAGAATGTAGTTTTTATCTGAGACGCCATTCAAACTCCACGTCCATCAGATCACACCAAAATGCATGAACCTAGCAGGCTACATGCAGAAAGGCTGGATATGGGACTGGGGCAGGAAGATTTAAAGGTTCCTTGAAAGATCATAAATTATGATAAACCTGTTCTTCCATTACCTCTTGAAAAACTCTTGTCCATGTAATTGTCCTTGTACCACTCTCGCTGGGTCATCGACTAGCAAGGCAGACAATGCACTCTGCCCTAGGAGTGTTACAGAAAACTGATCCTGAGCAGTGATCAAACAAAAGCAGAAGGGCAAAGCGCCAGCGGAACAAAGAAGATAAGGCCCACAGAAATCCATCAAATTTTAAAATGCATCAGATGCACTAACATCTCAGGAGATTCAGATAAGGACACAAGTAACTCTTCTTACATATTCCTTTGAGGCTGAACTTTGACGCACAGCCTCACCAATTCTCTGAAAGGTCTGCTCACCTCTTTGTTTGTTCGAGAGCCTTTCCCTTCTAATGGAGAGATTTCATTTTGCTGAAGTCCATTGATTATTAAAAAATAAGAACTAAAAATCAAAATGCTGCTGTGTGCATTTCTCCATCAGTCGTATAAATCTCACTTGCCTGTTTGCTCTTACCACTCTAGTTTCGTCCAGGATAGACCTTTTGTCCATGTTTCCAAAACAATCCTGCCACTGCTATGTTCACACCTTGTGCCTATATTCTGTATTTCCTGACACCAGGCAAAACCTCGCTTTTTTTCTTGTCTACTCCAATTAGTTTCTATTATAGCTTTTTTCTTTCCTTTCCTTATACCCTTTAATTCCCCTTTCTCTTTAATTCACTGGCTCTGTACTGGTGTCGCTTAACTCTCAGGAAGTATTTTGGGACATGCTTGATTAAAAAAGATAGAGGAGATTAAATTCAAGCAGTTCTGTATTTTTATCTTGGTACTTTCACTTTCCCCTGTCAGTATAATAGCTGTAATATCTGTAGTATTTATATATCTAGTATTTTAACAATTTTTTTTCAGTCTAAATATTATAACTTCACTGTTTTAAAACTAGGAGGTAGAAACATATATGATAGATCTAAAAAAGATTTTAAAGTTCATCTTTTAAAACACTTTTTAGTGTTTTAATTGAATTATTACTTATATAACAGTCCTCATGTTTTCTGGAAATTTAAAACAAATTCATGTCAAAGTTACAAGATTTCTTTGATGTTATGTGGAATGCCTGAAGTGTTTTGGGTTTGTATCTCTTTCTTTTCAAGCAGAGTTTGAGATACTAATGGAATCATCTGATTTACAGAGATGGAAGCTTCTGGGTAAAAAAATTAGATGTATTATGTGGCTTTGGTCATTACAAGTTTAACCTTCAATAATCCTCATTCTCCTTAACTGAAAAAACAAATTTAATGGATGTTATTTGCATTTCATTCTGTACATAGAAAGGTGGGTGTTTATTTTTCTTCTTTTAAAAAGCTGTGCAGTTCTTTAAACTCAACCCTGAGAAAAAAACCAAAGCAAAACAGCCTTCCACCTGGAGTTTTGGCGCATATTCTCTTTCCTTTAAGTCATACGCCTGACTTATTTGTAAAACTTCCAATAAACATGAATCCAACAGTCATGCTAATATGCTAGAATCAAAAGCTATTATTGACTGTTCTGCATCGATCAATGGTGGCCCAAAACCCGTAATAGATTACGGCATTTCTGAATGCGG
This sequence comes from Pterocles orientalis, assembly GCA_011057875.1. Lineage (NCBI taxonomy): Eukaryota > Metazoa > Chordata > Aves > Pterocliformes > Pteroclidae > Pterocles > Pterocles orientalis. Next base: position 451,466 of record WKFP01013036.1, read on the forward strand.
CTGCTCAGCTGCTCCCTCTCTGCGTTAAACAAATGTTCCTCTGTCAGGAAGTGTTAAAATGACCTGGTTCAGAGTCTCCTGCTCCTGGCCTTGCCCTCCCATGCGTTGCCCCGACATTTTCCCCTGTGAGACTTATAGCTTCAGCCTTGGACTGAAGCTATAAGCCTCACAGGAGTGAGGGAGTCGCCGGGGGACTGAAGCCCCTTTGGAACATGGTAACTGGGAGAGGCAGAGACTTTTTGAATTGACTGCATTCTCCAGTTCCCCCCCCCCCCCGCCACGCCACGTGCCTCTGGGGAGGGGGGGAGAGGTATGGAACAGAGTCTTTGAGCTTTGGGATGAAGGGAGGGGTGGGGGAGAACTGCCTTTTGTGTAAGATGCAGTTTCTCTCTTTCAATATCCTGCTTCTTGTTGTAAATAGTTAATAAATTCAGCTGTTCTACTGTTTTCCACGAGTTGTGTCGCTCTCTTGCCCGTGGACCCTAAGTGGCAAGTGAAACCCTCCCAGTTCCCTGCCTCGGCCCACCAGATGTTTAGGAAACTGTACCTGTGGTTTCATGAACCACGACACCATGACATCAGTCTGAGCTCATAACAATGCCAGAAAGGACTCTTATGCCCAGAGGTGACTTACACTTCAACAGACTGTGTAGCTGTGGTCTTTTCTGAGCTACCTGGAGGTGTTAACTATAATAGCTCTGGGAACCACACTGACCCCCTCCAATAAGCAATAGCAGTAGCCATCTGGAAGGCAGCCCCTATGTTTTCCACTGCTCTGGGATGGGATTTAGGCCAAGTCCAGCTAAGTTCTTAGTGGAAACAACTTTTCATGGGGGGTACAAAGATTCAGAAAACACAGGAAATTCTGCTATTTCTGCACCTGCCCCTTCTCTTGAAGCCAAAAAAAAAAAAAAAAAAAAAAAAAAACAAAAAAGAAGT
>WKFP01013036.1:461431-501958 GCA_011057875.1 Pterocles orientalis
TTAAAGCCAAAAAAAAAAAAAAAAAAGGGAGAAAAGCAACAACAACTCATGACTTCTGGAAATAAGCAATTCAGAAATGTTTAAATGCAGAAATGTCTAAAGAAAATTTCTACTTCTCTTCTGAATAAAAAGATTTAATCTGTACTGAACAACCAGTTGCAAAAAGTGTTTCAACATTATCTTTCCACAGGAAAAAATTATACATAATGCTCAAGAAAAGTGAAATGAACACACAAATGCTGTTTTCAATGAAACCTTAGACTTTTTTCCACAGTTTTTCTAAGGTAGAAAATTTCCACTGGATTTAATCAGAAAAGAAGCAAAAGATTAAAGAAGGGAAGAGAGGTTCAGTGATCCACTCAAGACAGCTCACTATTTGTAACTGACACCCAAGCAGCTCAGGATCAAGCTGCGTACAGGAGCTACACAGAGGAAAACTAGCACTGCTCTTCCCTGAATGTAAGACCACAGCCAACATTTCCAGATCTATTAATCAGAAGCCTTTCATTCAAACTGGGAGAAAACAAAACCACACTGTGAAGCAAACAACGGGCATTGGTATTGAAATGAAAAGGATATGGCGAACATGAGAGTTTTAGAGCAGGTGGCATCAAACCCTTCCTGAGCAAGTCAAGGGCTCGGTGTCCCCAAAGCGACTCGGCAGAGAGCTCCCCAAAGCAATCTCTTACACAGTCTTCTGTAGTATGTAAATTTATTGAAATACAGTCCCCTTTGCCTACTGGGAGATGAGCGCGCTGTGATCCGTCCTTTCAACCCACACTGACACAGGCAGCTGACATTGTGGTTTTGAAGATTTCACTTTTGTTTTTGCTGCCAGCTCGTGGGAGGGGGAAAGAAGGAGGAAGGGGAAGGAGGAGGGCGTAACGCACCCGCTAGTGTGTGTAGGCAGGCCAAGAGAATCTGTGCCACGGGACGCCCAGATGGCAGGAAGAAGTCACCTTTTACTAACTGGATCCGAGGCAGATTTTTACAGTGTGTGGGTGTGAGAGAGGGCAGGGGCTGTGAGGAGGATGCAGGAAAGCAGAGCATGTAAATGCACATATTTTTGCCCCAGAAAAAGGGAGAGAAGGGCACACAGTGGATAGACAGGTTTCTCTCTGCATGCATAGAGAGACAGAGTTGCACAGGGGAGAGGAGCTGGGTTATGGAGACACCATTCAGGAGTAGAAATCCAAGCATCTGATAAGCCTCTCCTTTGCCCTACTCTGTGCAGAGGCACACAGGAGGTCTCCAGCTTGCCACTGCCCTTGCAAGGTATGTTACAGGAAAATTTCTTTTTCCCCAGATCCCCTGAAATGGGCTTTAACCATGCTGAAAAGCTGCCTGTCCTGAATCATCAAAACATAGAATAATTTCAGTTGGAAAAGATCTTTAAGAGCATCAAGTCCACCTGTAAACCTACCACTGCCATGTCCACCACTAATCCATGTCCCTAAGCAGCACATCTACACACCTTTCAAATACCTCTAGGGATGGTAGAGGTATCAACCACCTCCCTGGGCAGCCCCTTCCAATGCCTGACAACCCTTTCAGTGAAAAAAAAAATTGTAATATCCAATCCAACCCCCCCGGCACAACTTGAGCCGTACTTTCTTTACACCCCTGAAGGTGATGCATCCCACATGCAGGTCAAGGGCCATATTCTGCAACTTCACTCTCCTGACTGCAAGGCTGTGCCCCTACCTGTACCTCTTTGCAACCTGAATTCCCGACTTTAGGCAGAAATGAGACAGCATAAGCCTTGCAAACCTACTTTTCTGTGCATTTTGTAACTGTGCACTTTGACCCTGCAGGCGTGGAAGTCTTGCACACGTGTAGTTAAATTCTCTACATTCTCCCCAAAACTGTGTGGGCTGAGTCCCACTTGCCTGAAACAGTCTGTGCTGTCCCCTAGACTGTGTCTGGAGACTGTGGCATAGTGGTAACTAACATGGGCACAAAACACAGCGGGGAGCATGCTAACAGCAAAATAGTATGGACAGACCATTTCCACATAATCACAGAATAGTTGAGGTTTGAAGGAACCCCTGTAGGCCATCTTGCCTGACCCCTCTGCTCAAGCAGTGTCTGTGCCCATAAGTCACCAGTGTACCGGTATCCTTGGGAAGGTCCTGACTCTTCCATCTCCATTGGTTGAATCACACTTGCAGTTTCCATTCCCCTGAGCTATCTGAGATGCTGGATAGCTTGAGATTCTTGGCACAGGAACACAACTCCGAGAAACAAGAAGGTTGGCTGGAGCTGGTGAATCCTGCTTTGTCTGGGAGTATATGGGATATACATAAAGAGTTCTCCAAAGATGCAATTATATACCTCTAAATATCCCACATTTATTGAATGCCTGAACCAGTACTGGTGCTCATCCTGAAGGTATCTAAAGACCCTTGCAATTCTCTCTGTAATAGAAGTAATGAAATGCATGCAAGATAGCTTAAGGCCATGACCATCTCACTTTGGGAGGGGTGGGAGGTGTGTTAAAGATTTGTAATTAAGTCAGATCTGTTAAAAGACTGACAAGTACTCCCAGTGTGCTTTGACCAGACTAGGGAAGATGTAAGCCTTTTGGTGACTCAAAGAGAAGGAATAGAGGGATCATTTCAACCTCAGTTGGAATAAAGATGCAAAACTGCACAAAGAATACCTGATAAAGAATGATCTTAAGAGCCGCACACAGAGAGCACGCTGCAATCTTACATCCCTAATGTCCACACGCTGTGAATCCTGGGTGTTGTGTTTCCAGCCAGATGGACCATTTTGGTTATTATTTTGACACCGATTGGAGAATTTAAGTCAGTAATTTCCAGAACACATGAAGAAGTGTCCTCTATGTTCTTCACTCAGCAGAACAGGCCAAGCATCACAGAATGTCTCTGCAAGCAGAGGCATTTTGTCCACCATTTTTTTTCTGATAACTATGCAGGAGAAAACTAGGCACCTTTTTCTTGATTTTCCCAGCCACCGAAGAGATGCCCCGCCTTGTGCTAATAGAGAGATATGTAAAGTCACCTCACAAGCTGGCATGTGCCATGGGAGCAATCTACTGGGAACACCTCGCCAGTGAGTATCAAGGCAAACCTTTTTCAGGAGAAATGAAAAAGCAAATGAAAACGGGGAAAATAATCCCCTTGCGTGTCCCTCTCCGAAGGCAACAGATGCTTTAAAATTCACCAGGCAAGGTCTGCCGTGTAGCAGACAGTGGGGCAGAGAGGGTGGCTGCTCTGTACGGCTTCCACCAGTCCCCAGGCCCGCTCCCAGGGATCGCATCTGCACGTGCGATTTTGGCATTTCCATATATCTGTGACATTTCCTCTGTCAGTGACCAGGAACCGCTGCAAGCAGCATTTCCAGCTGACTCCAATGCTTTAATTGTTCACTCTGCGTTAAACGGAAATGCATTTCTCTGTCTACAGATTGCCAAAGCTCCGCTTGCCTCTCCACCCTCCCTCCAGTGTTTTTTTGCTTGACCTGGGGGAGGTTATTCCCTCTGAAGGGAGGCACCCTGTCGTAGAGTTTGCTGTGATAGCAGAAAGAGACACCAGATCATCAGCCTTAGTAATCGAGGGCACGAACCTCAACCTCCCATCTTGCACAGATTTCTGCTCACATTAAGTGAGCGCTGATCCTGTCTGGGTATTTCCAGCTTTGCTTTATAATGAAGTGCACCTCAGTGAGGGCACGATTCATAGCCCCCCTGAAGCCAGCGGAGAGACTCCTTCTGTCTTCAGGAGCTTCAGATCAAGTCTGTAAGGAGTCATCTTCAGCACCCAGTAGACAGGGTCATTAGATGGTATGAATCAGTGCAACAACGCGACTTTTGTGAAATGAGGCCAAAGGACGATAATGGAGACCTATTTCAGGAGCTCCACTAGCGGAGGAAAACAACCTTCCATGGAGCATAGAATCATAGAATCATTAAGGTTGGAAAAGACCTCAAGGATCATCAAGTCCAACCATCAACCCATACCACCTAACTCACTGAACCGTGTCCCTAAGCACCCCATCTACACGTTTCTTGAACACCTCCAGGGATGGTGACTCCACCACTTCCCTGGGCAGCCTGTTCCAATGCCTGATCACTCTTTTGGTGAAGAAATTTTTTCTAATGTCTAGTCAATGCAACAAAGCTGCAGTGCCTGGACTGCAGGCTCTGTCAAGCCATTGTTATATCTCCCAATACCTCCCAGGAAGTTCTTTGTGCAGTTTTGATCGCAAAAGGAATCACTTAAAATATATGTGAATTTCACTTGCGAAGTGTTTATTTCTCTAGTTTTGAAAACTGCAAAAGAAACCAAACAGTTTTTGCACTAATGTAACAAAATACGCTACAGATCTTTCAGGTCAGATGGACTTGTATACAGGTGCCAATATGCAAAAGCCATACTTCTGAACATTTATTTTAAGGAAGTATGCATACAATTAGCAGACTAGTCTGACCTCTTTTATTGCACAAAGATGCTGCAAGTGTCAGTTACTGGGTGATTTACTCTGGGCCTAGATCTAAATCCTCTGTAGGGCCCCCTGTGGAGTATGACAGTCCCTTCTATCAAGTTGCTATCCTTCTTTGGCATTTAAGGTGTTGTCACAGACTTGTTAAATGGTCCACTGAGGAAGCTGCATTCTGAGCAGGTCCCTTCCTCCACGCTGTCATGCAGGAAAACATGCTACTTCACCAGCTCATACTGTCAAGCAAGGATGGATCACATAATGCCAGACTCTGGCAATAGAGAGTAGATTTCATGGAAAAAATAGATTTTACACTCTCTACTTCCCCCTGAACCAAAAAGCAATAGTCACTCTTTTTCCTAAATACAATCATCAGATCCCTCTGAGACACCCTGCTGCAGACGTCCCTGCTGTAGATGTCTAAACGTTTGCCATATGAATTTGAGATAGTAACCCCACAACAGACAACTAATTTTGAATGAATTGTTATTGGACCCAAGCATTTAAGATGATTATTTCAAGGACAGACAGGTCACTCACTCCACCCATTGACCGCAGAAAGTGTGGAGGAAATCAGCTCAGATTTAAACATCTGTTTTTTAGATGTTTAAATAAATCCCATCCCTGAAACTCAAGTGTGGGACTCTCATACTGCAAGTGGAAAAGGCTTGATTGGTTCTACAAATTTCCGTGGACGACACTACTAGTAGAAGATCACTGATGCTCACCATGGGGTGGATGAAGAAATTCCAGCCAGTTTGAGAGCTCACTGTGCTCATGGAGGGAGTCTTTGGCTGTCCCTGTGTTGGGAACACACTTACTGTTGCGTCTGTGTCTGCACCAGGAAAATTTATGCTAGTTTCTGAGACTGAACTGGCATTCATAGATCTGAAGAAGTTATGACTAGAATATTTTAATTTCTTTCTGAATACACCAGCTTTGAGTCCAGGTTCAAGCTAGGTTCTCTAGCATCTGAGCTCAGCCACACAACGTAGAATGGTCTTGACAGAAAACTGCATCCAGTTTCACGTGAAACCATCCAGAAGACAAAAATCACAAAAACAATGAACTAAGCAAACAAACAAACCAAAAAAGCTGACTTAAAAACTAGGAGTGAAAAACATCAAACAAAGCAAAACAGCTGTGCTGCATATAACACAGTGTTCTTTGTTTTCATGCAGGAGGTTTCTTTCAACAAAATAAAATAATAAAAAAAAGAAAAAATAAATTTTTTGTTTGTGTCCCTGTCCAAAATGAATTCCCAGCTTCTCTGAATACCTAGATAACCCTCTCTGTTTGAGGCTTAAACCCTGGAGCCACAGGAGTATTTTACTGTGGACAGTGGCAGTGAGTGAAGGACTGTGCTGTGCAACACTGACCTGGAGTCCCACCTTACAGCTTTACTACCCAGCTGATTTCCCCAGGCACTGATGCAAACGTCTGGGTGTTTGCATGTGTGTTGACATTTATTTCTATATTTTTTTAATCCTATGGGGAATTGAGGATTAGGTTTGTTGTTTCCACTAGCCAGGCATTAAAATTCCTTGAGCCAATTGCACCCTTACTGAGTTTCAACGGAAAAGCACTAGGCAGAGAGAGGATGACACAGCCCTAGGAAATAGTAAGAGAGATTAATGCAAACCACGGTGGCAGCACAAACAGCACCCAGATTAATGCACCGAGTAAACTTCTCTTTTTTCCCTTCCTTCATTTCACGTTGTGGTAGATTAGCCACCAGAGGGAGTTCAAGAGACCCCCAAGAACTTCAGGATAAACAGATCAGCTTTTGGCAAAATAAAGGTAATTAAACATTTTCTACCAGGGGCTGCAGAGTTCAGACCGATGTGAGATGCTTTAGGTCACTGTGAGATCTGCATCTTGGCAAGATTTCTCAGATAAAGCTAAATCAGACTTAATTTACAGTTTAACTTCCACAAGAAAACAAAGGGAATAAAGAAGTAAGTTGATATTGTTAATATTATTGATGTGCTTAAAATGGTCTTCTCCCTGTGTATTTCTAATTATTATTCTATATATTATGTGTTTATAGGTCAATGGAATAAAAAAAAAGGGTCGGGAGACCAGAATTCAAAGGTCAAATGGTGCCTCATCTGTATCACTATACACGTGCTCCTATGTATGGTAATACACACAGATATTTAGAAACAAGCACATTATATTCTGTTCAGTCTTACTGTTTGGTAGAAGAGGATGAGAGACGAGTTTTCACACTGCCTTGCATCTCCCAGTCTGACCTCACTGATGGAGGAGGAAGCCAGCTCTCCCAAGGGACTTGGAAGGAGCAAAGGATGTCACAGGCTGCTGTTTATGGCCATGTAAGGTTAGAGAGACACTACCACACACAAATGTGAATAATCTCACGCCTTATAAGTCAGGACGATAAGTAACACTGGTGGGCCACAAGCACTGACTTGCTAAAAAACTGGGTTGTGTTATGTCATAGAGATTTTGTGGGAAAAAGTAACCACACAAATGTCAGGAAAGACACTGTCCCCAGAAGATCCTACTGCTCTCCTGTTGTCTAAGTTGAGACTATCACCTTCATGATCAAAAGCTGAGTAGTTACCTTCACCACAGAGCTACAAAATCCTCATCCATACCTTTCTTCTAGAGCTTGTTGGCTAGATTGTCAAAAGGTTCCCTTTTCCTCTTCTCTTTTGTTCTACAGTAATGAAATGCTACAAGACTGGTCTGAAAACAGATGGGTTTCTACAGAATATTGACATTTTAAGCAGGAAATGCATACATATGTGGAGGAGGAAAAGACTGATGCTATTTTTGGGTAATATGGGGCAGATCGTGTTTTCAGTATCATGCCAGTAGCAGTAGTTGAGTTGTGCTGTGCAAGAACATATAGCCGAAATAGGTGAGGTAAGGGAAGGGGGAACAGAGGGGCTAAGAAATGTGACTATGGCCATAAAGTGGATTGGTGGCAGAGTACACTCTCATCTGCTACACTAAACAGATTCTTCCTTCATCATATTTGAATTTTCCACCTGTTAATACCTCACCCATAGTTGCATTGGGTTGAATATGATGTATCTACAGGGCTCTATACAAGAGTTGAGAGCTGAGATATACAAAAAGATGCATGACACTTCCGACAGTGATTTGGGAGCAGTTTGTCAAGATCAGGGCTGTGGCTGGAGACCAATGAGTGGCTCAGACAACACCTCCTGGACCAAAATCCATCCAAAGTCTGGGAGGTGAGTTTTAAAAAGGAAGCCTGGCTTCTTCCTCCTGCACATGAGGAGTGTGAGATAACATTCCCTGGCAAGCTGTCTGTTCTCTGATCGGCAGATTAGTTGAAGTGATTACAAGAAAAGAAAGAATATTTTCCACTCAGTTATTTACAAATTGTACCTAATGAATTATTGATCAGGTGAGTAGGCCTCTGCATAGCTCTCTAGGAAACCATCCTTTCCAAGTCACGTTCACAGCCCTCGGCCCAGTTGGGCCAGTGGAGATGTTTCAGCCCTTCCACTAATGGGGTATCTGGCTGCTGAGGCCACTGTTGTTTTTCTATTGCTTTCTCAGTGCCTGCCTGCAAATTAAACCTCATTAATTTAGACGGAAAGCAACAGAAATGGGGAAAAAAGCCAAAGCTGTGTATCTGTATGGGATAAATTCTATTTCCACTGCTCCAAACCAGAAAAAATGTGTCCCCATTGTTGAAGCGGGTGAAGGATAAACGCAAGACGCAAATTCAGGAGAGCTGATCTCCTTTCTTGTCTCTGCCACTGAAACACTGAACAGGTCACTGACTGTATTAGCCAATATAATTAACTGTCAGCAACGAGAGTGTGCAATCTGTGCAGGTGTCATCCATGGCTCTCTTCACAGCCATTGGGGATGGGACCAAGAGTCTAGAGTGCAATTCATCCAACTAAACATGGGCATCTGCTCAAGGCCAATGTGAGTCATGCCCTAAAACCCACCATCTGTCTTTCCTACCTCTCCATTAACTATGAAAGAAGCTTAGAAGTGGAAGCCTACACTGTACGAACCCATAGGTAGATCAGCTGAATACTCCCATTGATCTATCTGTGTCCCAGTTCTCCAGCTACAACTGCTACCCAGTATTTCATGTTCTTGTCTACTTTGTCTCTGTGGCTCTGTGTAAATCCTCAGGCCTTATTGCCACATCCATGCAGGTTAACACAACACAGTTTTATCTGCATCCTTTTGTTCCAGTACTTCTTTGAGAAGGAAGATGAACTAAAAATACATGCATCAGAATCTGAACCCTGTATAGAAAAATGGTCTTCGATTCTGTGGATGTCCAAAATACAGTGGGGCCGCAGTTTCCATGGCTGTCCCTTAGCCTCCACAAACAATAGCAGCTTGAGCTGTTCCATGCCACGCCTTTTACCAGCACAAGGCAGTGTCACGATACTGAAGTCAACAGCTCTACTTTACATTATATGGTTGAATACCTGCTTATAATCTACACGGCAAACATTTACGCTTCATGTAACTTCAGCTTTATTTATTTTCAAGGGAAAAGAATAACTTTTTATTTATTATTATTAGTTTTTTGCATAGCTGGCAAGAAGGCTAGAGTCAGACTCTCTGAGTGCCAGCTGTTCTTCATGGGGGGATACATGAGCAGTTTTATACAGTTTTAATATCCACCAGAAATTACATCTCACTGCCTGTAGGGACTGAACCTTTAAAATTCAATTTCAAATAAATACAATTATAAAATAAGGCAGGAAAAAAAAAAAAGGGCAAGAGAGGGAAAGAGAGCATCAGAATTCAGTTCCTCACTATAAAAGCTTCAGGGCACAGCCAGTGGGGCTGTGTTCTTTAGCAACAGTAAGAAAAATGGCCCAGGGCTCTGAGATTAGCATGTTGATGTTTTGGTCACCACTCTCTGTACGAAGACGGAAATGGCAGAATCCCACACTGCAAAGGAGGAAGGGGAGCAGGAGATTTGCAGAGGAAGTTTTTATATCTTCCCAAAATCAGTCATAATTGGAGAAACACTGGAAGAGAAGAGGATGAAAACCCAACATGAAACAGAGCTGAAAGGAAGAAAGGAGGACTGCTGAAGTACTGTCTCAGGGTTCTTGCCTGGAAAAGAGACCTAGCTCCAAACAAAGTACAAACCACAGCTACAATTCTGGTGGAAAGAAAGCCCCACGAGCATTGAAAAAATCCAACCACCCCAAAACTAAACCTTGCAGCTTGTTAATTTCCCTCAAAAAAATGCAAGAGAGGGTATGATCTTCTTGCTAAAATGCAAGATTGGCGTAACTGTGTGGTCATGCTAGTACTTAGAGAGGCATTAAATCTTTCTTGAATGTGCAGTGTTTCTAACAAGACAGCATTTTTAACTGGAGAAGACTTCAAGTTAAAACAATATTAAGGAAGTCCTTGCTTACAGATCTGAACAGTCCTTAGCTGATAGGTGTTCCTTCTGCCCAGTGAAGCTAAGGGAAACAAAGGATATTTAGCATTTTGCAGCAGTGGTCTGCTATGTTTTAGTAGCAACACAGCAACACTGTGCTGTAACACTTGTTGGGACCCCAGTGTATGCACATCCTGAGCAAAGCAGCCAAGCAGGCATTGCTGGAAGGAGAAACAGAAGCACAGAAAATGCAGGTGTGGGAGGCTGGGGTTGTGGAGTAGGTCACTCGCAGGGTTTTGCACCCTGTCCTTCAAATTGCACTGCATCCAGGGGCAAAAACTGCACTGGGAGAGTTATCTGAATGCTGAGGATGGATTGGTTACAATTATGGCTCGTTATTCTGGCTGGAAATAGAACTGGTGCTGTTGAACCTATGAAGAAACCCACGTTCATTGGGAAAATCCTCGTAACAATCTGCAGCAGAGATAGGAGCGGGGTGTGAGAGAGGCAACTGCGCAGACACGCCAGTCAGAGAAGAGAAAAGAAAAGAGAGGAAGGAGGCACCCTGGAACAGTGATTCCCCTGCAGCGTGGTGAAGACTCATGGTGGTGCATGCTGTCCCTCGTGCAGCCATGAAAAGCAGAGCTTGTTTGTAGCTCATGGAGAGGTAGCTGTGGAGGACCCCGCGTTGGAAGAAGGAGCAGTGCCTGAAGGAGGCCGTGGATTTTGTTGAAGAGACCCATGCTGGAGCAGTTATTGGAGAACTGCGGCCCGTGGGGAGGACTCACGTTGGAGCGGTTTGTGAAGGACTCTCCCGTGAGAGGGACCCCACCCTGGAGCAGGGAAAGACTGTGAGGAGCCCTCTCCTGAGAAGGAAGGAGCGGCAGAGACAAGATGTGGTAGACTGACCGCAGCCCCCATTCCCTGCCCCCTGCGCTGCTGGGGGGAGAAGGCAGAGAAACTGGGAACAAAGCCTTTGGGCTCAGGAAGAAGGGAGGGGTGGGGGAGAGGTGCCTTTTTAAAGATGTAGTTCTCTTTCTTATGATCTTACCCTTGTTTTGGTTGTTAACAAATTAAATTGGGTGTTTTTTTCTGTTTTCCCAAGTCGAGTCTGTTTCTTGCCCATGACTATATAGTGGTGAGTGAACCCTCCCTGTCCTTGCCTCAGCCCACAAAGTTTTTATCAAGAGGCTGCCATGGTGCTTAGTTTGCTGGGTGACCTTAAACTGTGACACCAACAAAATGACCTAGCTGTGAAAGACTGAGGATCCCCGAGGATTTCTGAGTATTCAAAAATCACACGAAAAGAGGGAAACAGGATTCATAGACACAAGTGGAATTACTAAATCAGGACATAAACTGAAAAGACCAAACACCTGATTGAGTCAGACATCTCGCAAAGTTGCTCAGAATTCCAGATCTTGCCTGGAGCAGATTTTGCTATAGGATCTTGTTCTGGGACCCTGTGGTCCCAGGACACATTTCTGCTTTTCTCTAGAAATTTTGCCAGTCACTGCTGGGACTTTGATGGAAATCCTTGGAAGCAGATTTCCTCTACAGCCTTTTCCACATCACACTCCAGTGACTAACTTCCCCCAGTTTAAGCTGTCCAGCTGCAGCAGGACACAGTCAGAAATCACTCAGCACTTAGGAAGCCCCTTTTCTTTTATCTCACCTTGCTCTCCCTCTGCTCCCTCCCTGGGCCTTGTCCTTTCTTACACAACTTGTGTGTCATCAGATAACCAAGCAAATATCATTTCAGAGAGCTGCCCCCCTTTGCCATGCATCTGAATAAGCACTGGGTTCGCAGTTATTTGTTTAGCCACCGAGCTGAACAAATTAGATTAACACAACACATGCAGTGAGGGGAGGAGGACACAAGTAGCTGAGGCCCTTCTAACAGAGAAAGGAAAGATGCTGGGGAAGTGCTGTCGTCATGGCAATTAACCCTGCCTCGGTAACGGTGTCCTTCGTTCCCCCAGAAAATCTGTGAGGTAATTCCCCTTTCCTCTCCTTCGCGTACGTTGCAGAACTGGGGCAGAGCTGCACACGATCAAAGCCGTGCTTCAGAGCTCAGGAGGTTGTGACAGTTGCATTTGTGCGAGGGGAGATGTGTGGGAGAAGTTTCCTTCTGCTAAATTCGGTGACATACTGTTAACAAGACAATACAACAGCCAGGGTTGGTTGCTGTTTTTCTCTCCTTTTCTCACTCTTTTTTTCTTTTTTTTTTTAACAGCCCAATGAGACCTTTCATTATATTTCAAACATGTTTCCTTTAAAGCTGTTGTGAAGATTCCCTCCCACTGCTTCCACTGCTCTTCCTCTTCTTTCGCTGCAGCTGATAAGCATCTCACTCTACCAGGTTCTGTTATATACACAAGACGCACAGCATGGGGTTGTGGCAAAACAGCTTGTTCTTCTCCCTTAGAGATGAGCATCTCCCAAGAAGTCCGCTCTTACCAAGCCAACTAGTCACCCTCATCTCTAATTTCAGGGAAACTTAGCATGTTCTTCACCCACAGAGTTGGAGAACAGGTCAATAACATTTCCAAGGCAGTCTTTGTGTTGGTGTAAATTAGTACAGCTCCTCCGGAGTCAAAGAACTTACTGTCAAGAGGGACCATATTAAAGCCCTCAAACATTGGAAACGTTGTTATCCGTATTTTATAGATGGCACGGCAGAGTCAGAAAAGGGTGGTTCACACGGAATCACTGTCCCGGGAGCATAAACCATCAACTTCTGTGTCATAAACCAGCAACTCAAACACAGAACTTCTGATACGAAGCGGCAGTGACCACCTTACAAACAGTGCTCCGGAAAGCCCAGAGCCTGGTCCATTTTCTAAGAGAAAATTACCAGAAAGATCACAGAGAAATTTCCCTGCAAAAACCATCTTCAAACTACACACTACCAGTAGGAAACTCACCCAGGATAAGAAAATTACCGTCTATACCAAGGTAACTTAATCAGATTTGTCAAAAGATAACTTTGACTGTGTTCTACAACTTTGACTTGGAGCTGGTACTTTTTTCATCTCTCTGCCCCTCTAATTGAAAGGTCTGGAAGCGGTGACCTCTCACTGTTGGAGACACAGCACTGAATTGTGATTTTCTATTTCTGAAATAAACTCCTCTGCAAAGGGGGGAAAAGTTCTCCCAGCACATGAGAATATCTCAGTGATCCCTCTTTCACCACAGATTATAGCAGGCAACTTCTCAGGTAATTGGAAAGGGGAAGAATCTAATTGCAAGAAAAGCTTTACTAGATTAATCAATTTAATGTCACCTCTGATAATTCTTAAGGCAATTCCATATAAAAATTAGGATGCATTGATGATCCAAACTAATCAAGAGGTGTGGAGAGATAGAAAAGTCTTTTTCGTCAGTATACTACTGTTACAAAGGACACTTTTAAAAGAATGAAACAAGAATTTTCCTCCTCTTTTTTTTGTTTTGATGAATGAAATCTGTGTCCAGAAAATTTTAGTGTGACAGAAAAAGGATTCAAAGATCTGGAACAGTCTTGATGTTTTCCAGGACTTTCCCAGATTCTATAGTATTTTCTAGTAGTCTTCAAACTGAAGTAGAGACCTGCAGCCAGAAGTTAATTAACCAGCCTATTGGCCTCAACACTAAATAAAACTAACAGCAAGAATTATCTACTTATCAGTGGAAATTTGCAGAGGGAACTAGTAGAGATGGTGGAAGTAGGGTGACTACAGAGCTAGATAAAACCTGTAAGGTACAGTCAGGTGGGAAACGTCAAATCTGCACGAGGCGACAATGCCAGAATTAATTTGTTCTAGGGTCAGTGAAAGGACCAGTCTTGGAGAACACTATAAGCTTTTGGACACTGTGGCTAAGTTATGGTTCATGCCAGATTTAGGAGGGTTGGTGTGTGCAAAATGCATGAGCAATAGCAGAAAAAGTAGGGTGAAGGTAACTATTTCTCACTGCACGTGCAAAGGAACGGGTTAAATGGGATATTTGCCTGAGAATACAAAGCAAAGAGTTAACTAGATTGTCTGCTGCTTGCAGACTGAATAGTGCTCAGAGGCACTGGTATTTAAAGGGGCTTCCAGCTCCTAAGTGCCACTCCAGAGGGAGTTTATGTTTATATATAGAAAATAATACTCCCTCCTCCCCAGAAAGATGCTGCATGGTTTTCTGCTTTTTCAAGAGAAGGGAGTTGACAGAGGGGAGATGCATACTACAGGGCTGACGTCTCCCTGCTTTTAATATTACTGAGCTGAGCTCACTTCACACATTCCCCAGAGCAGTGGGAAACAGAGCTGATGTGGACCTTTTGGTGGTGTATTTTCCTATTTAAAAATATTTCTAGGGCAATGTCTTCAGACTTTCAGGGTTTTTTTTTCAATCTTTTTTCACTCATTTTCCACCATCTCATCTCAACATTCAAAGAAACCAGTTTCCCTGGGAAAAAAAAAGTGACTTTGATTTCTTTGATGTTAGCATATATAATGATCTTTCAAATGGGAAAAAAAAGACCCATTTAGTCCACTGGATTTCCCAAGATGCAATTCCTCTTAGCCAAATTCAGCAGAAATCCCTGCACTTTTCCATAACTCTGTAGGCTGCCATACTCTGCTGTACTACAGGAGAAAAGAGGGATTGTAACTGATGTTTAAGGGAGGCATCTGGAGAGCCAGGCTCCTAGGTTTTGTGTCTGCTTCCATCACCAACATGGCAACACCACTTTTGTCAAATCTCTTGGGACAAAACTTTCAAAAGTGGGAGTGCTCAAATTCAGACACCTCCACAGGTCTTCTGAAGCCTGAAATCATCAAACATAACACCCTTAGGTGCCCTGTGAGTGTCAAACCATGAATAAAGGCATTTATGCTGTGTCTCTGATATCACCTCTAGGCAGCTATGTCTTCCCCGTTTCTAAAAAGATGCTAAAAGCCCCCAAAGGGCTTCTGCACAGAACTCAGAAGCTTGCATGGGGCTTTGGAGGAAGTGCCAAGAGGTCTCAGAAGTCAACTTCCCTCCCTTCCTTTGCACACTCTGGGAGTAAGAATCACTGCTGCAAAGAGAGTATCCAAAGCAAAGTTTTTACGGACCTTAATTTATGCTGGATACTCCTCAGCAAATGCTATTCCAGATGCCAAAGGCCAGCTGCAAACTCCACAGCAAGAGCTGAAATCAATTTGCAGCCAAAATAAAACGGCCTGGATATCTGTCCTTGGCTCCTTCACTTTCCAGCAAAGGCATGAAATGAGCTGTTGCCTTTGGTTACATGGTTAATTTCAGAAATGAAAATAGCAGTAGCAATAACAGCATCTCCAGCCTCGTGGTGTGGAGCTCGGGAAGAAAGATGCTGGTAGCCTTTGCAATCCAAGCTGCCATCTACCCACTTGAAAGCAATTTCCATCCATTTTTTTTTTGGAGAAAACAGAACAGGACTACTTCTGGGAAAGAAATACAATCTTTAAAAAATATATTCAGGTGAGTGAGGAAGGCCTTATATAAACAATAGTGAATATTGCTGAGGGCCAAAGAAAGGGGCCAGAGATTATAAAAACAATGTCAAAACTTGAGGCACTCAGAGAAGGGAAAAGACAAGCAATTTTAAGTGTCTGGGGAAGAAGATAAAACCCTTGGTTTGTTTTTTTCTGCAAGATGAAAAATAGTTCCTATTGTGACATAAATAAAACCACCTTTCAGTATATCTGGAAGATGGGCATTTTATTTTCCTCTCTTAGATTCAAAACAAAACAACAAAAAAAGAAACTTTGTTTTCACGGTTGACTAGAACTGTCCAAATCCCCTAACTGCGCTAAATCCACCAAGAGCAAAGACTGATCACCAGTGCCACGTCGGCCTTTTGACACAGGCTTCTCAAAGACATCAAACATCAGGAGCCTGCTCTCCAGCTAAGTGAACTGTTACATTTCATGTTCTCTGTTCATGCCGTTCCTCTGTCATTGTAGGCTGAAGAGGGTTGGACTCACACACTTTAAGCAAGAAGGTTAAAGTTTGGGGGATGTTTTGCTGTGCAGGTTTTTTGTTTTTTTTTTTTTTTAATTTTTGCTGAACAAGAGCTTTCTGGATGATGGGGTAAAAAAAGGTAAAGAAGCTATGTGTCTGGCATCCAGGAAGATATAACACTTAAGCACCTAATATTGCTCAAAGGTGCGTTCATCCCTGTGCTGAGCAACAGAAGCAGTCCTGTACATTGAGGAAAATTCCCATCAATTAGGTTGTGAGCAGGGTGTGGAAGGTGGATTGTGCCAGTGATGGGTTGTTGCCCCAGGGCTCTATGTACCCACACTGCCGCTCAGGCAGGAACAGTAACACCCACTGTGTCCCCCTGGCATGTTTTATATCCTGAAAACTGACTGCTGTCCAATGCCATTATATTCCTTTAAAAATAGAGAAATGTTTTTCCCCATGTGGTTTTCCAGAAGCTGTAGTTTGTCTCAGTGTTGCCTAACCCCATTTTCCCATTCACAACTGTTCCTTGATGTCCCTGCAGGCAATGACACTTCACTTGGCACGTTGTACCTCAACAGCTTTGAAGACCTGAAATCCTACCTGCCTGAGCTGACTGTATGGACTTACTGTGTCCAAGTAAATCTTGCTCTTTGGTGGATCAACATCAAGACATGTCTGTGGTGAAGCATCCCTCCATTTTATAAATAAGAACCAAGTGAAAAGGAGAAGCAAGACCAGATCTCCCTAATGTCAGGTTGGTGCCCTAACTGCAAAACAGTCTAATCCTCACGGGGAGTTTTGGTATTCTATAGAGGAAAGCTCTTGGAACTTGGTTTAGAAAAGTCAAACCCTAAATTTAGTTGGCTGTGATACAAACACATGGCACAACAGAGACAGGAGCTCACCCAACCATGTCCTCCGTCACTAGCAGAAATAGAGGGTCAGGAGAAGACAAAATAAAAATTTACGTATCTTACCACTGCTTCAGTCATACATGGTAAATCTGACTATATAGAGCTAGAGACTGCATGGATCCTCTGCTATGAATGCAGACTGGGGGATGAAATACTGTAACTCTTTAAAGGCTGGCCTGCTGAGGAGACAGCCCTGACACTCCACTATGTTTAAAATGCCCATGTTTAGCTCAAACTCTGGTATGAATTACACTGCATATTTTTGGCTGAAGTCATAATTGATTACATAATGATTTGTGCCTCTCTCTTGCCTAGTAATTTTAATTAGACACACAGACGTCTTAATAACACTTTGGTTTGTCTTTAGCTTCTCTTCTAACCAACCTCACCCCCAGTATTTGCACTGGTGGATGGGGATGGCTAGGAGATCTATTTCTTTCTGTTGCGTGCGGAAAGCGTTAGGTAACAAAGACTTCTTTACTGTCACATCAAGCTCCCTTGCACTCTTAGTTCCCTCTGTATGATTCATTAACCATAGCTTCTTCTTACAGGGGGACAATAACTTCATGGCTCATATTGGGTTGTGTCTCCTTTTCATCACTGAAATAGCAAGTGATTGCCCCCAGCTCCGAAGAAGGCTACGTTGGCAGCATCACAGCAGAAAAACTTATGACTAGGAGAGCTTAAAATCCTACATGCAAAAGAAACTGCTCCAATTCCTACCTCATTCATCCTTAGGATCATCAAATGCCTGTTTAGAAACATGATCAAAAATGAAAATAAGATAGTTTTCCAGAAGTCCAGAGACTCATGGGTCCCAAAGAATTGGCAAAGCCAGGCTCTGTTTTACACTGACATCTAAAGCACTTCAGAAAATAACAACCACGCTCTGCATTGACCGTGTCTGGGATGGTCAGTGGCATCCGTGCTGCAAGCATTGACAGTTGATCAGATGTTCCACCCATTGTGCCTCAACTTTCCACCTGGAAACAAAGCTTTTCCAGCCTTCCCCATTGAATATGAAATCTCTTTAGGATGGTTTCCAGCCCATCCTAGATGTCTAAATAGCACTTGCTGTATTGGGGCTCTGACTATTGGCATGTTCTCTGCACACCGCCACATTAAAACTGTGAATCAAGAAATTGTCAAAAACTTCACATATACTCGTAACAAACAGTAATAAATACTCATTTTTGGGGATGATTTTTACTGTGTTGTGAAATTGTGAACAATGAAAATAAAATTCTGTGCTGACAGTTCTGAAGTGTTTTGAAGGAAAACACAAGGGGTGGGGGAAGAAAAATGCACTCCCGCTCTCTTGCATTATTAGTTTCTGAAGCTGCTTCTTTCCTTTTTTTTTTTTTTTTTCCCTACTGGAGGAGTGAGAGAGGGGAGAAAGGGGGGGGAAAAAAGTATTATAAAGTAAGAATTTAACCCCATCAGGACCTCTTTATAATGCTTGCACAGCAAACTCTGTGGCAGCAGCAATAAAAATAATAAAAGGCTTTGTCTCTCTGTTGAAATGACACACCGTGTTTTATAAGCATTTTGAACACTTTCATTGAAAAATTTTATTTCAACAAAAGAAAAGCAAAAGGCACCTCAACAAGGTTCACAACACTTCCATCTCAAACACTTTTTTTAAAAGGAACTGTTAAAAAGTTGCCTTGTGACACTTTTTCAATCCCTTCTAGCGGTGGTGGTGATGACATTTTTTTAATTTTCCTTCACTCTGACACTTTCTGAATAAGCCCTCCCTTTTCATTCCCCAACTGAGAGTAAAGGCATTGCCTTTGACAGAATGATTCTGGATTGGGACCAGTATTTGTGAGGCCTGAATGTGATTCAATAAATTTTCAAGAGCTTTAAATTTGAGGACAACATCTCACCTTGGCTAACGTTTCTGAGTTTTTTCACACTTCCCTCCTCCCCCCCCCTCCTTTTCCTTTTAATACAGTTAATCTGTCCCTGGGTTTTGCTACAATAAACTCTCTAGATTAGTATTATTAATAAAACCCTACGATCCACCCCCTCATTCAATTAATCTATGCATCCTTTTTTTGTGTGAAGGTGTCTGATGTCAACTTTGATGATTTAGTGGCCATAAAAAATAAAAATAAAATAATAAAATCACCCAATAAGCTCTTAAAAAACAAGGGGAGGGGAGTGAGGAGAAGGAGGCCCTGTGGTACAAAACTATAAAAGGTTAGATTAGACTTTAGCAGAAAAGTCTCTGTGATAATTACTGTTATCTGCTGATCCATAAACTCTTCACACAAACTGCAACAGTAAACCAAAAAACTGACACTTTAATAGCAATGTGCTTTGTAGCGCAGGGACATCTCTCCTCCTCCTTCCCACGTCTCTGTACCTCTGAATGCTTCATTTCCTCGCAGCCCTCTGACAGGCGGAGCTGACAACCCGGATTCTTAGCAAGCAGTGAGCAGCTAGAGGTCGGCACTAATTATTGCTAAACTTTTGCAGACTCACAGCATGATCTAGTTGGGAAAGGAGGAGGAGGATGGGGTGAGACAGACCATCATTCTGATTGTTTGGGATTTTTTTTTTTTTTTTGGAAGGGAGGAAGGAAATAAGAGGATGCCAAGAAAGTCTGGGGGAAAATTGCTGAGCCTGTCCAAAGTGCAAGTCCCATCAAGGGTCCACCATTCCCTGCTGACCCTCAGCCAGCACAAAGTGGCACGGCTCCACCAACTTGAGCTGGTTTACATCACCAGCTGTGCACCGGTCCCCAGCATCTCTGACGCAGGTCTTGGTTCACAGCAGTGGGGGATCTGTCCACCATGCAGATGGAAAGGGAGAGATCCAGAAGCATTGGGAAATCATTCTGGACTTGGCTTTTGTGACACCAAACAAAGAGCAGATTTATCAATGCCAACTTAAGGATGCAGCTCTGGACAAGGAAATTGAATGCTCTCTTTCTCATGTTTGAAAATCGTTTTATGAGTGGCAACTTTGTGCTGTTCTTGTAGATTCACACGATGTTAGCCCCCTGCAGACGCCAAGGCAGAAATCAGATAAAGTGGGGAAAAATATAGCTGAGGAAGAGCAAACTTTAAAAGGAGGATTTGAGTCAGAGAAATGCCCTATATGTAGCCATGCAAAAGGTACTCTGAAGTTAATTATTCTATAAAACACTTAAGAGGAAATTGCAAAATTTGAATTATAATTAAAGACTCTAGGCAAAGCATTAGCTATCGTAAATCACTAAGGGCAATAGACCTCCACTTCCTTCCACTGGCCCCATCTTTGTCTTATTTCTCAACCTGTTAGAATTTAACAGGAAACTACTGGTCACCCTTAAGTATTTTGAACCACATAGTAAAATTCAAGAGGGATTCGCACCCAGTTTCTCATGTTCTATAAGAATAGTGAAAACTCTCCCTGAAAATATCTTACTTTCTATTTTATTGCATCAGGTTTATTGACTCATGTTCCATAGAACACTTTAAATTTGATAACATCTTACTCAGTTCAAAGGGAATTTATTCTGAACAACAACTTCTGAAACACTTTTATTTAAAATAACAATATATGGCCCAAACAAATCAACTAATAAGTTTCTAAGCCAATAACAATGGGCACAAAAGCAACACAACAACTTTCAAACAAGATATAAACATAAAATTGGTCTAACAAAATTAATTAACAGAAACAAAAAATATTTCACCATTCTTTCTAGATTCAGAGATTCTAGGAATCTAAGGGCACGCTGTGATTTTTAGTCTAACTTCATGTAGAAAACAATCTCCAAAAATCTCACACAATAATCTCTGCATCAGGTCCCTCTATTTTGTCTAGGACAAAGCACATTTTAAGAAACAATCCAATTTTCATGTGAAGATCCCGTACTGATGGAAGATCCATCATGTTCCCAGATACACTGCCCAGCAGCATCCGTTTTTGGATATGCTTCAAAACTTTTTGTTTAATCACAACCACAACTCTGGAATCATGTTACATAAACTGAATGTGTACCTAAATCTAATTCTTTTTTCACGTGGTAGCAATATTCAGGCAAACACATATGCCCAAAATTTGAAGAAACAAGTGCCCAGAAAGAAATTCCTGAGATCAGAAAGCACAGTCCTCATTGTTCCGGGAAACCATTATCCTGATCAGCAGGCTTTCTGTGAAATTTCTACATAAAATATATATGCATATATTACCAGTTTGAGGGAGAGTCTCAGTAAACTGAAAGGGAGAATGCATTTGAAGCAGACAAAAGATTTTTTTTTTTTTAACTACACTGCAGAACTACCCTGTGCAACAAATTGCCACAAGGTTTCACAAAGCCAAGACCTTACCGTAATTCCAAATAGGATTAGACATTTATATGCATAATGAGAACATCCACAGTTTCACTGTGTTGGATAAGAAATGCCAGGGAAGTAACCCTCATGCTTCTAGGCATAAGTCAATCGCTTGGGAACAACGTTGAGAAAAAACTCAGTTTATTCTGTATTTATCCCTCTTGTGGATTTTAGCTCTTATTTTGTAACACCCAAAGCTGAGCATTATCTGGATGTGGAAACAGACCATTGTTTCAGTCAAGTAGTTCTAGCAAGATTCAGCTATACAAGTATAATTTTCAAGTCACTGGTGAACACACAAGGTCTCCTCCTCACTCCGATTAATCTTTTTTACTTACATAGCTATCTTGTGGATAATAAATAGCCATACTATCTACAGATATACCAGAGAGGAAACTTGGACGTATATACAGCTACAGAATTGAATTGTGATTTCAGAAAAATCTTTAGAATGTATTGAAACATTCATAGATATCTATCCATGAGATCAAAACATTACCAAATAGATTATATGCCCCCTCAGAATTGTTTCTATAAAATCCTGATGATTTCATTCCTATTGAGTTTTGTAGGACTTTGCTAGAAGAAACTGATAATGTCAAGAGTACTGCTGAATTGGTGTTATTGTACCTGTGGTAGGCAAAGAGCATATTTTCATCAGTGGCTGATATTTCAATTAAAGGGCTTTTCTGAAAAATTAAACAATGCATAGATTTGAAGGCTGCAATATGCTGACAATATAAGACTGCACTGGGCTTCCTTGCCAATTCAATCCCCTTCTTTTCTTTTGAGGAGCAGCCGCTAGGCTTGCCGAGTCCACTCCTGGTTAAGCTAACAAGATAAATCCCCCATTGTAATTAAGATTTATGCTTTTAGACAGGGAGATCCCAGGTTACATACCAGTAGAGTACAAATCTACTGACAAATAGGCATCCTTTGTATGGGACAATAGACCACATCTATCGCATTGTTCTTTTAAGTGTTACTCTCCGCTATGTTGTGTTAAAAAGCTCAGTCAGAAGACTCCTCAGCAATGTCTTTTCTGTCCATACTGAATGTAATGGTATATGTCTAGCTTTTCTGCTTGGGTCTTCTAAGACCGACTTGGGTTTTTTTGTGGATTTAGGTAGAACTCAGCATTTTTGGCACGTGGCTTCCCTGAGCTCCGTGCACATCACAAATAGGTGAACTGTAGCAGACAAAGCACAGAGCAGTTTGCCATTTGACCAGCTGAGTTTTGTGCAGCCCCCAAGACTGTGTTTAAAAACTCTAATTATCAGTATGCTACTTGATTATTTCTAAATTGTGAGGCTGAAAAAAACCTGGCTTTTAAAATTGCCCTCCCTTGACCAGTTGGTACCCTGTGACACACACAAACCCTGGACACAACAGCCAAATCTGTCTCTGCCCTCATTGTGAGCTTTCCATCACGGTAAAGTCTCATTAGTCCAGACCAAGATGCACACAACAGCACCCAGCAACGAGCAGATCCCACTCAGAGATGAAGCAAAACACAATCAGGGGAGGGAGGAGTGGAGGGTTAAAAATATCTCAGAACCTCAGCCTCTCTCCCAGGCAACTTTCAATCCAATTTATTTATTTATTAATTAAAATCATTTAAGCCACGGAAACAATCTCTGGAGACGTGGAGTCTCATTTAGACTTTTTGTTGTTGTTGTTTTCCTCCCTTCCTGCTTGGAGCATCCTGGAATGATCTCTGCATGCCTCCTGAGGGGAGACATGGCACTAGCAAAGCCAGAGGCAATTTTCAGGCTCTTGTTACACCATGAAAGACTCACAAGAGAGAACCTGTTCTTTTCAACTTCTCCGTCTGACCACAACCTATGAAATAAGCCCTGAAGTTCTGTCTCCACTGAAATCAATGGCAAAATAGCTAGAGCTGCCCTGAAAACAAAATTATAGTCAGGGCTCCTCAGCTTCAAAGATGGCCTCAGAAGCAAGAGATAAACTCTGTCTACCTTCTGCTGCCCCTTGAAAAACAATCTTGAGGCATAACAGCATTAGGGTAGTGGAACAAGGTCTTGGCTGAGAAATAAAACTGAAAATATAACACCCAGGTTCAAAATACAGCGTGACTTTTTGAGATAGAGTTGGCCCAGCAGCCACTGACAGCAAAAACGAAGGAGCCAATAAAAAGCCAAAGACCCAAGAAGTAGTGCAGTAAATGGCTTCATACATTTAGTTTGCAGCTTCCTAATTCAAAGCTATGACCCTTCTCCATGACAGCAAACAAGGCAAGAAAACACTGAAAGAATAGTTCTTGATTTGGATGTTACAGCCACCCGCCCCAAAACCGCATCTAGCTCTACTTCAAGTCACCAGCAAGTCTCCAAGATTCAGGGAAAGCGTGATGTCTGGAAGGGCTGGGGGAAGAGACTGTTTCAGTGCAGAGGCCCTGAACTGAAGGAGTAGAAGAGGAGCCAGCAGAAGAGGAGTAGTGGGTCCACTGTATTCTTATGGGGAAACTGAGGCATGAAAATATGTGCCACTATTGACCTGAAATCACCAAGACACAAGAAGCACTATCAGGAACCTAACTCCTCTCTCCAAATTTTTGTTCAGTGCCTGGACTCCAACACCATCTCCTTCCTCCAACCAGGACACATCTTTATCCTTCCTGAAAGCTATTTTTTTTTTCCAGTTTAGCCCCGTTCAGCTACTTTGATTCCTTTTCCAACCACAGACATCACTGTACTCATCCAGCAAAAAGCTCTGAGACATCAAAGTGCTCTACAAAGTCCTCCCTCTGTCTCCATCTCTTTCTTGTTTTTTCCTTTCTCTCATTTTTTTTTCTTTCCCTCCACAGCCCCTCACATTATTCATCATAATCATAAAACATTCATTTGCGCTTCTGACCAATTGGAAGGCCCTCGCGGGAGGCCATAAAGGGGGGGTGTCAGGGTTATAATGAATGTAAATGCCAGGTGTTTAAGCTGGATAATGTGCAATTTGCAACTCAAGCAATCTGCACAATAAGCAAACCTAACGTTATGGTACCTGATAGGGGCACGATGGCCATTCAGAGAGAATGAAACATTTTATGACCTCTATGTTGCCCTGATCTCATGATCTAATAATAGTCCAGACAAAATTAGTTCCTGCTATAATGTCTTCAAATGTTTGGGGGGAGGCGGACGGGGAGGAGGGATTGCAAGGAGTTGGAGAGGGGGATGAAAATTATATCAGGTGGCTGAGCTGAAGTTTCAAAGGATCAAAGGGAATTGTGAGCTGGATGTGCTATTTAAGACAATAACCTTCTGCTGAAAGTGAGGAGGTCAAAGACGGGTCTTTCGTAACTATCTTGCACACACGTATATATGCACACATAGAGCTGTTGCCTAGGATTTTGCTGCTGATGAAATAAAAATAGGTTGATCCTTGCGAAAGGGCTGATTTTCTGGCAGTATGGTGCTGGACAGCCCAATTCCCCAATGTCTAACATAACATAATTTCTCAGAAATTATCTAATCTTGGGGTGGAAATAACTGTGAAGAGGAGCCATTCCCTTCTCACTTCCCTGATCCCAAAGGTGAGATTCATTTTCTTTCTTTCTTTTTCTTTCTCTTTCTTTCTTTCTTTCTTTCTTTCTTTCTTTCTTTCTTTCTTTCTTTCTTTCTTTCTTTCTTTCTTTCTTTCTTTCTTTCTTTCTTTCTTTCTTTCTTTCTTTCTTTCTTTCTTTCTTTCTTTCTTTCTTTCTTTCTTTCTTTATTCTTTCTTTCCTGCAAGATGGGGTCTGGCTCCATGAGGCAAGGGGAAAGTCAGATCTCCATCCACTCCTCTCACCCCATTGAAGAAACCAGCACAGCAGCTGCTCTGTTCTGGTGGAAGGGGCAAACCGAGGAAAGCCTCTCCTCTTTTCTCTGCAGTTTGTGCAATGCTCTTTAAAATGCTTTTCAGATTGTCAGGAACATTGTAAGGAAAGAGAAAAAAGAAATCATCCAAACAAAGCATTGAAAGCCTCAGAAAGCCATGGTTCCCTTTGGGGAATTCCATCAGGTTTGTTGCTCTAACCCATATGATACAAACACTTTCCTCTCGTGGTACAACAGCTCCAGACAGCCCTCCCCACACCTCCATGGAGCACGAGGGGAGCGCAGAGGCTAACCTGCAGGCTCAGGAGAGCCGTTGAAACTCAACCAAAAAGTCTTGTTTATCCTTCCCTATCTCCACTTCTCGGCTTCACTTTATCCACCTCAGCCCTGACGTTAGTCCTCTGGGTGCCCATCACGACATGTCCACACCTTCAAGCCCCCTGGTGCTCAGTCACAACCGCTTTATTCCATCCAACTGCAGCAGCCTCGGAAACGCTACCTGGTCTTTGGACATTACAGCTTG
This sequence comes from Pterocles orientalis, assembly GCA_011057875.1. Taxonomy (NCBI): domain Eukaryota; kingdom Metazoa; phylum Chordata; class Aves; order Pterocliformes; family Pteroclidae; genus Pterocles; species Pterocles orientalis. Next base: position 486,829 of record WKFP01013036.1, read on the forward strand.
TGTGCACCCTGTACTGGAAAGGCTACTTCCTAAAGGCATCAAAAGCATATCAGAAACGGTAACGTGGATTTATTTATTTATTTATTTCCTCCAAAGTAATGTCACAGCTCAGTACAGTCTTGTGAGCAGTGTCCAGAAACCTGGATATACTCCAAGACTCCACACCTATTTCATTTTATAATGTTGCTATCTTTTGGTTTTGAATCCAGAAGAGAAATGGTTATGTTGTTTGGTTTTTTTCCCCTAAACACTTTATGATGAATTCTTCCACTAAAATTTCTTTGTTTCCTGTTGAGTAGAAACATGTGTATGTGTGACAGCTAGATAGATAACCTGTCTGACAGAGCTAGATAGCTGGATTCAATTCAGATGTTGCAAAGCTGAGTTCACCACTGCAACTGCTGAAGGAAAACCGCTGTCCATCCCTCATGAGCTTTCTGGCTTGTTCTTAGAGAAGGACCTCACTTTCAGAAAACTTCTCTTGGACTGATCTAATTTTAAAGTTATGTAAAAACAAGTTTGTGCACCAACCCTCACTCATATTTTTCAGAGTTTTAGGGGAGAAGTGACGATAATTTAGCCACAAACTCTCCCTGAGAAGTTCCCATCAGAAATTTCACGCATACATGAATACAATAATTGCCAAACAAGCTGTGATCAAATTTGGCTTGTTTTTTTTTTTCTTTCCTGAACCTCTGTGAAATCAAAGAAACAAGCCAAATGCAAAGAAGCATCTGCTGTGAGTCTGATGTGCTTACCAGCATCACAGCACATTTTCTATCCAAGGTCTCTCAGTGTTCCCTCAACCAATTTTTCTTGCTGCATTTTCCTAAGATGTTGATCAAGGCTCCCTTTCTTGCAACTTTCCTTTTCTTCCAAAGTCTATAAATTTAGGTCTGAATGCTATTTCCTAGACTATATGCCCAATTCTGCATCTTGGGACAGCTTCCTTCCATTTCGACCATTTAACCACCCTTGAACAAAAAAAATCTCTTGAAACCTTGAGAAGTCAGCTGCACGCCGTTTTCCGCCCACTTCTACTTCAGACGTAGAAGACAGAAGTTAAGGCTTCAGTCATTTCATGGTCATAAATTGACCCATTGTGAGGTCCCATTTCACCTTAGGCTGTCCTGGTCCTCAAGACTTGAAACCTCTGTTCCAGAAACTACTCAGGGCTGCAGTTGTTCTCTAGGAACTCGTTAATTTCAGGTGACCCACAAATAATGACATATTGCACCCAGGCATCTGTCTACAGTTCTGAAGACAAAATCCCCAGGGAGGGGCGAAATTGCCAAAACTATTTGTAGAATCATAGAATGGCCTGGGTTGAAAAGGACCTTAAAGATCATCTAGTTTCAACCACTCTGCTGTGAGCAGGGTTGCCAACCACTAGAGCAGGCTGCCCAGGGCCCCATCCAGCCTGGTCTTGAACCCCTCCAGGGGTGGGGCATCCACAACTTCTCTGGGCAACCTGTTCTAGTATTCATCATAAGGATTTTAAATTTTAAAGTCACGTCCATTCTGTGCAACACAGGTTACAGACCAAAGTGGAGTTACTTCTTGTCCTTCTTCAAGGTCCATTCCAAACCTTGATGATGGAGTCTCCTTCCCAGGTCAGTATCAGTTATCCAACATTTGCTGCCAAAGGGACTTAGACACTGAACAACAGAACCTGGCAAAACTCAGCAACTCCTTTCTTGTCAAACTGTGTTTGAACAATATAGCCCTAAGTGGCTGACATTTTACCAGAAACAGGGATGAAAGGTAGCTTGCCTGATTTTCCGTTATAATTTCCTGGTTTGGCTTTTTAATTGCGTGCGTGTGGGGAAAAATATATCAGATCTTGGCAGGGAAAAAATGCCCCTTCAGAACCTAAATTCTGCGGATCTTATTTTCTGGAGCAGATGATGGTCTTTGTTTATGAGGAAAATTAGGCCAAATCCAACATTTTCACAGATGGAAGAGCCTGAATTATTTATCAGAGGTTCATGATTTTTCTCTTTTTTTTTTTTTCTTTCCCCTAACTGGTAAATAATCAAGTACAAAAAGGCTGATATTTATTTCAAGACTGGGATCAACTCCACACCAGCAAAGCTAAAACAATTTCTCTCCATTTTATTCTCTCCGTCTTTCTCTCCCTCTCTTCTCTTGGAGGTATTCCACTTGTATAAATAATTAAACAGTCACTGGGCCAAGAAAGAAGAGAGAACTGACTTTTGGGTGTTGCAGTTGAAATATACACAGAAAAAAGTTTCATACAATGAAAAACAAAGGAAACGGCATAATTTAGCTAGTTCCAGCTGTTTCAACTGAGGGCACAAGGAACACTGAAGTAGAGACTGATGAGATAATATGTTCCCATGGAAACTTTCCTCCTAATGCCTAATCATTAAAAGGTTGGTTTAAGTCACATATTTGGAAGCTTTGCATTACTCTGTCTTAAAATGTTTCCTTCTTTTATTTGCTAGTTTCTACATGCATTTTTTCTCTTCTGTGTTTAAAACCTATAAAAAATGTTGTAATCAACTGTACTCATGTGGCAGTGAGTTTCATTGGATCAGAGCCTGGAGAGACACAAATATTCCTAGAACAAGAATGGAGAATGTTCATGCTAGGACTCAGATGAATTATAACTTTTTTTTTTTTTTTCAACCTGTACCCTGTCCTAAAGCCACAGAAGCTGCAGGCTACATCTGGACATTTTAAAGAGGTGAAACAGTAGAAGGAACAAAAGAGAAAAAAAGAAAAATGAAACAAACAAGCTCTTATGAATTGACACCAACGTGAATTAACAAGTGCTTTGCGCTGAAACCTTACACTGGGATGGAAATCTAGGTTAGGATATATCCAGGTTACTCATGATGAATGCTGTTGAAAACACCACAGGAACATGCAACCCTTAACAGCTTATCTATCCGTATTATCCTAGTCTGGAGGTTCTCAAACCTTTGCGCATCCACGTCTAAGTATTTAGCTCTGCTCTACCAAAAAAGAAACCAAACAACTCCCTTAACATACTACTGCAGCTCTGACAGAAGCCAAGTCTGGATCCCACTAGTGTTTCAGAAGGAAGCAGAAGCACATGGAGCTAGCTGAAAAAAGATTTACAGGGAGTGAAAAGTCTTATTTAACTCTAGAACTTGCTCTGGAAATGAATTATATATTCAGAAGACAACAGTTTGAGAAAATTGTGGTATTTCAGATCTGTGATGCCTCTTTGACACTTGGAAAGAAATTAAAGACTTTCAGCAAGTTGAAGAAAGGATAGATCCCTTATCTGTACCACAAAAGGGTGACACGATAGTTCTCATGCATACACATAAGTCCAGGCTTTGACAGCACCTCCTGTGAAACACCCAGCAACTTATTTTTAGCACAAAGAACCAGTAGTAAAGGGACAGTTCTGAAAGATCGTTACTTGAAGTTTAGCAACGACTTGGCAAAACAGCCAGGAAAAAAACCCATCTGATCGGTCTGCTCAAAGTCCTGCAGATGCACTCCTGTCAAAGCAGCTGAAACTAAATTGGTTTTCTCTTTGACGGCCATTAAACCTGGGTTATGCTCCACTGATCAGTTGATCTAATGGAGAGGTCAATTTTCATGAGATGTGGTGGATAGGAGAGCTAAGGAGAGGGGTCATTTTTCATTCAAGTACCTGGCTTTGACTTTAAAAGAAATTGTTTTGCAAGAAGAGCAAGATAAATACAGAAAAGTTTAATGAATGTTCTAACCTCTTTCCCTATAAACTTCAACTCCATCACACTATTATGCTCTACTTAATCTCAAGGAAATAACTTCAGAAAAAAAACCCAGGGTGATTTCGGGACTAATCACAATCACAGCACAACAAATAATTTGCTCGCCAGGAATTTATCAAGCATCCCACTTGCACTCCAGAAACTTTGTCCCATGCTCATCTCCTTGCCAAGATCTATTTGCTTCCCTACAGAACATGGAAGGGATGGCTTGCTTGGGGATGGGGGAGGGAGACATTCCTGCAGCAGCAGCCTTTTCTTCCCAACTTGGAAAAGTTTCAATCAGAGGAAGAGCTACAGGACTGAAAAGGGTAAAAGTACCAGCAAGTCAAAACATCTGTTAAGTGAGAATCGTATGCACTGGGAGAGTAAACCAGTCTCACAAGATGCTGAACCTTACAGCAAAAGGGAGAGGACTGCTTCCCAACGTTATGTGGCAAAAGATCTTTTCCACTTAGATAATTGTGAGTTCTGTCACCCAGGGGCTTGGTAGAGACTTTGCACACTGTCACAGAACAAGGAATCTGGCTATTCAAATGGATTTGAGGACACACTTAGCAAATAATTACTCCATGCCAATTTCATCAGCTTCTTTTCTGAAGATAAATTCAAACTAGGATATTTCATTTAGCAAAAAAAGCTAGATGGGTGTTCCAAGATACAAATAAGTAACAGTTACAAGTTACATTCACTTATCTTAAACGAATTAGAACAGTTTTAAAAAAAAGTTCATAGGTCTTTGAACTACCCAAAACCATTAAAAGAACATATTATGATTAAACTTGTATTTTGTCAAGGATACCATGTCAGAAATGACTGAGTAGCACTACTCTGCAAACATTTCTGGTCTAGCTGGCTGTATCTACAAAACTAAAACTTTATGGGATTTATTCTTTGAATGAAATGTCAGTGATAAACTAGGATAAAACCCAGTATGTAGCTAAAAAGGCTCTTATTACATACCATTTAACTGTCACCACTCAGTAATTGCAATTACAAATTACTGTAGCTTTACAGTCACCAATCTGAGATTAAATACTTGGGAAAAGTGTTGAATAGACACCCCAAAGTAAATGATCTCTGCCCTAGTTTGCTAATAATTTGGTGTTGAAATGCTTGGATAAAACAGACTGATGGGGTGGGTTGGGAATATTGGTACAATGACAGAAAAGGGATTTGCTAGGCAATCCCAAATCACAGATTGTCACTTAATCATCAAGGGACACATGGGAAACACCTCAAAAGCATGGATTACGCATGCAAAAGAGGCCTACTGCTGTATATTACGGACTGTATTTGACAAGCTCTTAGAGACTAACAGACTTTTTCTCCACATGGGTAAATTAACTGGCGACCATAATTTTCAAGACAAATACAATATTTTGCAACAAACACAGGAACAAAGGAGCATTCTGGACACACCAGTTTCTTGTTGCCAGTTTAAGCTCTTGCTTCAGATCCTCACATGGAGCAGCACATGGATTGCAAAGGCAGAAACAAAAGAAACCCTACCAAAACACCACCCTGCTCAGTCTGCTGGGGAGATGATGATAAAGAAAATTAGCTACAGGTGACATAACAGCCTAGCTGGTTAGGACACTGTTGGAAAGTGTTCAGATACAGCAATGAGGAGATAAGAAAACTAGAATTGACAAGAACAGCATGGAGGGTAAAAGTGTGCTTAAGGAGGAATTTATGAGATGAATAAGACAACAGCTTTGGAACAGGTGACACCAAAATAATCCTGTTTGTAGAGCTCACATTCTATTCTGGCTCAGCATCCTCTGTTTTCAAGGGACTCTCCTGCTCCTGCCCACAGCTCAGCCAGTGCACAGAAAGAGCAGCGAGTCACCACTGGTCCTGTGAAGCTCTGCTTTCCAACAAAGTGTGAAATCGGCATTTGGATTTGAAAGCCCTGTTTCAAAGCATCTGAAATTTGTATCTGCAATTTTTAATTGACTGAGAGACGCTGAAAAGGAGGGACCTAAGCACAGCCTGCAGGTACACAATGCCTGACAGCCAGTGTTAACAAGGACATAGTTAGCTTGCCTGAAGAAACAAATAAGCACAGAATTGATAACTATTTCATGAATGAGCTGTAACATGCTGTTTTAAAAAGATGCTGTCAGAAGAAAGATACAAACAAAACAGCACATGTTATTGAAGGGCAGCTGCTATTATCTGGGCTATTAGCAAATGGAAAAAACTATTAAAGCAGAAACAGTGTTAGAAATCTAATTCACTTTTCAGCGTTAATGCTATTTACTGCTGCACTCTTCTCTTAAGTTGGAACAGAGAAAACAGACTAATCAATTTTCTCTCCTAGTCCTAGCACAATTTCTTAGCAGTGCCTGAAACAGTGTGGTTTTGGACTGTACACTCAGAGTTTACAACCTAGATAGACATGATCTCAACAGAGAAAAGGGGTTGCAATGGACAGGAGAAGTTTAACAACATGAGGCTCAGTTAATACCACCATTTCTGGGGATGACTTAAACTTTCCTATAATTTAGAGTTATTTTTTTGTTTTCCAGTTCCATTTAGAGTTTCCAGAAATGATCAGGACTCTGGTGTGTTCAACACTGTTCCCCCCAGAAAACATATTCTCTCCCATTCACTAGCATATAGCTAGACAAGATAGTAAATGAATTTGTGAAACCAAATATCACCCCTCACCCTAACTCCTCCTTTTCATAAAGTGCTCACGTCCCATGCAGGGCTTCTAAAGCAACACTGAGGCACCCACAAAACCCCGCTTCTGAATCCTATTACTTTAGCTAAAGTCTCATTGTTTATGCTCCCAGCCAGCTTTAACATCTGTGGACCCTTTGAATGCAGTGGACTGTATAAGGGAAATGAAAGAGGAAGAGGTAATATGGCATTTGGGGCACAAAGAGGACAAAAACATAAATTAAAATAAAGATTTTGAATTTTACTGACTTTTTGTTTTTAAAGTTTGAAAATGCTTCTGCTGAACTTAAGTTTGTGCAAAATCATGAGCGTTTGAAGCACAGGATAAGCACTTTAAATGCAAGCTAAAGGAAAGCAATATACTCTTAATACTATTTCCATTTAAAATGCTTAGCCACACACTTGCAGACATGAAACAATTCCGCCGAGGTCCTCCTGTACTCAGGAAATTCTTCCTGGGTCACTGACCATCATTTAAAGGGCACATCTCAGCCCACTGTCCAGCGTGAATTTTTCAAATTAGCCTTCAGTTGCTGCCTCTGCAGTACACATGATTGTGCTCAAAAACCCTGAGCTTTTCAGAAATGTCCTTATACCCATTTAACAAAAAAAAGAAAAAAACAACCCCAAGAACATAGATTTACTATATTTCACATGCTGTGCAACCACGTACACAGGCCCTATAAAAGTAAGACACAAGCTCCCTTGAAGGCTCTTTGTTAGGCTTGCATGCCTTTCTGAGAGAGCTGCTGTGATTCAGCCCAAGTAATGGTGGCCCGGTGCAGGAATTGCTGTAATCCCGTGGCCCCTATTAAATCCAGAAGGTCAGGAGAAATGATGCCTCCTGTCCTCAAAAGCCTCTGAGTCCTTAATGTCGAGGTAGGCATGGGAGAGCCTTTTGCAAAGGTTGGTTCAGATAAACATCCTAACAGCATGATAGCGTTGGCTTGACCCCAAAGCTATGTCAGCTGTTTCTACTGTCCAGAGACCTTTGTGTACCAGGGATGTGAAAGTCCTGCCAACATCAGAGGCGTCTACTACAGAGTCCGCCTCGCCATCCCTCCTTGAAACTCACCTTTGCGGTGACACTTCCAAACCACTCAACACCCACGAGGCAGCTGGCGTGCTATCACTGCAACTTCCAACCAAATCATAATCTGCTCTCTATTACTTTGCTCTCCCCTCCATCTGTTTGCTGTGGCCTCTCTCAGGTGTTTGTATCTCTGAGTAGTTCGGGTCAAGGACCATCTTTTTATTTTGCATGTGGTAAGCACTAAGTGCTCCGGGTCTTTTGCTTTCAAACAGGTCCTACCCCTCTCATGGCAATGCACACTGTAATAACTCAACAACAGCAGTCCTGAAGACTGGCCAAACTATGGAGTAGAACTGGAGTAGGGAGTGTCAGCCTCAAACCCCTCAGGTTATCCATTTCTCACAGCACAGCAGAGGTGCTGCACTGACACCAGTGCAGTTTCACAAGCAGCCCGCAACCAGGAACATGACACACACCTTGCAGACAGACAGAAAACTGTCCCTCATCCTGCACCATGCCCTCGCCGTTTGTCCCTTTGGACACCACTTCCATCGGCTCAGTTTGGTCAGGACTGGAATCCTTGGGTTTGGGCCAGGAGTGAGTGGAAAAATACACCCAGTAACTAATGGGGTTTTAAAAATAATTTTACACACATTTCTCCCCGCCTAAAAACAACAGCAGCAATGAAACCCCCTACTTTCCTATTTCAATGAGAGATACCTGATAACCTGCAGCATCAGCTTAAGTTCCCATTTTTCTTCTTCCTTTAGTTAAAACAAAACAACCCATTTGGTCATCCATGATTCTAAAAAAAAGCAAAACCAAAAAGGAAAAAAAATAGTTGGGAAATTGCATTGGGGAGGCTATTTTATCCTTTTCTGGTACACTTAAAGCTCCATTTTCTCCAGAGAAATAAGTCAAATAAGATATAATTCTTCTATTTGCTTTAGAAACATCAAGTGATGGCTTGAATCAGACCTTCTGAGGGCATCATCTTCCCCCAAAGTGCTTTAACTGGTATCCTCTCCCCCGCTTTACATCAGGCCAGCTCTGTTTGCCCACTGCAGCACCGATAATTCTTTTCTCTACTCCTTCACTTGCCTACTTCCATCCTAATGTCTCCAGAGCAGGATCCGTCTCCTACATGTTTGTACTGTATCTCCCGCAGCTGATCTACCTCCATGAAGAAGTTTGGGATTCACAGATTTTTGCTGGTGTCCCATGCAGAGGTTAAGCTCAAGGCATATTCATTGTTTTTATGGCACTGTAGGATACTGAAGCAACGGGTTGCAGTGGGATTTAATTTGACTCTCTGGGAACTCCTGTCCATTTACTCTTTTATGTATTCCAAGAGCTTGGCCTTGAATACTGTGTACATAGGGGCCCAGATTTAAGAAAACGTGGTAAGTACCTGAGCAAATTTTTCTGTCTTTAGGACAGCATTTAAGCACAGCCTTAGCTGGACATAACAGTGTGTGTTTCAGTGTTGTCTGAAATAGGGCTGATTTCCCAAGCTAGTGCTGCAATTTCAAAGCAGGACCTGTGTGACCAGTGTTATTTTTTCTTTTTTTCTCCTAAATCCTTTGTTTTACTATCACCGCATGTAAAAAGATCAGTTAGCAAAGCAACCTTAAAAATAATTTGAGTCTCACTCCTGTACTTTCCAGTTCCAATCTGATGATTTTTAAACAAGCCTGGTGATTTTAAGATCCCTGATACTATTCTTGCTGTCCAAGACTGGCGTTCAAGCATGCTGCCTGGAAAACAAAGCACCAGCCCAGGTTTTGTGGCAGAGCTGCCAGCGAGTCGTTCGGTAGCACACTTAAATCAGCCACAAAACAGCTGGCCTAGCCTGTAAGGGAGCGCACTGGGCTGCCGAAACTCTTCTCCTGAGCGGGCATAAAATTGAGTCTTGTCCACTTGAGGGTAGGAACACTGCAGGGTCTTTTTCACAAGCATGCCCCAGTGATCAGGAACAAATTCTTTCATTTCAGTCTGTCCCCCTGGTTTCTATGCACAGGGCTATGTCTGTATAAATATTATAGGGACCTGGGACTTGGGGGCTGAGGTAAGGAGGAGAAAGCCAAGGAAAATACATTTTAACTAGCAAGGACAGTTGCTTCTCCTCTTTCTGTCACCTTGTGGGCTTTTGCAATAGAAGAGATATTTTATTTGTATTTAATAAAGCCCAGCGGTAGAGCTGCTTATGAATCAAGCTGCATCATGCATGGAGCTAGAAAAAATATATATTGGGATTTTCTAGCTCGCTAGAGTTATTAATCTGGCTCAAAGCCTGCAGTAGGATTTAATATATTAAGTGAAATTGCAGGCCTTTGCCCCTGTCTTTTCGCTAAGACAACAACATACATACGCCATATTAGATTCCATTTTTTTGTACATTTCAGATAAGGAGTGGATTAAATAATGAATGAGATTCCCATTAGCCTGAAATTTTGCTTATTTTGGGCAACCTTCTCTCCCCTCCCCCCACTCTTTTTTTTTTTTTTTTAAATCGAAATGACTCCACGGTAGAATATTTTTGCATTGATTTGAAGGGATTTTTTTAAGTGCTCATTAAATTTGCATTTACACATCTGACAATACTTTTTTTTTTTGTCCCAGACACTGAATACTGCATTAAAAAAAAAAAAAGATAAAGAGAAACCCACCCTGCTTTCATCTTGAGTTGTGTGAAATATTTCTCTGGCAGAGTGTGTAAAGATCAGAAGATCTTTGGGATTCCCCATTACTTGACAAAGTCAAGTGAAAGACTCTAATGTGTCTTTGGTGGGCATCAGATGAGGGTCACTGTAATTGACAGGAGAGATAGAAGACACCAGTGCTTCCCATCCTATGTACTCCTACCAGACTTGTACGGGATTGTCCCTTGCTAAGCACGTTCTGATATTTTCATCAAAATAGTGGCATTCTCACCGTGGGCCGCCAAGTTCTCAACTACTGGCTCTCCAGCACCCTACTAAGAAGATGTCTTTCCCTGGGCTAGTCTTGAAAAATTCCTGTTAGGTTCAGTGAGCACTGATATAGAGCTGTGTAGTGAATTGATCCCAGGCTGGAAAGCAGAGATGTTAGCTTCTGTTTATCTACCAGCTAAGTGGCAAGTTTTCCAATGTTATTCTGAATATAAACCCTGACATGAGAAGACAGCCACATCTCGTGCTTGAGCTGCCTAGGAAAACATTTTACCATTCTGTCTTTAGAAATGTCAGCAACAGATTACCAACAACTGGCTTATGCAACACTTAACCACGCAACAAGGTCTAGCTAAGTCACTGCTAGAGTACCAAAGCCAGCTACACTTAGACAAAGACTTTTACCCATCTCTACTTCACATATTTGAGGGAGAACTTTCCATTCTCTGCACTAAGCCTTTTCTCAAATAGCAAGACAAAGTAGGAAACAATTTTTCCCTATTGCCTAGAAACATTCAATATAGGAATCAGCTTGCCACCATTTGCTTCTTCTCACTACCAAAATGCTATATAAATACTTATCATTCTTCCCTTACCCTTAACAAAATTTTCTTGACCTTCAGATGAAAATTTTTTGCTTAATTTCCTACTACCACTCCTAGTAAATCTCCCTTTGTACCATCATAAATAGTTCAACTCCCGCCTTGGAATTTACATTCTTGCAAATACATGGAGATAAATATCAAATTCCCTTCTTCCTCCTCCCCTCAGTCATCCCTTAGCCAAGCTACACTTATTTGGGTCTTTTAATCTGTCCTCGTAAGTCAACTCTTTACAGGTCCTTCATCATTTTTGTGCCTCTTGTCTGAGCTCCTTCCAGTCTGCCCACATCTTACTAGTGAGAAGATGTCAAAATGGAAAAAATGGGATGAGCCAGTTCCCACTATACGCATCGTAAACTTACTACTGACACTGTGCAAGGACCCCTGCATTGTCAATGGGACAGGTATCCTGGAGGTTGGTACCTCCATCATGACATTTGGCTGGCAGGAAATGATGCTCTGAATCTTCATGTTAAAGAAAAAAATGTCCTAGCCTCATACGTGTCATGGATATTTTTTTCCCCTCTTATTACTCTTTCCTGTTTTCAGACACAAAAATGTATCCGGAAAAAAAGTGTTTTCTATATTTATAATCAAAATCTGAAAATATTATGTAACAGAGTATATAATGTCTTCATGAATATCTGACTCAATCAAAAAAAAGTGATCTAGTGTTAGGAATAGGAACTAATGAGCCTGTTATCTTAGGGAACAACCAGACCTAGGCTCTGTTCCTCTTTTCTCCCCTTAAATTCCCTTACGGTCCAGGATTGTGCAACTCAGTGACAAAGGAAAAGGTCCTGAGTGACCGCATTTCTTTGTATTTTAGGGAGTTGGAGGCTTGGTTCACTAGAGCAGATAAAGCACTGAGATCCCCAGCCAGGCGTGCAAATCCTTTCTTAGCTATTGGGATATACTGGCTTCTCTCCGTCTGCTTAAAGCACAAATGCAGTCAGCACGGTAATGACCTACCACCCAGCACATAATTGTATATTTTTATCATTGAAACACCCTCAAAATATTCCTTTTGGATCAGAAAATCTCTGTGATGGGTGTTATACAGGCAAGGCACAGAGCAAAAAGCTAGCTGCCACCCCACACACGTTCAAACTCTGTTTCGGCTCAGTTTCAATAAATGGCAGAGGTGCGCAAAAGGACAGTTTCGATCAGCCTGAAGATCAGTGATTTCTGCATGGTGACATCTGACTATGGTTACTGGAGTTTCATTTACAGCAATATGGTAACTTTTTAATTGTGCAGGAAACAAAACACCCAAGGAATCCTCCCCCCTATCCCTCATTTGCAGCAAAAAGATTTAATTTACAAATCTCTCCTGTAACACATTCTTTACACTTTTATTTTTCCACCAAAACATATACTAGTTATTTACAAGAACAATTAAATGTGGAGAGGAGGGACTGTAAATTGCAGGGACTCAAGAGAAAGGTCTACCAGCCAGGTCCAAATTTAGAAGCTGGATTCAGTGAGTATAAAGCATGGTGGTTCTCATGCACTTTAGTGCACAACCACTTTGCAGAAAGGGAGAGAGCAGGGTGGAAAGCGTGAAAAGTTGGGGAAAGTCAGGACACCTGGGTTTTTTTTCATGTCTCAGTGTGTGATAATATTAAGTCATTTATCATCTTTGGGACTCAGCTCTTCTGCTCCTAAAAAAGTCACATCTTCCCTCCACAGAAATTTTAGGAGGTAAATCACACGCATTAGAGAGGGTTGGGTGAAAGGAAAATGCAAGACCAGTGTTTCTCTGCCTCTCTCTTTTCCTCCTTGGTCCAAATGGGGACCTTACAGGGGTTCAGAGGCACTCAGAAACACATGCCACAACACAAGGAGAGGGTTTATTTCTGCAGCTGGGTTAAATTTCCCACTGACAAGGATGGCCAGGTCCCTTTTGGGGTCTGCATGTTTCTACTGTCTCCCAGGGTGTCAGTGTGGGGTTACATCCACCACTCATGATACCCTTTAGATCAGAAGTTCCCACACATTTCCCTGATGCCCTCCTTAGCTGAGGTCCCAAAAATTGTCCTTTGGGAACTGCTGCTCCAGCATTTGTGTCAGAGTGGATAAAAGCCTCCATACTACAAGAGCCAGCGGAGAAGCCTGCTGTGCACTGAGCTCTCTTGGGTCCCAGGGCTGGTTCTGCTAATGGGTACTGCCTGGTCCTCTCAGAGCAGCCTAACTGTAAAAAAATCAATGTGGCATGATTTGGAAACAAAACCCAGAGCAATTGGGTTAACACCTATTATCCTGAGCCAGAGAGACTGTGGGTCTGGGCAAGGCACTCCTGACGTGGCAGCTGTGGTGGCTGAAGCCAGTCCTTCTTAAGGACAGCTCAGTGTCACCAGGAGCAGTTGGGAAACCCAAATCTTCTGACAGATCCACTCACAGGCTGCTGGATTCTAATTTTCCATCAGTTAGATATGTCCTGTCCTGTCTTGCAGCTGAACAGATGCTCTTTCAAGACCCTTCCAACTAATGCACTGTACTGGGATTTTCTCAGTAATGATTATCTGTGGGGTAAAGCTGATATATAGGTTAAGAACAGATGGACAGACAGAAAAAAATATTTTAATTTGAGTGAGAGCTGGGGGAAAAGGTCAGTGAGAGCAACAAGGTGGGAAGGAGCTCTCTCCTCTTCCAGACTTTGAGCAAACAACTTCCCTGTGTTTATTCCTCCTTTTCTAGCAGAAAAGAGAGACAGACCCCTCTGTAAAACTCAAAGGCAGCAGAACTCTTTTGTAAGAAATCAGGAAGCAAGTGATAAATATGGCTCAAAAGCAAAGGAGCTGAGCTGGCAACTATTAACAGATTGTTCAAAAACTGCTACTCACCCAAAAGAAAGGGATGGGAGGAGGGTGGGAGTGGGTGAAGGGGGGATCCACTGAAATGAAGACAAATAGATAAAAGTAACTGTCATCCGCTTTCATTTTGTGTTCATGATAAGCTCTTGTTCCAAACTCCAGTGTCCCACACTACCAGCTTGTTTTTCATTTTAACCCCAGAAAAAACACTGTTGCCAAAATCCCCTCTGCCCCAGCACAATAGCATTGCTGGAACGTCCTGCTCACCATCAAAAAGCTTTGTTTGAATCTAAGACTGGGACAAGAAAAGACATGTCTCCTCTGACATGCTGTAGGCGAGATCTGGGCATCCCCCTCTATGCCTGGACCACTCACTGTCCCTCTGCCCATGCCCCAGCAGCTACGTTGACATGCCTCGGGACCAAGGAAAGGACAGGGAGCTGGAAGAGTCTTGCTCTGTGCTGTTCTCTCTTCCTCCACCATCTCTGTGGGCAGCTCTGGAAGAAAAAACATCCTACTGACGGATCGGCCATCCCAGGGTAAAGCAGTTATCCGGGATCCAGAACCTTAATGGGGAAAATCATCTCTCCTGCTCCTGCCTGTGAGGGTGGAGTGCACTTTTTGTGCCCTAGATGCTGAAACCAGAGAGAATACTACGTCCATTGCAGCTAAGCAGAAGTCATTGCTCAGAAGGAGCGCAAGGGAGATGACCCAGCCTCTATTCTTCCTATCTGACCAACACAGACCCTCACAGCAGGTATACCTATCTATCCTAGAATGAAGGAAAAACTGCTCATATGAGGTCATAAAATCCATACTGTCTGGTACAGGGTTTACCATCCTTCCTCCACCTTGTCTGGGCACTATCTGCACTCTTCACACCAGCATGGTGTTCTAAAGGGTAGGATGAAGCATGCTGTGCCACATGAACAAAAGTAATAGTGTCTACAAGTGCTACCCGGAAAAGCTGTGAGCTGGAGCCATTGGATTTCAAGAGAGGCATCAGTTCAAAACTTATAGGGAGCTGTGGCCATTGTCCTGCACACAGGTGACACAATGGACAGAACCTTTCCTTTGCGTGATGCAAAGCTTCCCAGGATACCACTGATCAGTTACTTGATAGTTCCTCATCACAGTGTGTGCAGTAAGTGGTAAGGCACTCCCTCTGAGTTCTTATCAAAATAATTTCTAATTTCATCTTGAATTTGGAAAGAAATATTTGTTTCAGCCACAACACTGATAGAGGAGACTTTAAAGACAGTAAAATCTTGCCTTTTTTTTTTTTTTTTTTTTTTTTTTTTTT
>WKFP01013037.1:0-10859 GCA_011057875.1 Pterocles orientalis
ACAGAATCACAGAATCACAGAATCACAGAATCACAGAATCACAGAATCACAGAATCACAGAATCACAGAATCACAGAATCACAGAATCACAGAATGGCCTGGGTTGAAAAGGACCATAGTGATCATCTAGTTTCAACCCCCCCGCCATATGCAGGGCCGCCAACCACTAGACCAGGCTGCTCAGAGCCACATCCAGCCTGGCCTTGAATGCCTCCAGGGATGGGGCATCCACGACCTCCCTCAGCAACCTGTTCCAGTGTGCCACCACCCTTTGGGTGAAAAACTTTCTCCTAATCTCTAACCTAAACCTCCCCCCTAATCTCTAACCTAAACCTCCCCTGTCTTAGTTTAAAGCCACTCCCCCTTGTCCTATCACTATCCACCCTTGTAAACAGGCATTCCCCCTCCTGTTTATACACTCCCTTCAAGTACTGGAAGGCCACAATGAGGTCTCCCCAGAGCCTTCTCTTCTCCAAGCTAAACAAGCCCAGTTCCCTCAACCTTTCCTCATAGGAGAGGTGCTCCATCCCTCTGATCCTCTTAGTGGCCCTCCTCTGAACCCTTTCCAAGAGCTCCACGTCCTTCCTGTGCTGGGGGCCCCAGGCCTGGACACAGTACTCCAGATGGGGCTTCACAAGAGCCGAGCAGAGGGGCACAATCACCTCCCTCTCCCTGCTGGCCACCCCTTTCTTAATGCAGCCCAAAACACAGTTGGCTTTGCGGGCTGCAAGCACACACTGCCGGCTCTTATCCAGCTTCTCGTCCACCAGGACCCCCAAGTCCTTCTCCGCAGGGCTGCTCTCAAGGAGATCTTCCCCCAGTTTCTATAAATACCTGGGGTTGCGCTGACCCAAGTGTAGCACCCTGCACTTGGCCTTATTAAACCTCATTAGGTTTACACGGGCCCACTTCTCCAGCCTGTCCAGGTCCTTCTGGATGGCTTTCCTTCCTTCCAATGTGTCGACAGCACCACTCAGCTTAGTATCATCTGCGAACTTGCTGAGGGTGCACTCAATGCCATCATCTATGTCATTATAAAGATGTTAAAGAGCACCGGTCCCAAGACGGACCCCTGAGGGACACCGCTCGTGACCAGCCTCCACCCTGACACAGAACCATTAATCATAACCCTTTGGCTGCGTCCAGCCAGCCAATTCCTAATCCATCTTACAGTCCATCCTTCAAATCCACACCTCTTCAATTTAGAGAGAAGGATGTGGTGAGGGACCATGTCAAAGGCTTTGCAGAAGTCCAGGTAGATGACATCCATCACCCTTCCCCTGTCCACCGAAGCCGTCACTCCATCATAGAAGGCCAGCAGATTGGTCAGGCAAGATCTGCCCTTGGTGAAGCCATGCTGGTTGTCTCGAATCACCTCTTGGTCTCGTATGTGCCTTAGCATAGCTTCTAAGGGGATCTGTTCCATGATCTTCCCAGGCACAGAGGTGAGCCTCACAGGCCTGTAGTTCCCCAGGTCTTCCTTTCAGGTCACAGCTATTAGGATTTTAAGATTTAAATTTAAAAGATTTAAAAGCCCTTCTTAAATAAATTGTGATATGCAAGCAATAGCATTCACTTTTTACCTTTAACTAGTTATGTCTGCTGGTTCAAAGAATGGAGAAGAACAGTAGATAAATCCCAAGATCTTGCCCTGCCTTTAAACTGGATTGATGCACAGGAAGTTTAATGCTAATGGATTAATAAAAACAAAGGTCACAGCACTAGTTTTCTGGTATTTCAAGAGGACGAAAAAAGTGAATGGCACCAAAACAAGGACTTCGTTAAAAAATAAAATGGGAACACAGTGAAGGCACGTTTGCTGCAAGTATTCTGGTGATACACTACCCATTTCCATGCAATGGCTATGCATGTATATACTTAAAGCAAATTCAGAAGTCCAAATATCCCCTAACAACCACAATACCTACTCCCTCCTGCACCCAGCTTCCTCATCAGAAACATCCCAGGGTCACCTGGAGCAGTGCTGCAGCCACCTTAACTACTGCTGTAGCTAACAAGTATATTTGTTCCCCACTGGCTCCATGAGCTATCAAAAGCTGTTTGGCCATTCAGCATACTCTCCTCCAAAGGTGCTGTTTAAGTCCAGGCACAGGTGTTTCTGCAACAGGTAAGGGAGAGGACTATAGCTTCAAGAATACATTCATAGATATCCTGAAAACATTTACGTTAACCACAGATAAGTGGAGGAGTGCTGTGTTTTGGTACTGTAGCTAAAATCACATGCCACAAACATTTACAAAACAACAAGTGTCAAGCTCACAAATCCAAGTATGAACACCAGGCAGACAAACCCTTGCCCTTCTTCTGGTGTTTAGGTATTTAATTTCTCACTTTTGATATCAATTGCAGCAAGCCTTAAACAGTGAGCTCCATTTCTTTAAGGCATTATCTAGTTCCATTATTAGGAACAGAGATAACCGTGCAGTCCGTACCTAATTTGATCTACATTAAGGTGTATTAACAGCAAGCTTTCCATGTCATCACATAGAAACAGAACACTGCAGCCCCCTGCACACAAAGGTCAACTGTCCAAATCTCAGTACACAGAGAGACCCAGCTGTAGATTCAAGACTCTCAAAACAACACATTTTTCCCTAACAAACTGAATTTAGATACCATGAACACTAATGCTTGAAATGTATCCACTACTCACTTTGAAATTCAAGACCAGGCCAGCCTAAGGGGGGGCCCTTTCATATGTTCAAGCCCTGTGGCATGCAGGTACAGCTTTAATATCTCTACAACTTCAATATCTGCAAAACCCACTGGAACCACTACCTCATCCTGGAAATTCAGCCAAGTAGAAATGGCATAAAGAGTATCCATCTTTTTTCTTCTGTCCTGCCTCCTCCATTACCTCACATGAGATAATATGGCAGAAATCTTCATCAAATCAATATAAGAACAACAGGCAACTAAAGAAAAGCCACAGGGAAGATGACTCCAAGCACCCCTTCTGACAAGAATTCTACTTCTGAAAAAAACATGGAAGAATAACAGTGAAAAATACTACCAGCAAGGTAAGAAGTGGAGATGCTACTGGTAAAGAAGCTGATTTTACGTTACTTTTCCCTTTCCATAACTGAATCTCCTTCTCTCGACCTTTATAAGTTAAAGTGACTCAGGCATTTGTCTACAAATATTTGTGTTTCCCAAAAATTAACTCTGTTCATCCATTCTGTAAAACAAATCCTACTAATTTCATTTCTGCCATTAAGATTTAAAGTATAGAAAAACATTAGTACTCCAGCAATCATGCAATGGCAGTTTCACTCCTCAAAAAATTAATCGAGTTCATTCAGTTAAATCTGAAAAAGTATTTGGTTAAACAAACTCACCCTGAGGAGTCTGAAAGCAAATGCAGCTAGCACAGACCTATGTAAAGGCTGCTCAATACATCACAGTGAATATTCCAGGACATCTTGAACAACCTTTCCTACCTCTGTGTAGCCTGTTTTACAAAGCATTTAGTATTTCAGTTTTCCGTATTTTACCAATACTCAGGTATTAAGTATTTGAGAAACTGCACATACATACTTTACATTTTAGCCATACAGTAACTGTCTACCAAATAACATTTTCTAAATCTACTCCATGCTCAGCTCAAATCCAGAGAAAGCGTCTGGAGTTCTTAAGACCACCCTACAATGTCCTCATCAGTTCAGTATTTTCTGGAGTCATCTGGTCAACCACTGCAGCTTTACTGGGATACACATGTTTTTGTTAAATACAGCAAACCAAGATACTCATTCTTGCAACATCTTACAGCCTCCTCTGGTCTAAGTATCTGTTTGCGCCGTTTCTGATCAGCAGCAGCACCATTTGAGTCACCAACAATGTCAGGACCACATGAGGGAATGGAGAATTCAGTACCACTATTAAGTGCAGCTTAGACTACCTAGAATGATTCTCATTCTGAGCCTAAGCTGGTGCACTCATAATAGTGAAGCATCGCTAAGACATTTAAACATCTAACGCTCATCCCCACTTCTATTAGGAAACTACAGCTTCTTCCAAATCTGCATTATGTCCAGGCCCACTACAACTATCAAAACAAATGAAAACCCCCTGTTGCTTAAGTACTGGAGTACCATGACGAACAGTGGCTCAAACATAGTTTAAGTTCCATCTGGAAACCTTCACCTGGTTCCCAATTTGCATTTTTCAAACGTATGCAAGTAAGACCTTCTCGTTACAAATTTTGTCATTATATAATTACTGCTTCTAAAACTCTAGATATTTTGCCAGTGAAGTCAGATTTAGACTGTTAGCTATTTCAAAAACTTGATGTGGGTTTACAATTTTTAAGTAAGTTTCCGAGAAAGCACACTTTTCTTGAGATTTCTACCATAAGTTCTTCATAACTATTTCATTTAGTTTTAAAACTGACAAACTGCACTCCCCATAAAAACACTGACCACCAGAGCCAAGTCTTTCACTGAGGTCATTTTTCCAACGTGTACTTTCTGCAGAGCTGTATGCCAGAAAGTCTATGTGAAACAGCAAGTACTTCCAAATACAGGGAAGACCAACAATTTGCCATTCTCTAACCACAGCTGTCAAATTTAGCATGATACTTAGTTCATAGAATCATAGAATGGTTTGGGTCAGAAAGGACCTTTAAGATCATCAAGTTCCAATCTGCCTCCACTAGACCAGGTTGCTCAAAGCCTCATCCAGCCTGGCCTTGAACACCTCCAGGGATGGGGCATCCACAACTTCCCTGGGCAACCTGTTCCAGTGTCTCACCACCCTCATAGTGAAAAATTTCTTCCTAATGTCTAGTCTAAATTTACCCTCTTTTAGCTTATACCCGTCACCCCTTGTCCTCTCACTACACTCCCCGATAAAGAGTGCCTCCCCATCTCTCCTGTAGGCCCCCTTCAGGTACTGGAAGGCTGCTATTAAGTCTCCTCGGAGCCTTCTCTTCTCCAGGCTGAACAACCCCAATTCTCTCAGCCTGTCCTCATAGGGGAGGTGCTCCAGCCCTCTGATTAATTTTGTGGCTCTCCTCTGGACTCTCTCCAACAGGTCAATGTCTTTTTTATGTTGGGGGCCCCACATCTGAACACAGTACTCCAGGTGGGGTCTCACTAGAGCAGAGTAGAGGGGAAGAATCACCTCCCTTGACCTGCTGCTAATGCTTCTCTTGATGCAGCCCAGGACATGGTTGGCTTTCTGGGCTGCAAGCACACACTGCCTGCTCATGTTGAGCTTCTCATCCACCAATACCCCCAAGTCCTTCTCCTCAGAGCTGCTCTCTATCCATTCTCCGCCCAGCCTGTATTTGTCCTTGGGATTGCCTCAACCCACGTGCAGGACCTTGCACTTGGCCTCGTTAAATTTCATGAGGTTTGCATGGGCCCATCTCTCCAGCCTGTCAAGGTCCCTCTGGATGGCATCCCTTCCCTCCAGCGTGTCCACCACACCACACAGTTTGGTGTCATTGGCAAACTTACTGAGGGTGCACTCCATCCCACTGTCCATGTCTCCAACAAAGATGTTGAACAACACAGGTCCCAGTACCGACCCCTGTGGAACACCACTTGCTCAGTGGAAAAATATTAGATGCTAGGAGTCCCTACAACAGCAATGCCTACTGGGCAAAAGCAGCTTGTTCGATACTGGCAGTTATATTTTCAAGCTTCAGCAGGAATCAAGCAAGGAGCCTGTCACTTTGTGCTATTTTGCCACCAGAAACACAGAACAACTCTTTAAATTTTAACAAGGATTACACCACAAAACATCTTGATCTGGCCCACCAGTTGTAGCAGCTAAAAACTATTAATTATAACTCTGTTATACTAGCTTCTCCAGAACTAATCCTTCTAAGTCAAATTAGGTACAAATTAGCAACAGATCAAAAAAGACGTAGCAGCCTTCTTCAGAAGTGGAACTACAGATGTCAAAACACAAAGCACCATCAGCTAATCTGCTGGATAGTATTTTGATTTTTCAGTCAGTTTTGAGGGCTGTCAGGAAAAGAAAGCTCTGTGCAACATTCTCTCACAAAGTCTTAGCAACAGCTGGTAGCATTCACTGCCCTCTGTAGACACTAGCATCTATCAGAAAAGCATTACAGCAAAAGCAAACATGACTCTAAAGCAGGATTGAAATGCATATTCATCATAAATTGAGTTTATCTATTAGCTAACAACCAGTTTTATTGCTATAAAGAGCATCAGTGGCAACAAACACAATCAAAAGCCATTATGTTGCAAGACAGGAAGAATTTTACCTATGAAAGAGGCATTTCAACATCACTGTTACTAGGAAGGAGCTTGTGCTTGCATCCTTGTACTATTTTTACCTGCAAAGTCCACCTCTGCAGTGGCACTGACTTATTTTAAGAAGCACAGGAAAGCTGAAGTATTCCTTGGGCTTTTAGAACACTAGATCACATGTCACTCATTTCCTACATAGTCCTCAAAAAAAGCAAGATTAGCTTTGTCCGCAAAAAAAAAAAAAAAAAAGTTTAGCATTACAGGGTCTTTAATAGAACTCAGCCTAGGGCTTCACTGTAGTTTGAACATTATTTCCCAGGTTTCTGGATGGCAATCTGAAAGCTTTGTCTCTTTTTTTTTTAAAGCAAATACTCCAAATCTATTAGCTGCTTAGAACAATTTCAACTCCTTACACCTGGATGACCCAGTTCAATCTGAAGTGTGGTAGTTCACAATTTTTGAAGAGGCAATAAATAAAAAAAAATAAATTACATTTAAAACCAGACGAATAAACGGATCTTCTCCTCTCACTGAAAAACAGCATTTAGAATGAATCCAGGGAGAAGAATGAATGAAAATTGGTGTTCACATTAGTACAGGGAAGTCACAATAAATTTACATTTTTACATTCAGAAGTATTAAACTAGCATGACTGAGCCAAAAATCAGAAAATATTTACACAAATACGAACATATTGAAGAGGTATCCATCATGAAGACTAAAGGAATTAAAAAATCTCTACTACATACAGAAAGTGTCCACCACTCCACCAGAATAAAAATACAAAATTAAGACAGCTATTGCCGAGCTGAAATATCTGTTCAGGTAAAGCTGTAAGACATTTGAAAGGGGCACTAAAGATGTACTTTGTCAGACTTTAATAAGTGTGATAAAATTCCTTAGCAGTATCAAGGTCATTCGTTACATATCTGTAGTCGGAAACGCTCTCAACAGATCACAGCAAAAAAATCAAATATCTGTATTTCTCCCTGATTAGGTAATAACCCACTTTAAACAGTACATAGAATAACCAATTCTGTATTTTCAAACTAAATTATTTATACATAATAGCTATAAAGCAGATTCAAAGTCCACTCTTAAAACCATCACCCCCAATACAACATTTCCAGCAGGCCAGGGAAGACAGGAAGAAGGAAAATTAAATGTAATTCCAGGATTCTGAACCCATGAGATTAAAAGGAAAAACACAAAACTTAAGCTCTAGCTAATATTTTGCTGTCTGTCTCCTCAACAGAACAAGTTTTCACTTACTGGAATACTTTCTCAACTGCTTTGGTTTAATTCAACAATGGTCATCAAGGCAGAGATAAATACCAAAGTCAAATGGCATGGAGTTTTTAGCACAGAAAACCTGGAACCTTTTACCTTTCAAGAAAATACACACACACCTTGTGAAATGCTGAATTCATCAGGCATTGCTAATTTATCAAATATCACTTGTAAGAAAACCAGACACTGAAGTCCTACGTAGCTACTAAACCAGATTACCAAGCTTGTCTTCAGAACTCCATAAATATACCAATGCGTTTTAGTCTTATAGACTTCAACTAAATTAACCACAATAAGACTACTTTAGTTTTTGCTGGGTATTGTTTTGTGGGGGTTTTTTTTTAAATAAATATAGTTTTAGCATTCTAACAAATAACCACTGTATTTAAACCGATGTACACAGACGACTGTACAGAGGTGAAAGGGACACCGAGCTGCCCGGACTAGCCATCTTATCAGCGCTATGCAGATGAAACAAAGCCACCTCGCTGGCTCCCCACGCACACAACGCAAGGACAAGGAGACTGTTTTTCCAGGGCAGGAAAAACCGAGAAGGCAGGCTATACACGGGACCCAGCTACAGCCCCCTGACGAAAGCGGACAGCAGAACCCCTCACTCTGACCCAGGGCGGACGTGCCAAGTTGGAGAGAGACCCTGCACCTTAAGCATAGAAGCAACCCCCGAAACAGAAGAGATAACAAACCAGCCGCTTCTCGCCCGCCGGGGCACCCTCCCGCCGCGGGACCTTCCGCACCTCCTGCCCGCGCCGCGCCGGGCCCGCAGCGAGTGCTGCCATCTGCCACAAAGCCCCGGCCCCCCGCCCCCCACCGGCGTCCCTACCTGCAGGCGCCGCTCCGCCGAGGCCCCGCAGGCCGCGCGGCCTTTCCCGCCCCCCTCCCCCGCGCTCCGCAGCCTCACAGGTGCGCCGGGAGCGGAGAGCACCGCGACACCCCTGCGACCGCAGCACCCTTGCTTTGCAGCCCAGCGACAGGTTTTACCCGCGCCCAACTGCTGCCCCGGGGCGCAGGCGGCAGCAGCTCCGCCGACAGGCACGGCGGCGCCGGCAAAAGGCGACAGATGCACTATTGTGGGCAGAAGCAATCCGGTTGGAGCAAGGTCAGATCTCAACAAGAGAGAAAGAGGGGTGCAGCTTGCAGGGAGAATGGGAGATAGCTCAAGGGAGAGGGCCGCGCTCAGAAAGTCAGGGAGAAAGTCACTCCGAAGGACGTTGCAGACAAAACAAAGGGGGGTCTATTGACCAATGTTTTGTCTGGAGAACAGGTGCTAAACTCGCCTAATTAGCACCACGTGGGAACGGGGAAGGGAAAAAGGCGAGACACTGAGAAAATCCTAAAAGGTAAAATAAAAACCGATAAAGCCCATCTAGCACGAGAAACGGGGAAAGAAAAAAAGCCATTCAGAGAAAAAAAAAAAAAAAGTCAGCAACAGGAAGCCCCTCTTGATGTAACGCTGCGAATACCTTGGAGTTTGCAACTGGAGCGCAACAAGCCGCAAGCCGACACCAGCGGAAAGCCACCGGTCACCTACAATCCCGCACGCGCCGGGTTTTCACCCCTCTTCCAGGGAGGCCCTACTCTGCTCCCCTGCCTAGGGAGCCTCTCCTTCCGCCGTGCCCACCGCGCAGCCTGCGGTTCCAATCCGCACACCCTTCTCCTCCACGCGTGCCCCGTGGGGAGGCCCGGCGACCCGCTGTCCCTTTGCCGGGACCGCACCAGCCACTCCTCTCCCAGCCCCCTCCTCTTAGCGACCCTGGACCCCGCGCAGACGCTGCTCCGGCCCTCTGCTCCAGGGGTCGCCGACAGGAGCTCTAGACAGTGTCTGTTGCTGCCACCGCCCGGGAAAAGAAGCCGGGTGGAGGGGCGCTACCCACATGGGGCTTCGGGGCGCCCCTCGGCCGCCTTACCCGCTAGCTGTGGTGGTGTCGAAGCCTCCGCTGCCCCACCGAGACGGAGCCGCCCTGCCACACGGAGTCAATGGAAAAGGCGGGGGAGGGCTCACAAAGATCCCCACCGCCTGTCTCCCCCAGCCACCGCTTAAGTGACGCCGGCAGCGGCCATTCAAGAAGCTCCCCGCCCGTGGGGCCGCGCCCCCGAGTCGAGCGGGCACCCCCACCCGCCGTGGCGGTAAGGCCGGACGGGCCCCGCCCCGCCACGTCTCCGACCACCTGCGGGCGGCGGGGAAAGCGCGGCAGCTGGGTAGGCTGGGCAGGGTGCGGCGGGGGCGGGAGCTTGCCTTTCCCGCTCCCGTCGGTGTTCAGGAGTCGGGTCCCCGCTGGGTCTAGGGGCAAGGCCCTCACAGTGCTTGCTGTGTTCCCGGCGTTCCCCGGCTTGACGCCTTTCACTGCAAAACGCTGAGACTTGGGAGGTACTGCGCTGCCTTCTCTCCGAAAGCGGCCCGACGGAGCGGACAAACCCCCGAGCCGCCTGTCCGACGGGGCTCAGCGGCAGCGAGCATTCCGCGGCCCCCTCCGGGCAGCCGTGCTGGCTCGGACCCCCGCCGCAGGTACTAAGCTGCTGCGACAGCACCGTCCCGTTTCCGGGCGGCGTCCGACGGCGCGGGCAACCCTCCCCGCCCTCTGCCCCGGGAAAGCGCGTCTGCCGAGCGCCGCACCAGCCCTCCTCCGCTTCTTCGAGCTCGCCACTGCTCGGCTCGCTGGGAGTGCTCGATGGGGTGTCACTGGGAGAGGGGGGCTCGCGTTCCCGGGAAACCGCACGGCTTGGTGCGCCCTCCGCCCTCTCGGCGCTGCAACGCGCAAGGACTAGTCACAACAAACCCGTCTCCACGCCGGCATCACCACCGGTCCTTGGAAACGAGTTGACGGATCACGTCCAACTACCTATTTGCCCCGCTTGTACAGCTCTCACATTATTTTCATACAATGAAATGGGTGGCTACGCAGCAACGTACTGGGCATAAATTAAGCAACAATGGCAGCGCATGGGGCCGGTCCTTGCCGGGAGCACAGGCTGCAGCGCCGGCGTTTACCATCTCCTCCTCCTCCTGCCCGGACCCTCCCACCGCCGCGGGGACGCAGGGCAACAGGACGGGAGACGCGCCCGAGGACGGGACGACCCGTCCGTCCCTTTGCCCGTAGCCCCTCTCGGATCCCCGCCTCCCCGGCTGCCGGATGCAAAGTTCCCCCGAGCACGGCGAGGACCGCGCTCCGCGCCGCCCGGTAGGACCACGGACAGAGACCAGGGCCGCCGCCGCCGCGCAAACACCGCGCGCCCCGCCCCCCCGAACAAAGGGACGCGCCCCCTCCCGCAGCGGATTAACCACCTCCACGAAGAAAAACACAGCCC
>WKFP01013037.1:11528-24118 GCA_011057875.1 Pterocles orientalis
CGCCCGGCAGCCGCCCCTCGCCTACCCCGGCGCCACGCGCGGCAGCGTCTCCGCACCCCGGCGCAACGGAGCGTGCTGGCGGTGCCGCGCGTCCCCATTGGCCCGGCCACTGCCCATTTGCCCCGCCCCCGGCGAGGCGATGTTCGCCCATTGGCCTCGCGCGCCGCCACTCCGGCAGGCCCCATGACGCCTGGTTTTCAGGCTGCGTTGCGGCGCGCGGGGCGCCTCCGTGGGCGGGCGGGGGTCGCAGTCACACGCGTCTCCTTGGCACAGCGTGGCGGACCCGCGCTTTCCCTTCCGCACCGCGGACAGCTACGCAGGGAAGCGGCAGCTTGTCCCTTCTCGGCCAGCCACGTGGGCGCGGGGCGCTGCATCACGGCGCGGCCCGGGGCCGCCGGCTTTCCGTGGGCCATTGCTTCGCCCCGGGACCTGCCGAGAAAGTGGCCCCTTGCTTGTTCTTTTTCCCTGCTTTTTTTTTTCTTTCCTTTTCTTCCCCCTCCACCCCCCACCAATCCCCCCTCCACGCGGTTCTGGCCATACGTGTGTCGGCACCGCGCTTGTGAAGTGTATATCGCTGCCCAGGGGCTGCTCCTGCGGTTTGAGCGTGGATGTATGAATGAGTGATGTTTCCTGTAACCAGCGCTCTGGGTGGAAATCAGGGAGCGAAAGAGAGGAGGGATGAACGGAAGGAAGGAGGAAAGAAAAGAAGGGAAGAGGCAGGAAGGAAGCAAGGAAGGAAGGAAGGAAGAAATTGCTCGTTATGCCATCAATTCCTATGTCTTGAATAGATAAGTGTTCACAGAGGAAAAGGCGGTGGTATATGGAAGAAAAAAATAACACATGGTATTCAGAAACATGCCTTTTGTTCCTTATACTGCTTCTCTTAATTGAACGTGATTGTAAATCCTTTCCAGAATCTGAAGTGATTCCTAGACTTGGGGGATTTTTTGTGTCTTTTCTGAGACAGAACACATAAGTGTATGTAATATATTTCTAATGGCAAAGCACTTACATCCTGTAGAAAGAAAACGCTTATTTAGAATATGCAGGTATTTGCATGTGCAAAAATAAAGACACATGATTTCAAATAGAGACGTAAAGTAGTGTTCCTTGAGAGTGTCCTTGAGTGTTTATAAATTATTAATATAATGAAAGAGGAAACATATTTGCTTAGGTATCATCTGTTTCTTATAATTTCCCTGTTATACCTCTGAGACAGTAACTGTTATACAGGGCCTGATTTTACATTTTATGTAATTAGTTATATGCCAATGTATCTGATGATTTTCTGGAACACAGAGTCTTTAGCTGATTATTTACAATCTATCACCAATATTTTGAATCAGCAGCATTTCGAAAAAGGGAATAGCTCCCTGATGAAAAACTGCCAAGCTAGTGACTTTGGAGAGTGCATAAAGAACAGGGTGGAGGTGGCTACTCCCTCAAAGCTTTTTATACAGAAGTCACACACAGTTTGTGGAATTGCGTGTGTAAATTGTGCTCTCAGCAGAGTCTGTTAGTATTCAAGAAAATCCTCTGAGCTTACACTGTTGTTCACTTATATCTGATGCTCACTCTTGTCCAATTATGACAACTTTTACACTTTGGTGCAGCAAAACTGCTTTTGAAAGTCTCCTAATGATTCCACAATTAACAACGAACTTCCTCATGTTCTTTGTGTTTTTGGTGCATACATTGACAAGTTTTGTACACATCTTTGGAAAAAAAAAAGTTATTGTTTGTTCTAGTCTAAGTTTTGAAGCATGGGTTAGAGCAGAGACTGACTAGAAAACATCTGTAAAGACTGTACACTGTGTTGCTGCCTTTGGAATTACTAGATTTAGTTGCTAGTTACCTTCTCACCACATCCAATTTGTGCTGAATGTGTTTAATCAAATGACAATGTTCCTTGAAGAACATCAGCAATATATGAGAGGATAAAAAGAAAAAGAAAGGAAGAAAGGAAGAAAATAAATAACCTCTCTAAAATTCCTAAGTGGTTGAATATGTTGAGTCCACCCCCCAAAAAATTACAAAAATTGTATAAATACACAGCTATTCTCAGAACTAAATGGACTTGGCTTAAACGGGAAGTCAAAATGTGTGATATTAAAAATCAGAAGGGTGTCTTTCTGAACTTTCAGGAAATTAAAGGACTCTGCTCTCAGTAGCTTCCCCATCAAGTCTGATATTCAGGATTCTGATTTCATCCTCCCCCTGCAGCACCCCAAAAAGAACAATCCTCCAGCTGTAATTAGTGACCATTTTTTAGCAACAAAGGCAAACTTGATGCATTTTATTTCGAGGCTTAATATCTCTACCAATAATGCACTCACATCTGTCACATTTGTCGATACATGGTGCTAAGGTGAAATTAGGCAGAAAATAGCTGTTAAAGTGAATTATCTTGTCATCGGTCCTTCCCGTCTCTGATGCATTTTCAGAGGCCCTGGGCATTGGCAATGGCAGAAGAAGGAAAGCTAAATTCTCCCTTCTCCCAGGAAAACACATTTTTCTGCAAAGTTCTCCTCTATGGAGAGGAGAGAGGCTGAATGTATCTCATCCTTGAGAACAAATAGCAACATCCTAGCAATAACTATAAACGTTCTTCTCTTATCAATTCTCTCCTGAGCAGGAATCCAAAACATAGCTTCTTGCTAGCTATTTATGAAGAGAAGGGAAAAGGAAAAAAAAAATTAACTCTCCTCTGCTTAACCCACAACAGTCTGGAAATAAGTCTTTATGATTAGTGGTAGCTGGCTGTCTGTACATAGCCTTTCTCTAAAACGTGTATGGCTTGTTAAATAGTCTTTGCACATGGGAAAGCTATAGGAGGAGGGGAGGGCACTGCTTGCTTAACCCTCCGACCGGGACCAGGAGGTCATGGCACAGCAGTGGACGCGGCAACTGCAGCGCGCTGGCGGAAGGAGGTTTAACAACGAGCATAAAGGGGAAAGGAAGCAACAACAACAACAACAACGAAAGCAGAAATCAAGGAAGCCAAGAAGCATCTCCGCACTCTGCAAGCCGCGGCTTCTGGAAGGAGGGGCTGGGCCGGGTGCGAACCACGCCGCCGCGTCAGCACCACGGACAGCGGCGCGCCCCGACGGCGCGGACCGGCCTGGTTCGGCCCGTGGCTGCCGGCGGCGGTGAGGGGGCCGGGGGTCGGCGGCTGGGTCCGGGGCTCGCGGCCGGGACCTGCGTGTGGCTGGGTGGCTTGCTGGCACGGCAGCGACCTAAAGCATGGCGCCAAATGGGAATTTCCACCCCACTCCTCCCTCCCCCCTGTGAAAAAAAAGCGATACAGTGTGTGAAGGCTCTGCGGGTTGGCGGTCTCAAAGGCGCTTCAGACAAACGGCTCCTGTCTAGTGGTGTTCACGTTCGAAATTGTACGCTCATACGAGTGTGTGTGTGTGTGTCACTGCACCCCGAGGGACTCCACGGGTCAGTTTTACAGTGCGAGCTTATGTTTGTTCCCATTAGTTTGAGAAGCATACAAGCAACAGGTATGAAGGCTTCAGATCAAGTCTTCAGACGGATACTTCCTGGCATGCAACATACTTGCATGGACTCTGCAGTTTGGTATAGGTGCACGATTGTTTTACCTCCTTCTTCTCTTAGACTCTGTAGTCATAAAATATGGATATTATATAAAGCTACAATAGTACAAACACTGCAACTGAGGCTGCTATATTATTCTCTATTTTATTAGGCAGCAATGTCTGAACATTAATAAAAACTATTTTTCAAAAAGAGGTTAACATTTGGATAGAGCAAGGAAAGGGGCATATTTCACTTCTGCACAAGATGACCACAACTGCTCAGATTTTCTACAGACATCTGTGGAACTTTAATCCAGATAAATATAATACCTGAAAGAAGATTTCTATTTATTGAAATTATTGTATCTTTGCTTGTTTCCTACTGTGACCAGGCAAAGGCAGATTTCTGCTGCACCCCAGCTTAGGTAGCTTCCTTTATTGAGGATTTGTATTACCAGTGGTGTGTAATGCACGTTTAATTGTTAAATAATAAGACTGTGTCACCTGCCAGTCAATCGCTGCCATCAACCTCTTTTGTGCTTGGATCAAACGCTCCCACAACAGAGAAAGTGACAGCATGAGGGCACAGTGACAAAGCTGTAGTTTGCACCAAAAGAAGACCGAGGCCCAGAGAGACACTGCTGCTACAGAAACGGCTGTCTTATCAGCACAATGCAGAGATGGAGGTGGCTCAAGAGGTCCTCAACAGATAATGACTTGAATAGGTTTGCAATGCGCCAAACTTCACGCTTGATAAGACCAGCCCAGTGTAGAGAGCAGCAGAGATCCAGCTTTATTCTATTTTATCTGTGTTGTAAATTACAAAATTGAAATTCAGGTGGCACAGTCAGCATGTTGCTGATAATCCAGTGAAGTGGACTGTCATTAGGATGTTTTCAGCAAAGAGAAATAGGTTTCTCTAACTTGATTCTGCCTTAATAGAAACACCTAAATAACTCCATCCCAAATCACTCTCCCAGCAATACCTGAACTGGGGTAGGGGTTCCTCCTCTCTTTCACTGTTGTGACGTGTCTTTGAGTCCAGAACAAACTGTCCATTTGGCTGTCAAGTTCTTTACAAAGGACAAAACACTTCCACTCTGAAACTGCAGTAACTTATTTTCAATTCCTGATTTCCTCTGCAGGAGAAGGAACTGCACTGTGATTTTTAATAAACAACAGTGAAGCTCACATTAAACTACACAAGCTCAATTCTGTAACAGACAATAAAGGCATGTGCTTGTGAGCACAGATAGACAAAGATTAATAATTGCTGGTGTAAAAAGGACCTATAATGATCTTTGGAATTATCCACTTAACAAAACATAAGCCACAGTGCACACTAAGGCATTTTATAGGAGCAGAAAACCCTGTTTCAAACTGTGTTTTTTTATTGACTAGTGGCATCAGATTGGAATACTGTAGCTCCACCTTTTTCCAGCAGAAATACTTAGTTTAAACTGAGTTCAGCTTACTTTTGGTCTGGTCTTTTTTGAAGAAAGCCTTGTGGAAAATGCAATTAAAAGGAATGTAGATGGAGCTTATAACCTGAGGTCACAGAACATTCTTTTGTAAAGAAGGGTTGGCTACATTCACTTAATTCCTTGTGATTGATTCCTGAAGAACCCAAGTAACTGTATGGGCTTGTAAGCCATTATGTTATCTAATTTTGGCCATTAAGGCTAACTTTCCATCTTCTTTGGATAATAATTTAAGACCAGTTTAACTTTATTTCTTAACAAAAGACAAGTTGCTGCATACTTATGCCAAGAGGAACTTGAAACCTGAACAGAAACATAAAGACTTACCACTCAGGCTTGTTAAATGGAGGGCAGAAAGGTGAGCTCAGTTCTGTCCTGCTGATAATCTAACCACATATATTTGGCCTCAGCCTGTCACTTAAACATAGCTGAGAGTGGGAGCTATCAAGGAAGAAGAAGAGGAGTATTAAGGACTCAGAAGATGACTGCTTTCTCTCCTGTTGTAAGACAGTCAGCTTTCTCAGAGTCAAGAGGAAAGGCAGAAAAAAGTGGAATGTGAAGGAAGGCATCTCTGGCAGATGCACTTTATTGGAAACACCTCTTTGCTTCTCCCTGTAATTTGGGGGCCTTTTTAGTGGTGTAGCAGAGTAAAACCACAAGGTGACTGGGAGAGAGCAGAAGGCAAATGTGGATATGGTCAAACTTGTTCAGCATCTTATGTGGACTATGCAGCTTTAACACATGCAAAGTAGTGCCAAGTGGCTACTCCAAAAGCAGAAAAACACTTGTTTTTTAAGATGCATTTCGGTAGTTCACAAGTAGGTAGATAGTTTAATGAAAGTCACAAATCAGAGAACTCAGCTATAACAATTTGCCCTTGCCCCTTCTCATTTGTGGGGAATGTGTAACCAGAGCCTGAAGTGATTGATACTTGTATCAGTGAAGCTGTGTAGGTGGGAGGAGAAATAACCTTTTATAAAAGAGACAATCAAAAGCAAAAATGTAATCAATATTTTTAGTGCTGTTTGTTATCCGAAAATAACAAGTCCTTTTAAATTCTCCAGTGAATCATCCCAAGTACTGTCAATTCAGTTAGATTAGATTTCCACCATAACAATAAGTTTCTCCAGGAAAGAGATGTATGGTTCTAAAGCTATTGTAATTAGTATATCTTCTCATGGTATTAAAGCTATAGGAATATTGACTAAAAAGATGGATTTTGCTTTTTCAGAAGCCTATATTTGTTTTCATTTGTTGAGGGAAAAGCACGCATTACACAAAGATAGCTCTTTTAGTATGACAGCGTTATTTCCTGCTGACAGCATATTGGAGTAAAATAGTGGCTGTTGCTGCTATTATTTTATTGAAAAAGTCCTTATAGATTCCAGAGTGTTTGTATAATATGTAATTAGATCCTTTTCACATAATCAGATCACATGCATAGTAGATGGATTTGTTTTTGACCTTGTGAAGCAATTCTTTAGACACATTCCACATTATTTTAAGTATCAACTTCAATCTTTTGTTTTACCCAGTTAAGATAATACAAATCCAGCTGGCAATTATGATTCACTAGAGGTATACACAGTGTTCTGCCCTAACATGTAAGGATTGGAGTTTAGAAGGTGTATGAAAGTAGTATATGTTCCTCCTCCTTCAAATAAAGTTTATCTTTCTTTTAACATTCACCTGTTATAATTGCTCAGTGGTGGGTAGTAGATGACTATCTATACACTCGAGAAGAGATATTAAAAATACATTTTTTCTTAGCATTACGTTAAAGGTAATTACCTCCTTTTACATATGTACCCCTTCATGCTTGTGATATAACTTCACCCAGTTTTTCACACTTTTCTTTTACATGTTACATATGTTACAGTTTGTTTATAAGAAGCTCAATATTTGAAAGTGGTAGAATTAGACTTTGCTGATCACACCTTGCAATTGCTAACTGTGAAGATCAAATCTCACTTCCAAAAAGCACTTCCCTTAGCTTACTTACACTGATCATTGAGATTTTACTGTGAAGGATCAGGCTAAAATTTATCTAAAGAACTACTTTTTCTTCGTTTTAATGTCAAAATTACTCACTTGTGGATGATTTAATGGTCTCTCACTGGTGCTGGCCTAGTTTTCTTGTCTTTAAATGCTGGAGATTTTACTTCTTCTACTTATACAACACATTTTTTTTTTTCAGTTGAAGTATTATGCATAGCTCTGTACTACTTTGATTCTGCTGGAGATGAGTCATCAGCAAAATCCAGACCATAAATGATCATGTAGCTGCAAATATCTGAAAGGTTATTCAAACTAATAGTAACATACCGCACGGTAATATGGTTTAGTGGAATAAAATATGTGATAAAATTACAGCAAATTATTCTGATGATGTCATGGATATTTACTCATTGCTGAAAGTTGTCCTATATTTCTGGTCGTTAGATAATATATACACGCACTGCAGAATGGGTTTAAAGGTACTCTGTTATTTTCTTTTTTAAAAACAGAGATTCAGGAAAAAGGAGACTTCTCAGTCTTATTTCTGCTTCTTAACTCAAAAGA
Organism: Pterocles orientalis; assembly: GCA_011057875.1. Classification (NCBI taxonomy): domain Eukaryota; kingdom Metazoa; phylum Chordata; class Aves; order Pterocliformes; family Pteroclidae; genus Pterocles; species Pterocles orientalis. The sequence goes on from WKFP01013037.1 coordinate 19,114, forward strand.
AGCCCACAAAATAACAGCACTAAGAAATGTAGATCTTCCAGGAACAAATTGTTGGGCAAATCCCATTTTATTCTATAATTGTAGGATGTTGCATAAGGCAGGGAAGTAGTATATGCTGAATTTTAAAAGTTTGCTGCCAACCTACCTTGCATTCTCATGGGATAAAAAGGAAACATAATATTAATTAAATTACCATTAAAACCGTATGCAAAATATATCTAGAGAATTCTTAGTGATAGTTCAGACGAATGGCCATATCAAATAAGGACCTAGGGAAATATTTCTTTTAAGGTCAAGATAGTACTTCTGTCCATGTTTTGGAAGATGAAACATAGTGAATTGTTATGAAAACTGTGGACTGCAGCAAGCAGAATGTTATAAACATTTGGTGGTCAAATGCTGAATACGTAATAATCTTTTCAGAACAGAGAGACTTACCAGCAAGATAAAGCTGAATAAGGATAAGTGGCAAGTGACTGTGATTTTTGGAAAAGTAAGATCATAATCAAATGTGCAAATAAAAACAGAGAATAAGAGCAGTACTGAAGAGGAAGTTGTAGGATACTACTGTAGTATACTACTGTATGATTGTTGTGGGTTAAGTAGAGAGAGTTAATTTTGCTTCTTTTCTTCATAAATAGCTAGCAACAGGCTGTGTTTTGTATTTGTGCTCAGGAGAAAACTGATAAGAAGGAATGTTTATAATTACTGCTAGTATTTCAAGGACAAAATACCTTCAGCCTCTCTCCTCTCCGCAGACAGAGCGGGGGGAGGCCTGGGGGTGGGGAGACACAGTCCAGCTGCTAGCCTGGGATTTGCTCTTAGGTTCAGATTGAGAACCAGACTGACCAATTTTTTATTCCATCCCATGCAAGTCATACCCAGTATATAGGTGAGGACCCTTCCGGGAGATCGCTCTCTTTTACTTCCCTTGAGCTCCGGATCATCTCGCTTCAGGTGCCTACATTCACTCTCCTAAGGCCTTCCCACCCCCCAGCCCTGTACACGCAGGTAGCTCTCGGATCCTGGGACGCTTGAATCCTTATCTCCGTTCCATGAGTTTCAGGATCCTCCCTCTCCGGGGGGATCATTAGCTGTGGCCAGGTGGTCGTTTTACCCCTGCTTTGGTCAGCTCTCGGTTCTGGGAAGCTCGGGCTGTTATCTCCATTCTGTGAGTGCCTCCAGGAGTGGTGCACCCCCCCATTTGGGGAAATAGTGAGTGCAGTTTCTGGGGATTGTTAGCCGGCAACAGGCTGAGCCTTTGGTCATCAGGTGGGGAGGGCAGTATCATTGAGTACCACCCATTCCCTCCCTCCTCCGGGGTCGCTGGCCGGGAGCAGGCTGGGCCTTTAGTCATCGGGTGGGGGGAGCAGTATCATTGTGTATCACTCATTCTCTCCCTCCTCCAGGCTCGTTGGCCGGGAGTGGGCTGGGCCTTTGGTCATCCAGTGGGGGAGGGGGCAGTATTGCTGTGTATCACATTGTGTATTTGTATGTAGTATTATTTTCAATATTATTGTAGTTTAGTTATTAAATTGTCCTTATCTCAACCCACGAGTCCTCCTTGCCATTTACCTCTTTAATTCTCTCCCCTATCATTGGGTGGGGGCAGGGACTGTGTGAGCGGGTGTGTGTGGTTTGGCCCTCAGCCAAGGGCTAACTCGCCATAATGATACTAAAAGAGTATGGGATTATGATGTTGCAAGACAGAGAGATTTCACTCTGAGATGTATAAAGAAGAGCGTGATTTGAAAAGACATAGATTAATACATTTATTTGAGAATGATGACCCAAAACCAGAATGCTGTATCCAGTCTTTCCATATTCTAAGAAAACTGGAGAAAGCCCAGGAAAGGGTGTTTAAAACTAAAGATTTTAGAAAGCATGACCTACAAATGTATTTTAAGAAGAAATTTCTTTAGAAACAAGAACAGTGACAAAAGATACACAAAATTGCTTTTAGAAATAATCATTATTGGCAGATTTTCGTCAAATAGTCTTCATGTGCATTATAAGTTAAAAAAAAAAAGAAAATGGCTGAATTCACAACACATAAAATCTAGATTAACAACTAGAAAACTTTCTCTAAAAGTAGTGAAATAATGGACCACATTTCTGAGGTTCAAAGCTAGATGTACACTTTACTTTTCCTTAGAGAATTAGGACACATTAATTGATATTTTCAAGCTCCTTAGGGAGCTTCTGATTGATGTAATTCCCCACTACCAAAATGACTACCAAAAGTTTTAAATAGTGCTTTTTTTGTTTTGTCTTTCATGATCAACTGAAGGAGGGAAAAAAAACCCAAACAAAAAACAACCACAAGACAAAAAAAATGAGAAAAAAATAGATCTGATAGGCTGAGGAAAAAGGCTGCAAAGTACTAAACAAGTTATCTACACATTTTTCCTCTCTTGTCAATAAGCATTGAAACCAAGCATATATGAGTCTGATGAACACAGCTATTTGCATTCTAGCATTTTTTCCAGGTGAATTCAAAGACTGATTGTTTTTTTGATCTTCTAGACCTCTATCTTCAAAGTGCCTTTCAGCATTTGGCTGTTGATTTTTGATTTGCTTTTTGTTTTGGTCCACTTGAGACAAGGGAATTCAGAACTGAGCTAGCTGCAGACAATCTGCATTCTGAAAACTCATGTCTCCTTTTGTAATTCTCACTTGGTCACTTAAAAATGGTGACATATTAACTTGCTAATAAAAACTTTGGGCTAAAAACCACTGGATCAGTAACATAAATGCACATATCTACCAAATTCCATCTCTATGAGAAGGAAAAAATTCTACATTTTAGACATCATAAGAGATAATCAATAATACTAAGGGTTCACCTGTAGACTCTAGAAAGTTAAACTACAGTAAGAGTTTTGCTTTTTACCTTCAAATAACAGAATCGTGAAATGTATGTGATTAAGAGCCAGGATTCAACTTTCATAGTCTGGGGAAATATGTCCTAATGATGGGAACTGGTTTTCTACAGTTTTTCTTGACACGACAAAACTCTGCTAGATTTTTGTCCCGAGTGTTTCCACAATCATACTTAGGTTATTTTCTTCATCCTGTACAGGAAATGGAAGATATATTATGAGACCTAAAGTTGGTTTAAATCATGTGATATTTAACACAAAACAGAAAGTGAAGTCTCATCATTTGTCAAAAAGCTGTGAAATATCTGTCTTACTACTCAAGTTTGTGTTCCAAACCTGAGCTGCCTTCTTCCCTCAAGTCACCTTTAACCGTATAGAACTTTTTTTTTCTTCTTTTTTTTCCTACTTTTTTTTTTTTTTTTTGTTTTAATATGTTGACAGGGAGAAAAGGGAGAGAATTTGCATTACAGGATGACTAGATACTGTCTTTTATGTTCTGAAAACGTATTGCTCCTTCCCAAAGACATGATATGAGATCCATATTTCCAGTGTGTATGAAAGAAGACAAAAGCAACAAAAACAATTAAGTTACCATTATTAAAAATCCTGTAAAAAGACTTACTTAACCTTTCCACCCACAGTCCTTTCCTCTTTTTCCCTGCATGCCAAATCTTGAAATTGACAAGATTTTTGTCAGATGGATTTATTCTAGCTAGCACTTAATTGGTGTTGCTAGCTGCTACAGTAAGACAAAAGGTAAATATTAGGTTACTCTCCAAATAATTATTTAGTACTTGTTGGCTACAGTTCCTCCTTAGTCCTTGTGAAACACCCCTCTAACTGTCCTTGAACATTCAGAATAAGAGTATAATAATGGAACTGTGAAAGTTATGTCCGTCTTCTCCCTTTATACCACTCAGATGTGTAATATCTATTTGCCTTCAAATGCGATTTTATTAGTTATCCTAGTCTTTCTTTTGTATTCAGGTCCCTGTTTCTTTAGTGTGTTCAAACAGGCTAATACTTTCTTGTATTTTTCTATTTTGACTGGTTGGTTCAGGTCTGAAAAGCCTACTGTGCAATAACTATGCAAATGAGCATTTTGTGTCATGCAAATACATTGTGTAATGTGATGTTTAAGCAGTGGCCTATTCTGAGTCATTTGTTGTTTGGAATAACTGTTTTCCATGGAGGACTAGGACAAAAAGATGAACTACTTAAAGCTTGTAGCTATGTAGAGTCACCATAGATTCAATACAGTGTACATCTTAAGAGAATCTATGTTTAAATGTACACTTCACTGAAGACAGTTTATTAACATACTGCCCACTTCCACAACATGGGATAAAAAGGCTATTAAAGTCACAACCAAAGAGTTTCTCATTACAGCCTGTTATACAGTATCACCACCTTGTTTGCCGTAACTTGGTCCTAATTTGGAGCAATGCTGTGTTATCCAGTGTCTGGAAAGTGTGGGTAGAAAACAAGCAACACCACCAACTGGATGGTCTGTGGGTGTGATGTCATGGAGTGTCTTTTCTATGGAGAAAAAATTGATGCATCCAAAAAAGGGAAAACAAATGAGTGAAGAAAGTATTTCAGGCTGTAGGTATTTGAGCTGGAAGAGACTGCCTTGTTTACACACAAGAGAGAAATCAGGAAGAAGCAGAGACTTCAGGTATGTAGAAAAACCCAACAAATTTTAAACCAGAGCTGTTACCCTGGTTAAGCTTGGAGTGGGAGATATTTGCACCACAGAGGTGGAGAATGTAGTCTGAAGTCAGAATGGATCTTTCTCGTTCCTCAGAACTGAAATTTTCCGCAGGAACTTCATCCTCAAGCTAATAAGAGGATGTGGCGGGTTGGCCCTTGGCTGGGGGCCAAACCACACACACCCGCTTACACAGTCCCTGCCCCCACCCAATGATAGGGGAGAGAATTAAAGAGGTAAATGGCAAAGAGGACTCGTGGGTTGAGATAAGGACAATTTAATAACTAAACTACAATAATATTGGAAATAATACTATATACAAAGATGCAACGTGATACACAGTGATACTGCCCCTCCCCACCTGATGACCAAAGGCCCAGCCCACTCCCAGCCAATGACCCCGGAGGAGGGA
>WKFP01013038.1:0-15570 GCA_011057875.1 Pterocles orientalis
GTGCCCCGGCACCTCCCCTGCCACGTCAGCCTCTCTCGGGAGAGCTGTCGGCGGGATTCGGGTTTCGCCGCTGTCTCGGAGTTTTCCTGGTGCGGGGATCTCACGAAAACCCCCCTGTGCCTCGCGATCGGTCGGTGTGTCGGAGCTGCGCCGGCTCCGAAGCAGCTGATCTCGCGACTTCTAAAAAACACTAAACAAATAAAGCAACATTATGATCAAGGTGTAGTTCAAGGTGCACACACTCTCATGTCTCTGACTGAAACCTGTGCATCCATTATAGATATTCCCACTGGCAAACACTGAAATGTGATACTGTCACAATAATATCATGTGAAGCAGGGAAAAAGAGCATTGCTTCATTCAAGAGCCCTGCCTCTCTTTGCATCTTTGTCAGATTTGTATTTTCCAACTTTAGCAACAACAGGGAACCAGAAACCAGGTTTTATTCCATCTTTTGCTGCTTTGGGATTCAGTAAACAATTTTGCCTGAGATATTCTACTGACAGCAAATGTCCTGAAAACGTGTGACACAGCTGTACATGAAAAGAAGAACCCCAGGGGATGCATCCTCCAGCGATGTCACTTACTGCTATGTCAGTAAAATGAAGCTGAGTTTGACATCAACTGACATCTGGATGGGTTTGGGAGGGCAAATGATCCAAGTGAACATAATTTCTGACTAATATACTTGGGATATTTAATATGCAGTGTATTCTGCAGGTGTTACCATGAAAGTCTACAATGCTTTTCAGCAAACTACACAGCCCTCCAACCCCAAGTCTCTTCCTGGAAGACAGCAGTTTCCCTTTTGTAAAATGTCCATTTCAACCTGAGGCACACCAAAATTTGATACCTGTTTTATAACAAACCTCAGAACTAGACCTATGTTCAAAAGTAAACCTTGTATGAAAAGAAATACCCCAACCCGTTCATCTGCACAGCTGGAATAAGGAACATGTGCTGTGTTGTGCAAATGTGTGATTGGATTTTACTGATTAAACCAGACATATTTGGTATGGGAAGGAGTCCATACTAATTTCCTTGTTTCACTAAACGCAGTGACAGAACTTAGTTATTCTCTAATTCAAAGCAAAGGGCTAATTTAAAGCATTTCACAAGCTTAGTTTTACTGATTCCTGTATAATCAGGTTCATAAACAGAGTTGTTTAAATGAAGCAAAGAGTTATTAAGCATATCTATTAGCAGCTCTACAGATATTTTAAAAAGCAGTGGCTGAGAATTCTTTCCTCCCTGATCTAAAGTCAAACATGCCAGACAGGGCCGTCGTATCAGTACCCCTCTTTCCACTACTTTTTGTTTTCTTGTGGCAGAAAAATGATGATTCTAAAACTCCTAAGACTCAAAATTTATTGAAATACATATTTATTTCCAAATTTAAGTTCTGATTACAGTGGTTCACCAAATATCCATTATCTAATATTAAAAACTCCCTCTTTCCACCTAACTTTAACTCCTTTTCCTGTCATATTTGGTGGAGACCCATGGTGTCAGATTTTAACAGCATACAGTCCAAAGCTGATACCGGGAAGGAAGAAATTAACCTTTCAGGTGCTTCCACAGCTTTGCAGTTCAAATTACTCTTGTTCCTGGTTACTTTCAAATTAATCTCCTTTATCCCACTCAGCTAACATGAGCTCTTGTGAAGTCCTTCCTCTGCAATAACAAGAATTTACTGCACTCTCATATTACCTTTCATCTGTCAATCAGTGTTATGAAGTACACTGTATTTACATCTGGTTTAGCAATGAAGAAATTGAAGCAAGGAAAAGAAGAAATTACTCTCAGAAGAGCACCAATAGCTCAATGAGAAGGAGGACTGGTAGCCCTCATCCAATGTACTAATCTTTGTTGTACTCAGGATTCCTAGAGGAGTGAGGAATTACGTTAAAGAATTTGTGGACAAAATTTACAGAAGTTCAAAAGGCAAGTGAACAACTATGTGGGAAAAAATTTCACCAACCTTGTATTCTTTCAATACAAATAAATAGTTTTTTTGCTTAAGAAACCTTTCAGCCACAAAGTATTGCAGACTTGGAAGGGCATCCCTCTCTATCAGTTTGTTCCTCCATGTTTCCTGGGAAGTTTTACTGGTTGCTATCAGAGATCAGGCTTTTCATTTGATAACAGTGTCACCATTTGTGTGCTACCTTAAGGTCTCTTTGGGGGAAGCAGCCTGTTGTTCCCCTTTGCCCTTTGCATAGGCATGACCACACACAGACACACACACCCTGTAGTAAAATAATTTGAGAAATGACTGTGTGTGCCTTCCTTGCAACTGGCCACCAGCTGCAGTTAACTCCATTGACCACCAGCCTTGGGCCTGGCCATCCTGCCAGTTTTTTACCCAAATCATGAGCAGCAAGTTCATTTTGGCTGAGGTGATAATTAGTAAGTGGTTTCCCTATCTTTATGTGAGCTTATGAGCTATTTAATCTTATTTTCTCCCTCTTTTCTGTTGAAGAAGGAGAGTGAGAGAGCAACTGGATGGGCATCTGTCAGCCAGCCACGTTTAACCCACCATAAAGCACTTTTTCCAGCACCCCTCCATTTATTTTTAGATAGAAGACTATTGCCCGATTGAACATCACACCATGTTAAGTGTGGGCATACAAGTTGTCATCTTTATGTAAACAGATTGTTTACTACCAGTGAGAATCAATTATATCACACTGTGCTCTGGGGTTTGTTTTGTTTTATGGCTTCAAAGTTCCAGCAGAAGCTTCAATGACTTTCTAAACCTGATGTATAACTGAAAAACATCCTCCTTTGGAGGAATATTTATTGTATGGAGTTAGACATCTGTCTTATTGTTTGTGCTCTGATTGCAAGCTGAACTCAGGGCTGTGCCCTGCTTTGCCTCTCACACCAAGAGACAGTTTACAGCTCGAGGAGTGCACAAGGCTGCTGAGGACACAGCTAATGAGTTAAGTTAATACAGCACCACAGCCTGAAGTCTGCTCTGCTGTGCCTCCTGCCCTCTGGTTTCTGAATTTGGAAAGAGTACATTTGTCAAGGGCAGATAGTGGATAGAAGACATCAATTCCTGTGGGAGTTTGCTGCTTGTATACATTTGAGGACCAGAGCTTGATCTGCGATGTGGGTTAAATCTCTCCCTAGAGATTTTTTTTCCAACATCAAAGTTACATCTGTTACTCTGAAAGCAGCTCTGCTCCAGTTCTGGATACAGTTTTCTCCTTAACTTGTGAAACTTTTGGAATCCAGTGTCACCTAAGAGCAAAACCTGCAGCTTCTGCAGCCTGGCTTTTAAAGCCTGAATAAAAATACATGCCATGTTAAAGTAGCCACTTTCCTTCATTGCTTGAGTGTCCATATAGTAAAATACGTGCTTGTGTTATTTACAACACCTGGATTTCTTCAGAATCTGGCTTTGTGATTGATTGTTACAGATACTTTTAGTATGTTGCATAACAAAAGCATAAGAAAAATTAAAACAAAATACTGTTTTAAAAATTTTCTGAGCCTAGTTCTGGTCAGCTATGGAGACATACTTTCAGGTTCTCTTTTATCCAGTATTTTGGCCTTGGAGTGAGTATTTTTAGTGTATTGTTAGCACTAATTCAATACATCCCACAGTTCTGAACAAAAAACCCTAATGTAAGACAGCATGTGTTCACAAAATCAAACAGTATACCATCTTAGTAAACGGAAGGTTGTACATTTACTCAGGTAGTTTCTGATTCCAAGCTCTTAATGTGCCTGTAGGATAATTAAATATTACCCAATATCAATAATGGTTAAAGAGTATAAATAGTTATAAATACTTTCTATCTTGTTAGATACGTACATTGTAAAACTCAGCTGTTAGTTCTGTTCTGCCTGTCTATATGTGGTTCTTTTGATTTATGTATAGTTTCCCTCCCCATTCTGACCACATTACAGATAGGTGAGGACAAAGTTTTGTATGTTCTGAGGTTGAGACAACAAAAAAAAAACCCTGTTGTTCATTTGTTCAAAAATTATATTCTCTCTTTTAAAGTAACCGGAAGGTGTCTGTCTGCAACTATTGGCAGAAAAAAAGTAAATATGCTCAGGACAGATGCTATAAAGACTAATAATGTCTGAATTTTCTTAAACTCTTCTCTAGGGCATGGTAACCTCTCCTGTACCAACAGATGTAAAACATAGATAGAGACAGACTTTTCATTCAAACAATGGAGAAAATAATGATCAAAAACATTCTGCAAAACTTGCAGCGAATTCAAGCTTTTGCTAAAAGTGGTAAATAGTTTAATCAAGGAGGCCCATCTGTGATTTCTTGTTAAAGGGAAGAATCTGCTCCCCCATGGATAATCCAGAAAGCCTGAAGCACCATCAGTTTTTATTGTGCAATATCAAGGCAAATTCAAAGTGTATGAGTGCAGAAGTGTAATGGGTTCTTAGTTGTTGCTCTTTTTTTTTTTACATAACTGTTCTCCAGTCCTCTTAGCTGCTCCTGCAGGCAGAGTCAGTGTCACTTGATGTAAATTTGCAATACAGTCTAATGGCAACCTCCAGAGAAACTTCCGCTGGACAGAACTGGAAGAGAACTAGAGGAAAAGAAGCAATTAACAGATACAAATTTTGACTTACAGTTTAACAACTTCTTCTCCAGGAACCACCACTCTTGAATCCCTTTTGGAGAAAAAATGATGCCTTTGGTAGTGTTCTCAGGGGCTTAGTGGCACAGAAGATGAGACACCAACATATTAAATGACAATAAAAGAGTTTCTTCTGAACAAATTTTCCCCTTTGTTAGGTAAATGCCCAAAGTACAGAAGACAGCACAATGTAAGTAATTTTATAAACAATATTAATTCCTGATTATTTATTAGTTTATAGGAAAAAGCAATGAAGGTCTGGGTAAAATTCTGTAAGTAAATAAGACACCTCACTGATGCGGCTAACAAAATAAGACCATGGCCATATTAATCATCAAAAGAATTCAGGACATCTGCATCTTAGAAAAATGAAACAGAAATCAATGATATGTTATATTACCAGTACAAACTTTCAGGCTTTAAAGATTCAGCATCTGAAAGTCTGCCTGCACTCTGATAATAAAAAATCTAGAAATCCAAACAAAAGACAAGAGAAAGATAGACAGTAAAAGCACAAAGGGCTGAAGAGCTTACCACTTCTAACAAAAGAGCAATACCTAATTCTAGAGGCAAATAAATCAGTCATTGAAGGATGACCTTCAGAGTCCACAGGTAACAATAGATGTTGAAGAGATATAAAGATGTTGTGACAGTGTCACAGAGACCATCATGGCTTTGGAGGTATAAAGACAAGACGCTGACAGGCTTGACTGACATGAGAGCAGAGGACAGACTCTGTGCGGTGTTTCTGCCAGCAAACCCAAATGGGATGCTAGTTCACGTATAAAAACACTGATGTCAACCATACAGATATGTGACCACCCGATCTGTATGGGTTGGAAGACTGAAGAGCTGGTAACTCTTTACCAGGTGTAACCCAGTGTGGCTCCCTATCCTAACAGGGGCATGAAGAAGGGCAGACTTTTATTTTTACTTCTGTCTGCTTTCTCAAGAGCACTGTACCTGCTTATTGCACAGTGCCTGAGCTTTTGTAATTATGGCAATGGTTTGAAAATTGAAAATAGAAAAGCTTTCTCTCCTAACTGTGCACACATACCAGTTATTAGCAAAGATCAGAATCTTCTGAGTCCGTCACATAACAGATTTAGAAAACCCTGCAGCTTGCTAGAGAGCTTAACAGAGGTAATCAAAGCCTGGCTGAGCACACTTGCTTTTAAGATACCCAAAAGGACTTGTGCCATTTTTATGAAATAGAGATGCTGCCTCAGCACAAATCCTCACCTGATCAATGGCTTCTGCAAGAAATCTATTAAACAGCCCTTCTCAAAATGGTGGAGGCAGTCTCTCTCAAAATGTCCAACTACTGCAATTTCCCATTAAGTTAAAAAAAGACACTTTGTGAATGAGCAGGGAAGAGATAAAATGCAGGACAGATAGCTGTCCCTAACCAAAAGGAAAATTGACCCACACAGGAACTGACAAGCAGGAACAGATCAGGATCCTTGGCTTTTTAAAGATAGTTTTGCAATGTTTTTGTCACAAGAATAATTTTGCACTGTGAAAAAAGGAGGATATTAATGTGTCTTATAGCCCATACATGTTTGCAGTATTGTTTTTTCTTTCTAACATTTGTGGGTGTCACCTTTCCCTGAAAACAAACAAAACTGCAGCTTACATCTGAAGCATTGACACCTCCTACTCCCTATGATGCCTTTGATGCCTTTGTAATGTCTTCTCCGTCTCGTTAGAGATCATACTGCCAAAAATACCTGAAAAAGTTGTCAGCTTCAGCCCTGGTTTTATTCATATCAGAATCTCTTCGCTCTCCAGTGTTGTGCACCCATCACACTCAAGTCCCTTTTCTTTTGGTGGTGCCACATTTGTGTAGTTCCTGCAGTACTTCTGGTAATGTCAGTGAGTAACAAAGTGTCACAGCTCAACCTCCAATGGAGAGTTAGTGCCAGAAGTCACCACATTGCTAGAGTGACCTCAGATTGCTTTATAACACTGATGCTGCAAAAGTATCTATAGTAAAAGGAAGACAGACAGAATTTCTCCCCACTTTTAGCCTAGCATGTGTGATCCGGTAGACAGGAGAACTTAGATAAGCAATGCTTGGTTATGAATACCACAACAGTCTTCTCCATTCAGGACTTTCAAAGACTTCGTGTGCGAGTAGGATTTTTTTAGTGTGATTGCACTAAGGTAGCGAAGTCATAAATCACCTGTATTTAATTAATTTAGCAATAAATAAACATACAGAACTCAGAAGATCTAAGTGGTATAGTTGCTCAGCTCCTGTGAAGGGCAAGTAATTAATTTTGCCGTAATTATTATCAAACTGCAGCGAGCAGAGAGATTCTTTTTCCTCCTTTGAATTGCCTCCTCCCCTGCAAGTCTGTGTTTCAATTAAGGTCTTTTATTGTTTAATGTATCTGTCATCATCTGCTGCTGAGATAACACCAGGCAGATGCAAGCATTCTCATTTTATTATTGTATTAGTTTTCTTTTGTTTGTCTTAAGAAAGATTTTTTAATTGTTAAGGAAAAATCCACAGATCTAGGAGCTGAAGGGGAAAAAAACCTGCCAATATTTGTATGACTGAGAAGAAAATCTGCCTGCTAATACAGTTCTATAATTTTTTACATTATCATTTATGATTGGAAAAAGCTGACCACAGTAAGAGGAGAAAGTACCAGGGGACAGGGGGAAGGTTGTGAATGATGACACAACCTCTGGTATTATGGAAATTCACAAAATCTAACAGCAAAGTAGGTGCAAACCAACTGCCAAAGGATAGGCTGGGTCATACTACTGAATTCCATGAACAGTCTGATGAGGACTGATCCCTTCTCCACCTGTTTTGGAGAGCAAGGGCCAGACTTAAAATTGTATTAAAAAGAAAATTGTATTAAAAAGAAACAAAGAATGAATGAATCAGCATTCACTATATAGGTCTCAATTCATCAGCCAACCATCAGTCTTCTTGTATGACAAAACTACACCCACACAGGCACAGCTGAGGCTTGCTAGGCATTTGGTGAGCACTGCCCTCTCCAAAGAGTGGGATCAAGACAGGGGTCCTGAAGTGTGGTTTGAATTGATCACACAGTCATGCAGAATTTCTGGGTTGAAAGTCACTTCTAGAGATCATCAAGTCCAAAGCCCTGCACAGAGGCTGGCCAGCTACAGCAGGTTGACCAGGACCATGTCTAGTCAGGGTTTGAATATATCCAAGGATGGAGACTCCACAACCTCTCTAGGCAATCTCTTCCAGTGTTTAACCATCCTCACAGTAAAACAGGGGTTTCTTCTGTTTAAATGGATTTTCTTGTACTTTAATTTCTGCTTGTTGCCTCTCATCCTTTCACTGGACAACACAGAGAAGCCTATGGCGACAATTTGTTTACTCCCTTCCATCAGGTATTTCTATGCACATGCATAAGATCCCTCTGGGTGCTCTCCAGCCAGATTCACTCCTCCATGCTCCTCTCATGGTAAAATATTTTCACCTGACATCAACAAAAGAGAGACTGGACACCATCAGAGCAGTTCAGAAAGTTGTGTTGACACACCAGCTTTACAAGGGAGCTGAAATTGTATCAATATGTTTAGATTTCCATAACGTTTAAGTTCTTTATATGAATAATTTGTGCTATCTACATCCCAGAAAAGTACTGTGCATAATTTCAGTGTCATAAAAAGGATTTACATAAATCTGCATTTTCTTTCCACCTTATCTACCTTTCTTCACTATGCAATAACAAAGTAAGAGACAGAGCACACACAGCGAACAAGTCATAAGATCTGGTAGATTTTGGCTTTGTTTAGAGACATAACTATTAAAATGCAGTGCAACTTAATTAATCTATGTATGTCCATCTTCAGCAGTTCTTTAGACAAAGTACAAATTTGTCTCATTATCATCATTTGGCTTCTAAATACAAAATAGCAAAGGAAATGCTTTTGGTCAAATATAGAAAAAATAGTTACTATGTAAATCAGCTTGTCCCAAGTGGAAAAATGTCTCATTTGCATTCAGATTCTGTTTCTGCTGCCTCTTCTTTTGTTTCTAAAGTGACAAATGGTCTTTCCCTCTTCCCCAGCCCTTTCAGAATCTCATTAAAAGGTGCAGAAATGAGGCTTGAATGGCCCCATGACCTTCTTTCCTTTGGGAGTCACATGCAGAACACAATTCAATCTGGCATTCTGGCATATTTTATCAAGGATTTTTTCATCAGAAGGGGGTAGAACAGCACAGAGTGACCCAAAACACTGATGGTACAATGTACATAGCAGTACACATGCCATTACTCCCAGCAATATATTCCAACGGCACAGACTGCCATATAATGCGATTTTCCCTCAATGAAAGGGAGTTTGAACAATAAACAGCTCTATCATGGACATGAGTTCCACATATCGCATTTTGAGAAATGAGGTTTCTCACTGATTTAACATTCTAATTTGCCACACAGTCTTTTACCCTCTAATAACAAGAGACTGGCTTGTTTATTTCTAGTTTACTGTGATTTTAATGTAAAAAGCATGAGGAAGAGCAGCATGGCTGTTAAGTAATTATATGCTAAGTAAATCTGAGAAACACTCGTAGTTTATAGCAGTCAGAGAAATTACAGCTGAGATGGAGAAAATTCATGGCTAGAAAGAAATGGACAACAGCCAGTGCTAATATTAGACATAAGGAACCCTACAATATCTGTCACTGAAGCAGAAATCCAAACAGAAATGGAGCTGTTTCAAAAACGGCTTTCTCAAACCTGACAAATCTTCATCCCACTTTTCATTTGGGAAACATCTTGGAATTTTCAGTGACAGACACACATCAATATTAAGGCCTGAAATAGCATTTCGTGCAATTATGCCTTAAATATTTCAGCAATTTTATTATGGGCTACTTCAGAGAAATAAACAAACAGCTGGTCCCTCTTAGGTAAACGAAAAGCTAACATGACAAATTGTCATAGTAAGTTATCGCTGCACAGGAGAAAGAAACCCCACCAGACTACATTGTATTGGCTTGGCTGTCAGCACCTTTCTTCCAGAACCTTGTGTCTTTTCTTCTCCTACAAGCTGTGGCCTTTCCTTGTGTGATTTCTGAGGAGGAACAATGGGTTTTAACCAGTATCTGCAAAGGTATGACAGCATATACCAGCTAAGAAAATTGCTTTAACGTTTCTGAGGCAAGTAATTTCTAACAATAAAACTATTTCACAAGGATTAGAACAATTTTTCATCAATTGTTGCAATAAATGTTGAAAAGCAACTGCTAATATTATGTCAAATATTTGCTGATACACACTGTTCAAGTTTAACTTGGCATGAAATATCGACTTGTCTGAGGTAACCCTGAGCCTTCACTGCACTGGTGTAGACATTACATCATTCAGATGTCTTCTGAAAATTAGACTCTTGGGTGGGCAAAAACAGGTATTTCCTCATTTCCAGCTAGGAAACTATTGGCACGCTCCATATAAGACACATTTCTTCACACCACTGACTATTTTTTTTGCACTGACTACATCCTGGAGTCAGAGATGACTCTGTGTTTGACACAGGAGCTCCTAGAAGCTCTGCCAGACAGAGGGACAGGCACAGAGACAAAATGAGTTGGAAATGCCCCAAGAGCATGTGTATGTGTATGTGTATGTGTATGTGTATGTGTATGTGTATGTGTATGTGTATGTGTATGTGTACACAGATGTTTGGAGGTTTGGCATGTCTGTACCGCCCATAACTGTCAAGTTCAGATTACTTCAGACCACCTACAAACATGTTACCTTCTGGTAGTTATCTTTGAATGCAGAGCAAGTGTGTTCTACACAGGCACTCTGACATGATGGTAAAGGAGATCTGAAGATACAGCACATTAACAGAGCTTGGGATTTTCCTTTTCCTTAGTTCCACTGCATCTGCATAGGCAATAACCTTGGTTATTGTATGGACTGAAAACTTTAAGCTCGTGATACAGAATTAAAACGACCTTAACAAACATTCAGTTTATGACTCAGACATACAGAAAGCTACAGGATAAGTGCTGTTGGACAGGTGTCTTTGGGTTAAGAGTTTGCAGAACCTATTTCTTTTGATTCACAAAAAAAACCCCAGTGTGTTCAAGGACTTCTTGAAAAGTTATTCTCTCCCTTCACGTAGCAATGAGCCTAAAAAGCCACACGGTCTCATTATCATAGAATCATAGAATCACAGGATGGTTTGGGTAGGAAGGGACCTTAGAGGTCATCTAGTCTCAACTCCCCTGCTATGGACAGAGGCACCTGCCACTAGCCCAGGTTGCTCAAAGCCTCATCCAGCCTGGCCTTGAACACCTCCAGGGATGGGGCATCCACAGCTTCTCTGGGCAACCTGTGCCAGTGCTGCACCACCCTCACAGTAAAGAATTTCCTTCTAATATCTTATCTAAATCTGTCCTCTTCCAGTTAAATCCATTATCCCTCATCCTGTCGCTATATGCCCTTGTAAAAAGCCCCTCCCCATCTCTCCTGTAGCCCCCTTTCAGCACTGGAAGGCCACTATAAGGTCTCCCCAGAGCCTTCTCTTCTGCAGGCTGAACAACCCCAACCCTCTCAGCCTGTCCTCATTGGGCAGGTGTTCCAGCTTCCTGATTTGTTTAAAAGTCCTCTGCTGAATGACAAATACACAATTTTCAACCTTGAGGCACACAGTATCCTGAAGCAAGATCCCAAACTGTATAAATCCACAGAGCCATCTTCATATATCATATGGAATAGGTAAGGTGCAAGTAAGGGTGGTCCTGGAAGAGATGTTTGTAATCAAGCCAGTGCAGGCATCCAACTACAGTAACACATGTTCTTCCAAATTCATTGACATCACACTCTTGCTTTGAGACAAAATGACTCGAAGCATTGACCATTCATAAATACATTGCAATGCACTCACTACAGGTTAAAGCAGGTACCCTTGTACCAATATATGTATTACAGCAAGATTCCTTTCCTGGCATCCATATACCACATTTTGTTAGTATAAACCAAAAAAAAAAAAAAAGAAAAAAAAAAGCACGACAAAACACCCAAATCCGCTAAAAAAAAGTGCAACAGTATTCCTGAACCTGTGAGATATTGCAGCTTTCATTTCAGTTAATGTATTTCACACAACAAGTCAAAACAATCTCATTTTCTTAATAAAATGCCATCACATTTTATCAGCTGCTGCCATTGCAAAAGCAAATGTCTGTTGCTACCAACAATAACATTAGTTTTAAACATCAATAAAGCAAACACAAGGGAATGTGACTACTGTGAACTACTGTGAAGCACAGGGATCACCGATGCTCATATATACCTGGTGCCTTGTCTACTGCATTATTACCCAGCTTTATTTCATAAGCTTATTTGTCCTTTGTAAGGTCTTTTGCCTAAGGAGGACCAAAGCCAACAGAAAGCCTGATGTCAGCCACGAAAGTCTGAGTTCAGCCAAGTGCAGGTAATTCGACAGCAGGTACCACATTGCAAAAGAATAAAATACCCATGCATTGGCTTCATCTTCACCTTGCAGCCTCTGAGAAGAAGGCTTTCTTTGGTATTGAACATTACAAGATGGATTTTGATTTGCTGGCCTCTGAATACCAAATACAAACTCCTTTTGCAGGACACACAGAACCCTGTCTCACGAAAGGAACACAACTTGTTAGCAATTAGGGATTTTCCTGACCAGTGGAACAATATGGCTAGCATCTGCCATGCAATGCGAGGACCAGAAGGCAGGGAATGTTATTTTTTCCAGGCAGATGGTTTTCAAATTTATCCATGACGTCTGCGGTTCTTTGGGACAGCAAAGGGGTAGACTGATTCACAGTTCCTCTGGGGTTTTCAACAGGCATGGATCCAGAGGATATTTCAGGCATAACCTGCACCTTCTACCACACTGGGACAAGAATCAGCCTCCTGTGCGAGAGTATGCGTGGAGCTGCATTTACTGCACAAGCAGAGCTAAATGAAGGAGCAGCTGAGGCTGACTGCTGCCCCATTGCCATCTTCTAAAAGTTTCACACACAGGAAAAGTTTCAAGTGGAGCTTGAACCTCCCTAGTCTTCTAGCCAGAAAGAACATTGATTAATCACAAGGTACAAACCCATGATAAATAAGTTTTAATTTTCTCTAGTACTCCGAAATACCCAAGATATGCTTAGATGACTTCTAGTGGAGAAAAAAGGTTCTATTTGCCACTCGTGAGAGAAATTGTTCTTGTTGGTGAAAGTTCCAGACTAGTAAAACATAAGCAGGTAACTGGTTTTCCATCACAGAAGACAGCTAAGACTAAGCAAAATCAAACTGTGGTTCTGCTGAATAAATTTTTCCTAAACACTTAGAGATGCAAACTTCAGAAGAGAAGAAAGCAAAGCTATTTTGAATATCTCTGTGAGGACAAGGAATAAATTATTCTATTTCTAGCAAGTCTTTCTGCATTTATGTAAGCAAGAACATTTACTCAAGACAGGCAGACCAGACATATTTAGAAAGCTGGGCAGCTGAAAAGTTACTTGTTCACTCCTTTTTTTAGGAAAATATTATATTTCTCTTTTCCATTTCTCCTTCTTTCCCTTTTTCCATTAAAAAAGCTTTAAAAAATCATCCTATCCAAGATCAAGGCATTTGTGAAGCTGATTTGGAGCAGCTGCCAGCACAGCAAACAAAATACGGTGGAGGTGATGCCTGCATTTGTGCTCAGCATTGGTCCCTGGGTTAGCAGCCTCCTATCTGCAGCTGCTGGACCCACAAATCCTCCAAGGCCCAGGAGCAGTCAGGCCCGTGTTTGCTGGTTTTGCAAAACACATCCTCGGGCTGCTGTGCAGGCTCTGGCACAGACGAGCTCTCTCTAGCAGGCTTCCCCAGACACTTGATGTCTTGCTGGGAGGCAGAGGCACATGGGAGGTTACCTGGAGTCTTCTCTGACCAAGTTTATTCCAACAGGCAAGGTTGACCCCCTGCCTTGATGAAAGACAAACCTTCCATTCACTTCTTGTGTGTGGCTTTTGAGATCAACTGGGAAGACGCCCCCAGCTGCTGGGGTTTCTGGATCCTCCAAGATGAAGCAATTTCTTGCAAGAGGCATATGACTGACAGACCTGTGCACATAGAAACTGTAAATGATGGTCAGAACCCTAAGAACCGCTTTTTGCTGCTAAAATGGAAATAAATAACAGTGTTCTTCTTTGGTTTGTGCACACAAAACCACAAAAATGGAAATCAATACACCCATATGATATCTGTCAGTGGCAGACTTTGTTGTTATTTGTGTTAGTTGAATGTTGCGTTTATCATCCAGACGGAGTTCAGAGGCTGCCGCTGAGTTTTAATCTGTGTACCACTGTGGCCTCTGAGCATCCAAGTATTATACCCTTACGACTAGACTTGATTTCTCACTCTCCTTGCTTCTAGTGTAAATTAGAACAGTTTTTCACATCTACTTTTCACCTAGCTAAACAGCTGTTCAAGCTGCAGTGCAGGACAGAGTTTAGATCTCCTTGCAGCATTTCACAGAGGGAAAGACAGTATTCCCTTCATGCCTTTGCTATCATGTAGTTGTGCAAATCTCTGCTTTATTGCAGACTCTAATTTTTCTACATGTGTGTTGCCACACCCTGAAGGAACATCTGTCATTCCCAAGATGTCTTAAGAGCACGATTTGTCACTTAAGAAATAGTTGGAAAGGAACCACCAGGAGCAGCTTTTGCTTTCAAAGATGCACAGCATAATGAAGGTGCTAATGATTTCAGCCTGTTGTCATTGCTTACTCCACCATCATTGTCTGTTTACATTCTGCTCTGCCATCAGAAATGCCTGCTGAGTTGTCAGCCTTTCCCAGCAGTGTAGAAGAGCCTTGCTGATGTCTTCTAGCTCAAGACAAGAAAGGAAAAGACTTGCATCAGCTGAAAGGAAAGTCAGTTCTGTGGTGGGTTGACTTTAGCTGGGTGCCAGGTGCCCACCAAGCTGCTCTGTCACTTCCCCTCTTCAGCAGGAAAAGAAGGAGAAAATAAGATTAAAAACTCCTGAATCACTCAGATAAAGGCAGTTTTAAAAAGCAAAGCAAAGGCCACACATGGAAGCAAAAGAAAATAAAAAATATTTACTCCCTAATTCCCATCAGCGGGCAATGTTCAGCCACTTTCTGGGAAGGAGGGCTTCAGCACGTGTAGCAGCTTCTTAAGAAGACAAACGCCTTAATAATGAAAGTGACCTCCCCACCTCGTCTTTTGTCTTGTCTTTTATTGCTGAGCTTATGTCATTTGGTATGGAATGTCCTTTTGGTCAGTTTGGGCCAGATGTGCTGGCTATGTCCCCTCCCAACCTCTTGGCCACCCCCAGTCTACTGCCCTTGAGAAGGGTGGGTTGGAGAGACAGCCTTGATGCTGTGCAAGCACTGCTGAGTAGTTGTCGCGACCCACCCCGCCCCCTCCCCCTCCCCTCCCGGTAAGATGGGAAAGGGTAGGAGAAAAATTAAAAATATGGAACCTCATGAGTTGAGATAACGACAGATTTTTAATAACACCACACAAGGAAAACAAAAGGAAAGAGAATATAACAATAAGACAAGGCATAAAATACAATGGAAACACTGATACAGTGAATATCTCACCACAGGGAGCTTCACAAAAACCAACCGGCCCCGTCCCCCCAGACCCGGGCATGACATCAGCATAGTATCGAACATCCCTTTGGCTATACCCACCTCCCAGCTTCTGTGAGGAATTAACTCTATCCCAGCTGGACCCAGGACATTATCCACCCCTTATTCTATACCATATGCGTCATGCCCAGATCCACAGATATCATTGCTGTGGCATGCAAAACAGGGTTCTTTAACAATTAGTATTATACAGATTTCTCACCCAAAATCAAATCCCCTTGAGGTACACATCAGGCTTCCCCATTCTCTTGCATCACCCACCAAGTGCACCCAGGTCCTTGAGCAAAAGCAATCCCACAAATGG
>WKFP01013038.1:21988-36867 GCA_011057875.1 Pterocles orientalis
AGCTGGAACATAGGAGGTTCCACTTGAATATGAGAAAAAACTTCTCTACAGTAAGGGTGACAGAGCACTGGAACAGGCTGCCCAGAGAGGTTGTGGAGTCTCCTTCTCTGGAGACATTCAAAGCCCTCCTGGATGTGTTCCTGTGCGATCTGATCTAGGTGTTCCTGCTCCGGCAGGGGGATTGGACTAGATGATCTTTCGAGGTCCCTTCCAATCCCTAACATTCTGTGATTCTGTGTGATTCTGTGACTTTTCAAGTCCAGACCAGGTGAAATGAATCACAGATCTGAACTTTGCAAGTTACTTCTGTAACTCTAACACACAGAAGGTTAGGGCTTTTTTGATTCTTTGTTTAATTTTTCAATACATAGCTTCTTATATGTATTTTAAAAAGAAAAAAAATCAGGGAAAATGACAAGTTCATATGCTGGCTTAAATGTTTTGTGTCACAAGCCCTCCCACTGTGCATTAGCCAGCCACAAAGAGAAACACTGATATGTTCGGAAACTAGAAATTAACATAAATACCTTCCAAACTAGCTAGACTACAGGCACACGCAGGTTTATCCTCCTGGTCCCATACAGAAGCTACAGCATCAGCTGCCTTTAAAAAATCATGTTTGCAGTGCTCTCATGCTAGGTATGTCCTGTATACTATAACAGAAAGCAGACGACAAGAGGACGAAGAGCAAAGCAGCCAGATTTTGTGCTGTTAAACAAACCCCACGCTAACCAGGAATGCATTGCACTTCTGAGCAAACTGTGCAAGCTCTGTTGGTGATAAACATCCTTAATTTTTTCAGTTTCTCTTTGTTTCAGTCAATGGTAATTGAACCTGTTCAGTAACTGTCAGCCGTCTCACCACCAGGAATTTATTATAATTTACTCTGTAAATACAGACGAGCAATGAACTGCAACACTGGATCCAATCACACTGTAATGTAGGAAAAGTGTAAATTTGATTCAGGCTGTGCCACATGAGTCCACATGCCCCACAGTGGACATGTGATATTTCATGTCTGTCAAGAGAATTAAACAATACTGCTACACACAAAGTTTTAAGAGGCCTACAGAGTTTTCACTGAAATCTTCATTTTCTTAAGAATAAACAAAAACATATAAATCTTCTGAATACTTTCTAATTTTTAATAATCCAATGGCTTTTCCAGGAAGAAGAGCAAAAGGTGGAAAATTAAAGCAGCACTTTAGAAAATCAGGGGAGTCGCATGGAGACAAACCATCTTCAGGAGTTCCAAGCACACACTGCAAAGGCTGAGAGAGGTGGCAGCAGTTAATTACCTGCATAGCAAGAAACAAAGAGCCCCGTTTCCCTTGCTCTGACACATGATGCTCGACAGCATGCATGTCAGAGTTATCACATTTTTAGTTCAGGGAGCAGCTTGGCTGTTGTGACAGCCATGTCTGTCCTACACTTCAGTGTCCTTTGAGGCTGTGTCTGTGCTGGTGTACTGATGGTATTGGGACATGGTGACACCATATTGATAAACGCTTTGGACCTGCCAGCCCAGCACTGGTCCAGAGACTTCTCGCACTGGAGGAATGACATGCAGCTTTGTTTGGAGGTGGGAACTAATTTGTGGTGCAGGAGGCTGTGATTGCAAGCAGCCAGCCTCCGGGCCCAGCCGCTTTCCGTATGCCAGTGAGGTGCAGCCACAATGACGGTGCATCGCAACCACAGTTCCTTGGGTAGTGTATCTCATATCTCATTGTACTTGAAAGGGTGACCATTGACCACGAGCATCAGGTGTCCTGGAAGGGATTCACAAGTCGAGAGCAATACTGATGCTGGAGCTGCAGTGATTCCCACTGGCTCCTGCAGGGATCCTTATCTAGGATGGGACTTTCAAGTGCAAATCAATCACACACTCTCTAGCAAGCTATGAAGATGACTGTCCTCTTATTCCTCTCTCTGTTCTTTTGCAAAAGCTGAGCAAAGTTTTCAACCACATCCCCATTTGCTGTGTCAAAGGCAGCACTTCTTAGGCTGGGTTGGGAATCATACGCTGGCGTGAGCTCTGCTCGTGGTAACGTGCCTGTGCTTACTCATGAGCACATGCTCTCCTAGGAACTGGGGAAGAGCAATGCAACCGCAACAGTTCTCCCACCAAGGCTTAAATGACGCAGGGGCGTATGGAGCCACATTAAAACAAGGACCAGTGGGAGTCAAGCTGGCATTCTATGTAGTACTGAGCTGGCTATTGCTGCCTGCCTTTCCTCCGCTGCATGTAGACTGACTCTTTGGTCCAACCCTGTCTGTTTAAATTTACCTTACCCTGTGGAGAAGACATACATTTTTTCATGTGACAGTTTCATTTGCTGCTAATACGATTGTCCAGTCTGATTTTGAAACACTGTCTTTTTTTTTTTTTTTTAATAACCTTTTGGCTAGGCACCACAGCATTTAGCACTCAGCTTGTGCAGACTAAAGACTGTATTTGCTTCATTTGCTTTTATGTGGGAACTGAGGAATAAGAGGGGGGGAGCAGAGCTACGGCAGCAGCAGTTGCGGCTGGTGGGAAAACACAGCACCTTCCAGCTGCTTCTCCTAGGCACTAAGTGACATTATCAATTTGCCGGCCTGATTACTAAGAAGCATAAAGATGCAATACCTTCAGTGAATACTGTTACAGAGTGGGCAAAAATAACAAAGGGATTTTTATCAGGATGATTCTGCATCCTTTCCAGAATTTAAAGGGTCAGGTACTCATGAGCTCAATGGTAAAAGAACCGGATTTGAGAAAAAAAACAGTGTTACATGGAGGTTTCTCAACCAGCACTGTGGTACACGTGCATTCCTCCTTAAGATGGATTCTCAAGACTTAACATTTTTGCTCCATGGCTGTATTAAGAGGACAACAGGAAAAAAAATAAACTCCAAACAGAAAAAACTACATAGTTTTTTTTGAAACCTAAAGAAGTCATAAAAGCCATTCTAATCTATTATTCAATTGATTGTTTAGTACGGGAATGAAAAGGAGAGTGTGACAATTTTTGCACAAAAGCATGCATTTTAATTTAGTTAAGTAGTGTCCCACTGTATATTTTGCAGTCCAGCAGACATCCCAAAATAACCCAAGCCAAACTTGACATATTTGTAATCAATGTAATAGATCTGTACAGATTTAAAAAAAAAAAAAAAGGAGGTGAAAAGAAACCTTTCCAGGCTGCTTTGGGTTCTGCTTTAACACAAACAATACTCCATCTTCCTGTGAGATTGCAGTTGAACACAAGTATGACAGTATGAACTATCATACTGAAGATCAAATGGCAGAGACTAATTCAGAATTTGTGATTTTCTTAGTAACCACTTTATGAAACCTTTAAAAACTTTATTTTTCATATATTTAATCTGACTGATAGCCTTTGCTAAAATAAAATCACAGAATTCGGGATTTCAAAATGTTATATTTCTCTTTTCAGTAGAAATCTTCTTAAAAATTTCTCTTTACAGGGAAGTGTGATGGGGAAGTACTTCCAGTGGCCAGCATGGGATGTTATTCAGAGATTCTTGTATTTAACCATTTAACAATTGCATTCCCCTCCACGCTCATAGCCTTGGAGGGTATTTTACAGTATGGGCTGTGAAAAAGCAGTACCATGTATTTTCTGTGATGGGAAACTTGGGGACTGGGAGGCTATACTTCTGGGTTTGGGATTAATCTCCCAAATCGCTGATGGGGGTGACCTCCCTGGAGGAAGCCACTGAAGGCAGCAGCACAGCCAGCATTAGGCAGGGACACCATGAAGATATTTGTCTCAGATGCAAATAATACAGAAGGACATAAGGCATCTAAATATAGTGACACCACAGCTATTAATTGCTGTGTGAAGAGAGGAGCAGCTAAGACGCATATGAGCACAGCTGAGCCCAGAGATGCTAATAGCAACGGAAACAGTTGCCATGGAGACCACGAAGAAAAGGCCAACCAAAGGAATTACCAACAGAGGCGAGTCTAAGGGTCCCTAACGTTGAATAATACACGGCGATGCAGCCACAGTCCCAGCGCTGTTTCTGAGCACTGGGAGCACAGCAACACTAAGCATGTACCATTTGGTTTGCTTTGCTGCAGCTGGCAGGCAACTGCTTTGTTATAGGCACTTATATTTTACACAGAAACACAGAAAGAAAAAAAGCAGCAGCAATAAAGGGACTAAAATCCTTGAAAAAAGGAATGGTTCCCCTTGGCTGTGCTGGAAGAAGGATTTCTGCTGATGCTATAGCTTAGCATTTAGCTCACCACGAGTCACAGAAAACAGTCTCAGCACAAGAGAAGGAGAGAATGAAAATAAATAATGCCTGATCATTGGAAAGCTAAAACCATCAGGAGCACAAGGAATACTGCAGTTCTCATTAAGGCATGTATTGCTCCTCCCTGCACATCTGCTTCGCTGAGCCACTGTTTTGCAGTAATTTGAAAGTCTCATGTGAAGCACAACATCACTGGGTCAGTCCTGGATTTTAACTTGGACCAAAATCAGTCATTAATATAAAACACAAAGAAAATTCCTATATGACCAAAAAAAAAACCCCCAAAAAACCAAATCACCACAGAAACCTCTTGTACGCGGCAAGGACAACAGTGTTTTACAACCCATAAAATAAGAAGCTTATATTAATTCCAAAGTAAGTTGCTGTCGTTCTTACTAAGAAAAAAAACAAAACACTATAACTTTTCTGTACAGCATTATTACCAGTCTAGCATGCCTGCAACAGTTATATCCCTGGTTGTAATGGAGATGTTGTCATTGCTGGGAGCACTTTGAGGACAGCTGTTGGCTTTACTTGGAGTAAAGAAGGTGAAGAAAGAAAACCACAACTATTGTGGCCACTGCTTTCACGGGGAAAATTGAAATGCTGAGATTCTTCTGGTGAATTACAAGTATAAATTCTATTTAATTTTTGTCGTATCATCCACAGCAGAGCTTGAGAATGGGTGTCTATACAGTTTTTAATGGTAATGTGCAAATGCCTAGAAGGCTACAAAATACCCTCTCAGGGTATAAACACATCACACAATGTATATTTTCTGTTTAAGAAATACACACACTTACACACACACATATAAGTAATTTATACATAACTTAAGCCAGAAACTTAAAACAGCAGGATGTGAGTGCTTGACTTCCCCATATTCCTTTGGGAACCAGACACCCTGCTTCTGCTGAATGGCAGAAGGGTGGATGACTGACAACTGAATTATTGTTAGCATATGTACTACCATGGTAAAACAGCTGTGCTTGAAACTTTTGACGCAGGAACTTTTAGGGAGTCCTTTTGTGTATTAAGCAACTGGTTGATTGTGAAAGATATCAAGTTGAAGTCTTTGGTTAAACTTACGTGAGCATACTCTCTGGCTTGAAAAAGTAATGCTATGCAATTTGAAACAGTCCTCTGCTTTGCTGAGATTATCCCTTCCCTGGGAAGAGATAGGAAATTAAATTAATACTTCTGCAGAGTTTTGGGGACCTTTTAAAGATAAGTTATAGCATTGTAAGTGTACAATGTAACTAACCCAAATACATTTTTTTCACCTAAAGGCTAAAATTATACAGCAGTGATGAAAGAAATAGATTGTTGTTCAGAGAAAATGGTAGTCATTCATAATTCATGTACTCCCTGAAGTGTCCCTTAATAAGGTTAGGTGGTTCCAGGAAATACACAGTAAAATTTTTTTATGGTCTATTTTGTTGGAATTAAAGTTTTAATTATCCTCTTGTGGCTTTCAGATTTAGAAGGAAACTAGAAAATTCTCCAGGTCACTTGTCTATGAGCTGTGTAGCTGTTGTGGGTTGACCCAGACCAGCAGCTAAGCACCCATGTAACTGCTTGGTCATGGGGGATGCAAACTCATGGGCCAAGACAAAGACCATTTACTAAAAAAGAGATTTTTTTTTTTTTTAAAGTGATTCAAACACAATAATTCACCACCTCCCACCAGCAGACTGATTCCCAGACAGTCTCCAAGCAATGGCTACTTTGGCAACAGAGCCCTCCAGTCTTTATCACTGACCATGTGTCCTGGTTCCAGCTGGGACAGAGTTAACTTTCTTCATAGCAGCTAGTGTGAGGCTGTGTTTTGGATTTGTGCTGAGAAGGCAGCTGATCACACACAGACGTTTATAGCTGTGCCAGGACAGTCAAGGACTTTTCAGCTTCTCTGCTGTGCCACTGTCTGCAGGGGCAGGAGAAGCTGGGAGGGAGCACAGGCCCAGTGACTAGCCTGGGATTCAACCTCAGGTTTAAGACTGAGACCCAAACTGGCCAATGGTCTGTTCCACATCGTGCACGTCATGCCCAGTATATAGCTGAGGCTCTGTCTGGAAGGGATCTCTTGTACTCCAAGTTGTCTCCCTCCAGGTCACCTCTCTCTCAGGGTCATTTCAGTCTCTTGGACACTCGGGCTCTTATCTCCATTCCAGGATTGCAGTTTTGGGACTCTCCCTGATACGGGATTGTTAACTGGGAATGAGCTAAGCTATGGTCATCGGGTGGTTAGCATTATCGCTGTGTATCACTCATTTGTGTATTTGTATATATTACTATTATTGTCATCATTATTACTATTTCCAATATTATTGTAGTTTAGTCATTAAATTGTTCTTGTCTCAACCCAGGAGTCTCTTTTCCCTTTACCCCTTTAATTCCCCCTTAATGCACATTGCAAATGGTGTTTAAAAAGTATTTTTCACCATTAATGATCAAATCACTGCACACTCCTAGCTCCATCTCCCTTTCCTTTGGAAGGTGTGCTTGGGTGCTAAACCAAGCAGAAACCAAAGGGAAGTTTGGCAGAAATCTGTTCCAAGCCCAACATCATCTTTTTCTAGCTTAGATCAAGATCAACAAGGTGCATAACCCTCGTTGCTTAAAAATTTGTGTTTTCCCAACCACTGTTTTAAATAATATTCAAGCTTATAATGGTGTCTTCTTTCCGTTCTGAAGACTGATAACAAAGGTTCAGTTTGGAAATCAAAATGTATCTATACAGATCTAAGATACTGGAGGTTAGAAATACTTACAGATTAGCATTTAATGCTCACTATTCAAATGTGAATTCTCACTATTAAAATCTGAATTTTGAACATGAAACGGTAGTGAGGGTTAAAATGACAAATTGATATGTAGCTACTGAAGGCAGTTTCTGCCTGAAATTATTCTGAAAACAGGCATCAAAGAAAAGCTGTGTGTGATGGGGATGACACCGTTGCATAGCATCAGAAGGCTGCAAAAACAGCTACTTCTAACAGGATTAATCAAACTCACCGCAGACAGAGAAAGTTAGAATCTGCAGATACCGTCATCCAACACATTTAATCTTTTCAAAGTCCTCACTAAGATGCCTCCTAAATCCTGTTTCAGTCTTTTCCTGGTATTTTCCGGTTCTCAGACAGAAACAAGTGTTACAATTTTCAGAATGTAAACTTCTTTCAAAATTGGCTCCTTAATTTTACAATCTTGTGATGTTCACCTGGCTTCACTCAATTCAGCTGAAGGTTTTAAGTCAGCTTCAGAACTTTGCCTGAACTTCAGCCAGTGATTCCAGAATTCAATTAACAACAGATGGGTTTTTATCTTTTTTAACTCATCTAAACTTCATCTACAGGTCATCTGTCATTTCTTTTTTCAATCTTCCACAATCTTGTTTCAATGTCAGTAAGTACCTGTCAACAGTTAAGACAGAAACAGTTCAGTGTTCCTTGCTAAAACGTTGGGGTTTTAAAAATTTATTTACTTTTAAAAATCTTAAAAACAAGTGGTTTTGTACGTTAGAAAGACTTTTGGACAAAAGCTCCTCAAGTGCTTCTGAAAGTTTTAATCTACTATTTCAAATACTACAAGCATTTCCTTTTTTAATCTTTAACTCTTTAGACCATAATTTCAAAATACTTGTAACACAAACCAATCATTTTACAATTAAGCTTAATTTAGATTGATGAATTTCCACCGTCTATAAATTTATACTTGGCAAATTTTCCAAATTCCATTCCCCTTTCAGGACAGCTCATGCTGATATGTGAAAAAAACCATAGATCTTATTATGTTAGTCTTTACTCTGGCTCCATATGATATCTCTGTGGAGAAACTGCTGAAACAGATTTTCCACCTGAATCCAAGTAATTAATCAGGTTCTCAACATTGTTCTCACCTCTTTCCCAAAGAAACATGATATTCTCTGCAGAATAAGCTTAAGACACATGGCTCACGGTCTTCCGACAGACATTCAGGATGACAATTGGACTTAAATAAAAACAAACAAAAGTTATGTATTTCGTTCCTCTCTTGAGCAAAAATGTCAAGTACTCAATACACTTTACTTCCTCCTATTAAAAAAAACAAACAAGCAAAGAAAAAATGACAAAGAAATTAAATGCAAAAGAGAGATGAGAACTGAGAAATTCAGAACGGTTGTGACAACATTGTCAATTTGACATGACTGTCAATGAATCACATGGCAATAGTCACATATTTGGGCTATATATTCACATAGTGACTCTGTTGTGCAAAGTGGTGCCAGCTAGTGGTGTCATTCCACTTGCCACTTGACAATTAGTACAAGTTCACAAATGCCAACTATTATGATTTCTGAGACTGATACTGAAATGCTATGAAGGTCTAAGCAGCCTAGAATATTTAAGCGACAGAGATTTGGACACCTAATCTGCAATACAATTTGGAAGAGTCAGGCCACCAGGTGTCCTCATTTTTAAAATCTCCACATTCATTCCCCTGTTGCACAGGAATGGTGCTTTCAGACGTATTCAGGTTTTCTCATCCTTGTAAAGTGCCAAGCACAGAAGTGTCTAGGATCACCATTGCTCCAAATTAGCAAAGATCTGGGGATACTGATATTGCTATTTGTCTTAAGAAAAGGAAGACTAACATTAACTTCCAAGGTTAGCAAATCTGACATGAAATATTAGTTACACTTCTAATTTCAGAAGAATAGAAGGAATGAAATTTCACTATTCTCAAAAAAAATCCTCAGCTAGATCTGCCTGTGACAGTTCTGTCCACAAAGTGTGGGAGTATCTGTCAGAAAAACAGCTTCCATGATTCAAGTGATATGTCTTCATCAAAATCTTTGCCAAGAAAGTGGTTTTATTTTATGTTTATTTCTCCACCATATCCATTAGTCTTTGTCACTTTTTGCAGCACTGGCAGCTAGGGAAGTTTAAGGCATCCCAACAAGTTAATTTGGCAACACAGATCTTGTATGAGTGGCACCTGCAAGTGCTCAGACTGCCCGAAGCAATGTGAAAGAACAAAAAAATAGTCCACTGACAAAAATACTGGCAAAGGCAACATGCAACTTCACTAGTTCAGTCTAAAAATAGATCCTTAGAGCAGAAAGCAATTATTAACAGGAATTGGAAAACTTTTGAAAATAAAACTATGTATGAAAAATTTAATGCAGTTTTATTTCATTACATATATCAATCAACCACAGATTTGTCCAAGCATTCTTGACAATTAAATATTTATTTTTTATAGGTGATATAATGCAGTAGACTCCATGCACGTTCATAGCAAGGCAATTTCAGGCTGCTAGGAGATATTTTGCTTTCAAAGCTATTGGCATTCTTCTTCAAATATGGGAAGAAAAGTTTGAGTGAGAAGGCATGAAAAACATGCTTTGAATTGAGTCAAAACCAAAATAAATCTGTGGAAATAGCTCAAGTTTGAGTATATAGAAACTGTCACACAATCCAGAAACGGGAGTGCTGCCTTTCAGCAGCCAGAGGCAGCAATAGGAGAAAAGCCTGAGCTGCGCCTGAGCTTTGAAGTGGGTAACTACAAAAAAATGTTTCTGTTGGAAAACTGTTTGCTAATCTCACCTGCCAGACATTTGCTTAACTTGCAACACAAAGGAATTTGGATTTTTGCTTTCCTTACAAGTTTTGGGGGGGTTGTTGTTAGGAGGGTTCTTTGCTTCTTTTTTCTTTCAGATTTTTCTGTTCACCTTAATATTCCCTATGCAAGGATGTTCTCTCCTGCCATGCTCATTACACTGATTGCCACATATGTCAAGCTGTTTTTTTTTTTTCATTGAGTCACCCTCACAAATTAGTCACATGGCATAGCACATTCACCTCAGCTGCTGCGGCAATGAACAGGATCTGAGTTTTCAGTCAAGAGATACTTGCAGTAAAGTAGTGGTTTTCAAATGACCAGATCTGAGTCCCAATGAGTTCTTCTTCCAGCTAAGCGCACTCAGAAAACTGTCAGTTTACAGTACTTAATGTGGAAGACAATTCATAGGTCACAAGCAAGTCTTCAAAATAACCCGTAGGATTATATACTCACATTAGTCCTGCATTAGACACTCTATAAAGGAACCACATTAAAAAAATAGTCAAGTAGCTATTACTCATTCAAAAGCAATAATAAACTCTTCTTATGTCATAATGTTGTGGTTTAACCCAGACAAAACCAGAAAAGAGAGCATCAAGGAGATTCCTTGGATTGAGTGAATTAGTAAATAGATGAAAACCAATTAAAGATAAAAGAGGCAGCGTGGTTCTGTTTTTGGAGAGGGAAAGTAGAAAAGTTTGTTCACTGAGAAGGGAATAATAAGTGATCAATATTCCTCTGCTCAGAGAGTCATGTTGTCCTCCGGCATCAAAGTCTGCAGCCCTCCTAGAGCAGGCAGCTGACACTAAGCAACTGCTTCCTTACACCTGCTGTTGATAACTCACACAGGTATCTAGCCACAAAAGGAAAAAAATGTTAATCTTTTCACTGAAGTGCCTCCTGCAGGTGTAACGGGGGGAAAACTGCCCCCTCTGATTCAGGAAGATGTTTTTTGTGGACTCCAGGTCTACCCTCAAGCAAAAATGGGCTAAAGTGTTGGGAGAGTGCCACCCTTACACCTATGTCTGGGGAAGTTTTCTGCAGGTCAAGATTCAGGTACAAAATCAAATCATAGCACCACTTAAAACAGAGAGGCAAGATTTGTCCTTTGATGTCTGAACCCCTGGAGTGCAACTGAGTCATGCTCACAAGTTCTAGTGTTTTGATCCAGCTACCCAAGGGTAGGCATCAGCAATATATCAGTTTCCCTGTATTATGCCACATCCCAGGGATAATTCAGGAGAGCAAGGGGCAACAACTAGTAACTTTAGAGTGAGTTAATTTTCTGGTAATTTGATGGACCATGTGTTTCAGCACATTCGTTCTGTGCTGTCATATGGAAACACACTAAAATATCAGAAACATGGAAATATTTATCTATCTGGAAGTGTCGTATCACGTCAACCTATACATAGCAGAGCAGCTCAGCTGGCAAAGGCACAATGAATGTGTCCTCATAATAATTCACTTAAAGGAAGGGGAACGGCCTACTAGTTTAAAGAGCTTGTCAGTAAGTTAGTAGACTGTATTTACCACTGGAGTTGGAAATGCAAATTTTGAGGAAAGAGACTCCCTTCCAACTTACATTGATAAAACAGACCTGAGACAAAGATGAGAACATTTGGATCTGTCATTTTTATGCCTCCACATTTTATGCTTCATTCTTTATTTACACAGCTGTAAAAGCTAACTAACCATTATTAAAAAAAAAAAAGTCTCCTCTGAAAAGCAGAGCAAAGTGAAAGAGCAAAGTGCTTTGTCTGAAAGCCATGTAGGACTTCAGTCACGCAGAGATCCAGTGCACAATGTTGGTTTGCTGCTCCCCATGGAAATGGATAAAATACAAGGTCTTTCAGATTTCAAAGCAGAGAGCTCCAGGGTTTGGCTGATAGGACAGGATCAAGTCAGGGAGAAAAGAAGCAAGGATGGCTAGCTTTGGGCAAGACATTTTCCCACTGACACATTTTGGAAGTCTGAAAAAATTCCAAACTTCTACCTATCTTTTGGGTACTAACAAAAAATGCAGTGATTTCACACTGGAAGGACAGCTTTAACACACAGGTTGCTGCCCTGGTGTTTTGCCAATAGACGGGGTCAGCACACAGGACACAAACACCAACTTAAAGAAATGAGCTGATCTTTACTTACGGTTAAAGCAATAACAATAAAATAATAAATAAGGATGAAACAGAATATGATAATATAATGCAAAGCAATAAGATAAAAGACTAAACTGTGCAGTACAAAGAAAATAAGACAGCTGTTACTATATGTGGCCAGCCATAGTGATTAGATAAGGTACCTCATCAATTGCCCTAATACTTTACCATCATCCAGATCCACAGTCCCTGGGGTGCCCCAGCTGCAACGAGGATCTGGAGAACCTGTCCCAGCAGTTGGGAGATCCTACACAGTGCATCCTCTCCTAGGTGAGGTCTCCAAAGTCACTGTAAGAGGGTCCAGCTTTTTATACTATTGAATAAACAAGCTTACATCACTTCAAATGTGGAACATCTGGCATCGTTCTCCACTAGGTTTCCCCCCAAACCTGGCCAAGGCTGAAGGAGGAACCAAGGGTGCTTCTTTATCTGTTTGGCTTTGACAACATTGTTCCAACCAAGGCCGGACAGCTGGTCCTACAGCCTTGACAACCTGTCTCCGGACATGGGAAGAAAGTACAGCCTCACGGCATTTGATCTTCATTAGTGATTACACTTTAGCTAAGTTATTTGCTAATGAGCATACACACTTTGCTAATGATCAGGTGCTACTCTTATACGTTGATCTGTTGGAGGGGTTCATCTAGAGGTCAGCTTTGGTTTGAGGCCTGTTGTACCACCAGCTGAGAATGAAATTATCACAAGATCAGAAGAGAACCTTAGTTTTGATTAAACAATTTTAAAGTGAAATCCCCTAAGAGAAATGGCACACAGAAAAAGCAATAAAAAGCTGAAAACAATTTAAACCATCTAGTGGGAAGGTTGTCACTAATGACAGCATTATTACCGAGCAGCAGAGTGTGAGCAAGGACAGACAACAACTGATGGTTATATTTATTGGAAAGGTTTCCTCCTCTCCTTCTTCCACTTTGCCCCATGCTTCTGTGTGTGGAATGAAAAAGCAACATTTTCAATCTCTTTCCAGGCATTACCTGTTCCAGCTGTTACAGAATGTTGTTCCCACCAGAAACCAGAAAATAGACGATTAATGCTTCCACTTCTGGTGAGCAAACAGCTAAGCTGTATGTATAACTTATTTTACACAACATCTCTCAAAATGTGTAATATTTTTTTTCTAACATGACACAGTTAATAAAAATTTGGGAGCAGGAAGAAACAGAAATCAATGAGCACAATAATGTGGATGCAAAACCAACTTTCTAATGAAGGTTGAAAGCATTTTAAAACAATCTTTTTCCAAAGAAAGAAAGTCATTTGTCAGGGAATAGAAAAGTTAAAAAGTAAATCAGTAAGACAGTACAGTCACAAGAAAAACAAAAACTCAAAGGTATCAACATGAATGGAAACGTTAGCAATAACCCCTTTTTGAGTGTCTGTGGAGCTACAACACACTGCAAATATTGAAATGTGTCCAGAAGGGATGATTTTTCATCTGAATGATCTGTTACTCACATGCTAAAAATGGAGGCTATTTGTTTCAAACACAGAAAAAAATATTATCTGGACAAAATCACTTTCTTGCTGTTGATTAGAATATATTCAGTAGTTATCACTGGAAAAATGAAGAAGGGCAATTCAGCAGAGATTGAGCAGGTGCGCATCAAAGTAAGTGTGAGTGCACATGGTAATTTGGTGGCCACTGAACCAGGCTGTAGTAGCTGAGGCCTAAAGCATTTGTCTGCAGAGAAGTTACAGTCAGACACTGTTATCGGGCATTTTTGTAGTGTATATGGGAGCAAATCTATCTCTGCAACATAAACAATGAAAACTCCATGTGTTTTACCAATGCAATTATTATTTGGGGAGGGAGGCGAAGAGGAGAGAGAATAGGGATAGCATAAACTGATAGGAAACTGGCGAGAACAGGCACATCCAGAGCTGGTATACAGAAGCAAAATGCCTTGATAGGAAAAAGGAAGAACAAGTCTGTGGTTGCCAGAGTTGATTCCTCTCCTTGGCCTGAGAGTTTCACAGCCTCTAGAGTACAAGTATGCCCAGGCTCAAACAAAAGACTTTTTTTTAAATGGTTCTGTGCTATATTTGGGAGCACTTTCAAGAGAACACAAATCAGGAAGGCAATGTCAGCAACAGGACGGGGAGGATGGACCCCACACCATCTGTTCCAGGTTTCTCTCAGAGCTAGCACACAGTCTGGGAGACAGGGGAATCAGAACAGATGAGAATAGTGAGAGGGGAAGGAGACATGCAGCGTGTTTGCTTTCTTCCTCAACCCCTTTCTTTGCTCTTCTATAAGGTACAATCTGAGAACTTATAATTCTAGTTGTGGCAGTCTTTGCTCTGGCTAAGCACTCGTTTCTGTGTTCAGGGTTTTTTTCACTGAAAGAGCAGTAAATGACTCTTGTGAAGCCTTTGATGTTCCCTCACTGTACTTTAAGTGGCTATAATTTAATGTGTTACAGGTATGCATTGCAAGATGGATGTTTTCTTATGCGTACTGAACTATGAGCTGATTCTAAGCAGTGGCCACTGAAAAACAAATCCAATCTGAAAATCATAATATTTTTCTCTACAAAACATGCCAGCAGAGTCCTAGTCTTCCACAAAAGTCTTAAGTCCTTTCAAACAGAATCATAGAATCATAGAATGATTAGGGTTGGAAGGGACCTTAAAGATCATCAAGTTCCAACCCCCCTGCCATGGGCAGGGACACCTCCCACTAGACCAGGTTGCCCAAAGCCACATCCAGCCTGGCCTTGAACCCCTCCAGGGATGGGGCATCCACAACTTCTCTGGGCAACCTGTTCCAGTGTCTCACCACCCTCATAGTGAAAAATTTCTTCCTAATGTCTAACCTAAATTTACCCT
>WKFP01013039.1:8878-22399 GCA_011057875.1 Pterocles orientalis
GGGTGGGGGGGGGGGGGCAGTATCACTGTGTGTCATTCATTTGAATATTTGTATATAGTATTATTTTCAATATTATTGTAGTTTAGTTATTAATTTGTCCTTATCTCAACCCATGAGTCCTTTTTTTCCCTTTACCCCAAAAACTGGGATACACATTTAGCAAAAGCCAATTGGCTAGTCAACACTAGAGGATCTGCCAATTGGGCTGGTCCTGCCCAGTCAGAACCTTTACATACTACCCCTTTAACTCTCCCCCCGTGCTCAGTTGGGGGTGGGAATTGTGTGAGCGGGCGTGTGTGGTTTGGCCCCCAGCCAAGGGCTAACCCATCACACTTTGCTACTTCATCTCACGAAGCATGGGGTAGGTGTAAGACTATACTCTCGCAGAGTGGATGAGAAATGTACCTGCTGGAGCTGCAAACCACTTGCAAGAAAATATCTATTCCGCAAGACTGCAGCTGCATTTACTACACTTAAAATTACATTTCAGCAGCAAATAAAACTCTTCTGCAACACATGACTGAGAACTTACTAGCACACCTGTATCAGTATCTGGAGTTACTTCTGAATAGCCAGTTTTGAACAGCAGTATTTCCTGCTTGATGTCTACCTGCGTGAAGACAGCACTACTACTGGCTCTGTTTTGTTTTATTTTGCATCAACCTTATAAAGACTAAGTGAGAACAAGGAAACAGTGATATGGAGGCCATACTTCATTAAGCCTGACCATTCTCAACCAAGATCCTTGCCTTATTTTCTGACAAGCTGCACCAATTTATGGGGCAATGCAAAAACTTCCCATGGCTTTGACCACCGACTGCTCTGGTTTACATCTCTGCCAATGGCTGATTTCAGGTAAAGACTCCCGGTTTTCTTCCCACTGTACATTCCTGTATAAAGTATTGTTTCTTCACATGTAAATGTCAGTGGGATACTGGGTGGTTGGGCATATCTTACTTCTGCATGGTGTGCTGGCTATTTCAATATATTTTCATTGTGTTTGATTCAAAAGCGGTCTCTACTGATGCTGCTGCTAACTGATTGATATCAAATGTATATATCCAGTATAGGTGTCTGTCTGTTTTTTTTAGAAGAATTGAAGGTGGTAGCTAGTCTCTGCTAGTTGATAAAATGACAGGTATTATGCCTTTGGGGATAGTGGCTTTACATTGGCTACATTCAGTTCTTTGAATCTAGTAAAAACCTTTCTGCTGACCTCTGTAGGGATTACACTAGACTGTTGGAGGAGGTTGTTTAAGAAGATATTTTCCCAAACTGTTTTAAGTGGTAACCTATTGAACTTAATTTTTAGAAGGTCCTGCCTGCAACTCACAAAATATCCAGTGTGTACAAAGGCACATGTTTGTGACAGAGTCAAAACCTGGGATCCTGGTCCTTAGCTGTGGAGTAACATGGTTTCCCCATGACACTTAGACGTGCTTAGCAAGCAGTGTCCCATGGGCCTCTCTAACCCAAGTGGGGCTAAATAAACTTCCCCAGTTTTTTGTTTTCTCTGCACCTACTGCCTTTCTTGGTACCAGACCCAGGAACTATCACTTTTCCTGCCAGTTGTTGGTCTTTGAGAAGATTTATTTTTGCCTAAGAAAATGAGAGGTTTTGTGCCTGTATAATTAAAAGCCCTCACTGCTATTCCATCTATCTCCAACCACTCTCCAGTGCTATTTTTTCCTTCCCCTCTCTTATCTGAGTCTATTGACATGAGGCATCAGAGATGGACCTCTTTCAAGGCCATTGTCCTTGACAGTGATGAGAGGGAGACCACCATAACCAAACCAAGGGCTGGCTCTGCCTGTCTTGCTTCCACTGGGGACTAAAGACAATGATGAAGGTTATCTAATACCTGATGTTGTCCCATCTTGACTCTTTAATAGTAGAGGAGAGCTCAGGCTCTAAAATGTTCCCAGTTGGTGGCATGGGGGAATAAAAGCAAATGTCAGTCCTTTTCACCCTGTAGGCTCTGTTAATAGATCATACTGTAAACAGCTTACTGCTGTGACCCAGCAGGTCTTCAGACACCTGTGGGGATCAGAAAGGATTTGACTAGCTGGAGAAAGGCATGGAAAAAACTAAGTCTGTTAGTGTCCCTCTTCATGGGTCATCTTTGGCTGCTCCCCACAGGATCTTAACTTTTTTTTGTGTTATCTCAGAACAGTCACTCATCACTCCATGTGAGCAAGTCCCTGAGTTTCTATGCTCCATTTCAACCCCTTGCTGTGTAAACTGTGGACAGTAGTGTAAAAATTCCATAGCTATTTGCTGAACTATGTTTGTTCTGGGTTTTGCACATATAATACTTTGTACTACAAATGTGCCTGACACCTGCCAATTTTTTCCCCCAATGCAGGCATGTGTTTCTCAAACAGCTTTTAACTCACTGGCTGCAAAAAAGGAGGGGTTCTCTTTTATTAGATTTGCCTTGATCTTATTTTAAAACTATAATCTGAGGATGAAGAATTGCAGCTTCTATGAATTACCTCACCCAACTCAGAATCTCATCCTGAGATGTGGCAGGACTACTGACTTGCTGGGAAGTTTATAGTTACTCAGCATCCTTTAGTAACAGCCAAAAGGAGGAAAAAAAAAAAAGTGGAACAATGTTGAACATAGAAAATTGGCAGACAACTGGGAAAGCTTAACTATTTTATATTTTCTATATGGAAAAAATATTTATGGGGAAGCCTTTCTTAAAAGTTGTCTGAGAAATAACCAAGATCTTAATAGTAAAATAAAATTTAAATGACTTTAGGCAAGTGTGATTTTTTTTATCTCACTGCAGAAATGTGGTACTTTTCACATTTTATTTTCTTTCTTAGTATTTGGGGATTAATACATAAATGTATGAAAATAAAAACAATGCAGCTGTAGGAAACATTATTCTAGATTAACTATGACAAGACGTAGTAAAGTCTTGATGTGTATTTAGCATGAAAATTACATTATCTGGTTATTCCTAAAGTTTCTTTGTTTGGGCTCCCTCCTGGCCACACGGTGTCACTCTGGTACCTCAGTACTAGCAGCCACTGCAGGGGGCAGGGCAGAGGAGAAAAACTCCATCAGACTCTCCTGGTTCCATGAAAAATTGAGGAGTATTTATTTTCTGGTAGGCAGCCAGGCTGAAAATACTGTCTGAATTGAAAGCCTTTCATGAAACATCTGGGCAGTTAAATTTTGCTAACTTCAAAAATGTCCAGTACTGTACTGACATACTGATTTATTTCTTCAGTGAAGAATCAGGCTAACGTACAAAAAAGCCTGTGTTACACTATTTCATGCTGAAATTAATGATGAGAATGACTATGCTTAATAAAGCAAGTATTGCAGAAGTGCCAGTCAATATGGTTAAAATACAACAGGCTCACAATCAGCTTCACAAATTCCTATCAGTTGTTCACAGGGGTCAGTTTTACAGTGGATTTTTTTGGAGTCTGCACTTAATCTCTAAATTTTCCGTTCTGTACTCGATATATGTGTGCAAAATTGTGCCTCTGTTTTTGTTTTGCAGTCTGTCATTTCATAAGCTTGACTAGATTCTCTGCTGGTGAAAGAAAATGTAAATTCAATTTTATAGCAGTTGAGAATCTGGACCTCAACACTGACTTTAAATATAAGGTCTTGTTTTTATTTGTTGATATGGTGTTCTCCTAAATGCAAAAGCTTTTGACTAAAAGCAGAACTACATAAAATACTCCCCAGATGACTCGACCTGCTCTTAGAGGCATGGGATCACACAGTCACATACCTGGTAAATTAACCCAGTGCTCTACAGGAAGCATTAGGGATTTTTTTTTTTTCTCTCTCAATGTACAGAGTGGCATAGAGATACACAACTAACACAAGTTTACACTAACAGTTCTGTTCACTGATCTGTTTGAGGCAGAAATGCACGTGCTAAGGTGTAGGAGATGTACTTTGATAGTTATCCTTGGGAATGGAAAAACACACTAATCATTTCCCAGTTCTCTTTCAAATCCTTATAAAATGGTCTAGGCAAAAGTGCATTTTACACATAAAGAACATAAGCAAATATGTTTATACACCATATTATACAGCATGCATCCTCTCTTGACATGAGTCCCTGTCAAAGTACTTGGCCTGATACGTGGGGAAACATACCAATGCCGCTTCTTTATAATGTAGCATTTTTCAGTCAAAGAGATGCAAAATCATACATAACATATCCATCTCCACAAATAACAGCAATTCTGAGGACAGAGATTCACTACAAAGAAAGTAGTCTTTAGTAAAATCTGTGATTGGCTTAACTCAGAGTCATCATTCTTCAACTCCTGGAAACCCTGCCAAAGTTCAACTTTACGATTTATCTCTTACTGGTCATCTTCAAAACCCCAGACTATAAGCCAGGCTCTGCTTCTTTCCAACAGGAATGCCAAACCTCTCAGCTTTGCATGTGCAGTTCAAGAGATGTGTTCTTAGTCATGATATGTTGCAATGCAATGAACACAACATGCAAACTTGGATGCAAGAGAGGCACTAGCAAACACTGCAGCTAGGAATGACCCTGGGTTTGGGGAGCTCAAGATGTCACTCCTCACTGAAAGGCTGCAGGAAAGAACTCTATAGAAGGTTGGTTTTTGGTTTTTTTTTTTGTTGTTTTTGTTTTGTTTTGCTTTGTTTTTTTTTCCTTAGGAAATGATTAGCTGTATCCTAACTAGAATCCTCTGACTGCTCCTGCCACGTACAATAAAAACTAGGCTGGTCTCTTCCAAGTAAAAAAAAAAACTAGAGAAGGTAGAGTCTAATTTGTCTTCATGTCAGTAAGAAAAATAAACTTTAGCTCTGACATAATGGTCTACCGCAATTAAAAACCATTTTATATAGGTGGGTAAATTGCTATGTATGATTTTCTCATGTAATGCATGCTACACAGTTTGAAAATACCTTCCTACTTAAGAAGAGACCTGGCTTAGAAAAAAGCAAATTTACAGACAATGAAAAGCAGTGCTTGTCCTGGCTATCCTTCTTCAAGCTTGGAACAAACATCAACCGCTTTAATTAGCCCTTAACACCGCTATATTGTCATTTAAACCGAAATTGAGAGCATTCTTTGCATATATCTACCAGTTATTTTAAAGAGAGAGTGTTTGCAAAGCAGAAGATTCTGTTTTGCAATCTCTCTGCAGCCAAGCAGCACTGAAAAATATTTTTGCTTTGGCTCCATTGTTTGATTTGATTTCTTTAGTTCTTAGTATAGGAGTAAATGGACTTAAAATCCATTTGGTATTTTGAAATCTGGAGAGTATTTCCCAGCTGATGAATCCAACAGTCTCAGTAGATGTGATTTAGAGAAACCCCTTAGTGTCTAGGGAAGATTTACATTAGTTGTGAATTTGGGCTTTAGTGTTTCTAGTACCACTTCTGCAATGAACTTTGCATGAACATGGCTCTTTGCCTGGGGAAAGCCACAGCCTGGGAGAAGCTAAACAAAATTACAGTCTCTGGGCCTTCTATTTGTAGGCCACGCATGCTGATTTTCCTGTTAAAATGTGATTATTATGTTTACAACACAATTCTGAGCTGAAACTTCAACAAAACTGGAAACTAAGCTGTTCAGTGCTACCTCTCCAGCAGAGAGCAAAATAAATATTCCTGCAGTGTGCTTTTCCATGGCCAGACTCATATTTCACATCTAACAAATTTAGCAAGTGACAGGTCACAACACATGCTTTCAAAATCCCCGGGAAAGGAAAGCTTCTTCAGCAGCAACCAGATAAACAAAACCAAACCAAACTCCTAAAATTCTGAACCATCTCAAAGCATGTTATCAGCATATTCAAGGCAACTGTCGGTTCGGTAGCTAGCCTGCATTCAGCAATGGTTATTTTTCCAGTAATTCTTCACGTTTGAATAGTGACTGTCTTGTTGTGTAGCTCTGTCCTGAAAGTGTTCTGTTACCTCAAGTCTCTTTGTGAAAAAAAGCCCAAACAAAACAAAGCCAACATGCCACTGCATTTCAGTTCTAGCTTGCTAAGATTGAGGAGGAACACAGAATGAGGAATAAGCTCACACCTTCCTTGCTTTACCAAAGGCACAATCAAACGGAAAGGTTATTCTGGGATGTGGCGTTACCATGAAGCAGCTGGCCAGTACTAGGTGATACATGCTTTTAGCCTATTGCAAATAAGAGGTAATCCAAGTTTAGTTCTTACAAAAAAATTATATTGAAAAAATCAGTCTGGGCTAAGTAACTGAGCCTTCAGAAAGTTCCTTGACCAGCAGGAAAGTCTCTCACCATCTGCCCCTCCAATTTCAAAGTGACAGACTCACAGCACTTGCCATGATTTTGACAGTGCTTGACTTTGCCATTTTAATGTCAGCTTGCAAAGGAAAGTTTTTGCTGTTCAGTGAAATCTCTTATAAGGACCCAAAGAGCCTTTCTCCTATTGACAGTCAAAGTCAGCTTTTGAGATTTTACTCATGTGATTGTGGAATGAGAGCATGGGACTTATTCATAAGAGTTTCAGGCTATGGAGGTTATATGCAAGCTGAAGGAATCAGTCAGTGTCAGAAAGATTTGACATTAAAGTGAGGGAAGGTTTATTATTATTACTTTATTATAATTATTTTAATAATTTC
Source organism: Pterocles orientalis (assembly GCA_011057875.1). Classification (NCBI taxonomy): domain Eukaryota; kingdom Metazoa; phylum Chordata; class Aves; order Pterocliformes; family Pteroclidae; genus Pterocles; species Pterocles orientalis. The sequence goes on from WKFP01013039.1 coordinate 15,494, forward strand.
TGGCTATAAAATTATGAGCTATGTGATCTCTATTGGCCCCATAAGACTTTCTGACCAGCCACAAGAGCCAAACTGAGACATCAATACTGTAGGCTTAGTGTCTTATGGCTACATGGGATTATCAGTGTCTCTGCTTTCATTTAAAAGGCTTCTTGTTTCATTTTAAAGTTTCTGGGACTTACAGAGGGACTGGAAGGCAAAAAGCTCCACCATTACAGTGACCAGCTGTACTGGATTCTGGCTTGTCAGCCTGGATCTGCTGGCAGGACACTGGCAGCAACTGCCTTGTGCAAAGCGCCTCAGGTACCACACTGGCATGCAAGCCCCCGGCCCCACACCAGCCCTCTGCAAGGGCCTGGAGAGGAGGACACGGGCTTGGCTCAGCTGTCCCTCCACACGCACATGGACTGGCCTCGCCAGCGCTCTTGCTCTGAGCGTTGTGAGCAGTTCTCTTCCAGCTGCCACCCAGGACTGTTTCATATCCCACAGCAGCTGTGTGCTTGGGAGGTGAAGGGAAGAGACCGAGCCAAACCCATCCAGATCTGTTTTATAAACCACCAAACAATCACTTTCATGGCAGGAAGCATCGTCCCTACAGCAGGTAAAATTACAGCATGAGGAGTGTTCACCTAGACCGCATCACAGATTGACAGAGCATCCCTGAGAGCTTCATCATGCTGAAGAAAACTTATAGCTCCAGAGAGTCTCAGAGAACACATTTAAAGCATGTGAATATCCCTAGTATTTTCTTCATATATTTAGTCACACGCGTGTGTCCCCTACAAAACTATTGTTAACAAATGCAGCGTGTATGATGGGGTTAGGTAGAGCATCAAAGGAAATGCTTTGCCAAGGAAGCTGTCACAAGTAGGGTAGGTCAGAGAACAACCTCAACAGATTGTTTTCTTTTTGTTGTGTGAAGGACAACAACACTGAAACACACTTTTTCCCCAGGCTTTGCTGCCTAATGGAACCAGGAAAAAAGGTTATACTTCAACAATTCCAGGAAAACTCCATTTGGAGACTGAAGGAGAAGGAGCAGCACACAGAAAAGGATTAAACACCACTATCTCTTTCTTTTCTGGTCAACAAAATTCTCTTAACTTTTTTCCTCAAGATCCTGTTTGAGGCCCTCTTTGAGATTCAAGCTCCAAATTTTATGCAGGGGTGTAGTAGATGACTCCTTATAGAAGAATGTAAAAGCTTATGAGTAGGTGTCCACTAAGAAATATGCTTAAAGATATATTTTTTTTTAAACTCTTTTGCTTTGTAGAATGAAAGCAAGAAGACATTACTATGCTTAACAGAACACAATTTCAGCAGAAAAACATGGAAATTAACTGCAATTAACCCCTATCCTGGACTGAAATAAATCTACTCTCCTCATAGGTTAAAGCCCAGTGAAATAAAGCCCTGGGGGAGGAGGGGAGGCTGCAAAGGCTTCTGGGGGACAGGAGGGCTACAAAAGCTGAAGCAGCAGCAGAGCCAGCCACTTCAGAGCTTGCTGATGGAGGGCAAGAGTAGTACTGAGCACTATAGGAAGCAAAAGGTAAACTGCTTCATACTTACCTGGTTTAAACTGATATTTTTCTTCTGTTATGTAAGACGTGTAAACTGGAAAGTGAGATTTGTATCTTCTAAGATCTACAGGAGTGTTTTCCTCTGCGTGAAATCTTCCACCCCATAGCATGCAGTTATATGCTGTTAGCAGTTCAGGTCCATGTTTGTTTAACCTGTATGTTTGCTCATAGACTAAACTAAGGGTTCCTTTCAGCTTTCTCTGTCTTATCCTGGTGTCCAAGACTTTGGTCTGCTAGTAAACCTTCTCCTGGTTTTATTGTGGTTGGCTTGTTCTAGTTCATAAAGCTGCAGGATGCTGCTTGTATGGAAATAGTTGTAAGCTCTTGTCACCTTTAGAGTTCAGCCTCTGTTCCCTGCTGCTGTACTACACTATTGTGCTAAAGAAAGAGGTGTTTAATTAAGGAATGAGTAGTAAAACATCTACCACCTGTAGGGATGAGTTGCCATGTGGGATATCTTGATTACAAATCCTAGCTGGTTGCTAATAGCAGGGAAAATGCCTTAAAAGTTATAGAGGGTATTGTTGCTATAGCTTCATACAATGAGTGAAGACAAATAGGTGTGGGGCTCTGTGCAGCTGATATACTTACAATTATCTTCCACAGAGTGTTTTCATTTACTACTTTCTCTCTGAATAGGGGGGTAATCCACCTACTTAAAAGTCGTATTATGGTGCTAAATTAATTAAATTTAGTAATACGCTTTTATAGCACTGCCTTGTCTCCTACAGAAAAGTTAATGATCAGCTACTTCTATTGTTTCCATCAGGTTTTCAACAGCCCATTTAGCTTTTCATTTACTCTTTTTAGATATTGTAATGTATTTTTTGTTTGACAGATTTTTTTCCCTCTGTTCCTGCCAACCTTCAAAACTCTCAGCAAGTGGGTGAAATATCCCAAAACAGAGGAAGTGAGACTCATATTTATGAGGGAATGTGACGCTCTTTCACAACTAGCCACACAGCTATGTTCTAGGTAGCCATCCAAAGGCAGATTTCATCTGAGGCAGGCACAACTGTGTACAACTATGTACAACTCAGCAGAAAGCCGAGCCAAAAAGAAGCCATCTGTGCAGCTGGCACACATCCAAAGGAGATGGTGTAAATGTTGTCCTAACAGTTTACCTGTGGTACTGACTAATGAGCTGTTCCAGCGCTTTCCTGCAGCTAGCGGTCAGAAGGTGATGGTGCAAGAGGAAGGATTAGAAACACCCTTCTCAGCTAAGGTGAATACAGGTGAGTCCACTTGTGATGATTATGCATCTAGTAACAAGCCCTGGTTTCTCCTGGCATTGCGTACCACTCACTCTTCAGCCTCTTCTAAATACCATTTTCCTTTTTCCTTTCCCCAGTGCAAAAGGCAGTGAACTATGCACAGTATTTCCAAGAGCCCAGTCTGCAAAACAGGATGCCACTGATGCAGGGCAAGGACAAAGGCAGTTACTCTCCCTGAACTTTAAATCATCTGAACCTATTTTTAGGAAAAACTGCCTTAGTACCAATAGACTCAATGTTTGTTTACGCTATTGACTAATACTTCTGCCTAAAGTTTGGGTCTCAAGTTAAAAAAAACCAAACCTGGCACTATGCCTTATATAAACATAGTTCTCAGTTAGCTGAACCTGGGCACTTTCCAAAAGGCATTTATGGTAGATCAAGTGATGTGCTGTGACTGCAGTCTGGTATCGGCATATCTGGGAGGAGTGTGTTGCCCCTTTGAGGACAGGTCTGTTTCTGATGGCTCAGACTGTGCCTTGTTCTATTCTACCTGGAGTGCTGCACAAGCTCTCCATCACTAATGGCACTTGCACAAAACCGAGTTGTTTTCCCTGTGCTCTGATGTGATGATCTTTAATCACACTTAATGTTCACACTTTGCTATATGGCTTAAAAAAAGCTTATGCTACAAGAGGGAGGAGGATGTATGGGGAGGAGAGAACCATTTCAATTTTAAAGGCAACGGTAGACAGAGCCTAAACTTTTTAAACTATCTGTATAATATATAGATAAAAATATTTAACTTAAACTCAGGGCATGGAGCCAGAAAACCAAAGGACAGCAACTGAGAGGGACAGTTGCAGCTTTTGTTTGAAGGGTCCTCGGCTGTTCTGGACAAAAGTGAGAAGCTCCTGCTGCAGGGAGGATGCTGGGCGCTACACTGTCTATCTGGAGCTGAGAATTGAACTGGTGTGGAGTGGCAGAAATCAGCGGGTTTGAAGTCTCATTTTTAGGTGAAAAATTGCACTGTGAAAGCAAAAGGCTACAACCAAAAAAATCCCACAACAGTGATTCACTAGCCAGCAAAGAACTCATCAGAGATGTATAAATACAACTTCACACACTTTAATGTGTAAACTACTCAACAAAACAAATTATGCTATACTGGCAAAGTGGCAAAAGGCCTTAAGAAAATTGAAAAAACTTACAGTAATGAAAGAGTATTCTCAGTGCAACAGAAAAGATGCATATCATAGATGCATATCATACTAAGTGGTGGTGCTTTGTCAGCCTTTTGTGTGAGTAAGAAGCAAGACAAAGAAGGTAGGCAGAAGTGGTGGTGGACATGGTATTTACCCTGGCTCTTTACAGCCAGCAACGGGCTCATGGCTGCACTAAAAGCAAGACATATCTCCATATTTTCCTACTATCACTGCTCACATCAGCACAATTTTTTAATATGCTACTGTGCAGCTCCAGGACTGGAAAATGATTAAGTCCCAACAGGCAAAAGGGCCTCCTAAAGAGCAGGGCAGTGTAGGCAACTCTGGGGATCACAACAGAAAGAGCTGAATCTAACATGTTATTAGGTGCTTGGTTAGGGTGAAATGATTCAAGATGCTTTAAAACCCCTGGTAGACACTGTATTCTTGCTGTGTATTCTCAAGTGATTTAGCATCACCCAGAGCAACAACCAGGATTTGCTGTAGACCATGAGGCCAGATTTCATAATTAAAAAGCATGAAATGATATTTGGTGATATACTCCCACTTTCAGTGCCCTGGGCTTAATTCCGTGAAGCAGAGCTGATGATCTTGTATTGGACAGCTTTTCTCCCTAAAGGTTTCTTTTTGTGAGCTGGCTTCCAGCCAGTTCTCTCTGGCAAGAAATTTTGCAGCTCAACTAACACTGGTATGGAGAGATGCTCTTGGTTGTGAACCTGCCATGTGCTAGTTTCATTTGATGCCATTCAACTCTCATACTACAGGAGTGCCTTAGTTACTCCCTGATAGCCTTTCCACCTTCCACAACTTCGCCGTTCTCCAATTCCAACCTCCCCCACACAGTCTAGGGTAGACATGGGCCTTAATTCAATACAGATGCCTGTTTTCTTAGCAGGCTAGAAGGATTAGCTCTTCCTGAAAAGCCTTCTGGTTTCCTAGAATATGCTACTCCCTAAAAGCATGCAGGCAACTCAACACAAATACGGTAATTGTGCTAGCCTGCTCTCCCTATGCCCAATTACAGCCTGTATCAAACAATGAGAATGCTTATGAAATTTCAAGTGCCTGTATCAAATAGCTTTGACTTGATTAGCACTTCACTCAAATGCTGCCAAATCGGAAGATGACAGTGTGGCTCACTTCTGAAGGGACAAGGGGAAAATGTTGTGGCTGAATTTTTCTCCCTAGGTATTGCAATTAGGACCAAAAAGGAATTAGAAGATTTGTTTTGCATTGATGGGTCCCTGAAAGAAAATAGCAGTGGATGAAACAGTGAAAGCATGAACAGTTGAACCTGTAGCTTACACCTGACAGTCCATCCAAGAATTGATTATGATTAGCTGTGCACCAAGGGTCTTGGGGCAGGTCTTGACTATTTGCATGACCCTGGCAAACCACTTCTGTTTCAACTCTGCTACAAAATAGAGATAACAATCCAAAACCAGTATGGTACAGCTTTTGGATAAACACCCAGGAGATGTAAGGTGTGCTAGAACGGTTACAGACTCTTGTGGATGGTGAACAGCCTGCCAAGATGTGGCTTAGAGAATGGGCAATAATCCCACTAAGTGCACGCAGTGCAGTAAAGGCACACTGGAATGCTTCATGTTAACCTGCAAAAAGCATAGGTGACTTTTTTTTTTTTTTAGCACATGCAACGATCAATGCCCCTCGGATTTATTATCAGCATTGGAGCATAATGTGAACTTGCAGTAATGTAAGGCGATCGGTAAAATGGCATGGAAAGAACCCTAGTAGATAGCTCATTGTGAAGGAGAACACTTATAGGTGCAAAAACTTAAAGGTCTGCACTGAATCCTTCATCCCAACATTTTTGGAGTACAGAGATCAGCAGTGTTGGGTCAGACCAAGGACTCTCTCGACCTACTGACCACCCCGCTTCTGATACACCCCAGGATCCTGTTGTGGGTTAAGCAGAGGAGAGTTATTTTTTTTTCCTTTTCCCTTCTCTTCATAAATAGCTATCAAGAAGCTATGTTTTGGATTCCTGCTCAGGAGAGAATTGATAAGAGAAGAACGTTTATAGTTATTGCTAGGATGTTGCTATTTGTTCTCAAGGACGAGATACATTCAGCCTCTCTCCTCTCTATAGAGAGAGAGAGAGCCCGGCTTCTAGCTTGGAATTTGCTTTTAGGTCAAGATTGAGAAGCAGACTGACCAATTATTCCATCCCATGCACGTCATACCCAGTATATAGGAGAGGACTCTTGTAGGAGAGCTGTCTTTTCACTTCTGGATTCATCTCGGATGCCTGTGTTCGCTCTCACAAGGCCTTTCCTCCCCCCTCCCCCCACGGCCGCCGTTAGCTCTCGGCCCGGGACACTCGTTTATCTCTGTTCCGTGAGTTTTGGCATCCTCCCTCTCCTGAAGGATCGTTAGCTGTTTTTTTTTTCCTGCTTCGGTCAGCTCTCGGGCTGGGACGCTTGGGCTGTTATCTCCGTTCCATGAGTGCCTCCAGGAGCGGTGCACCTCCTTTTCCCCCTTTTCCCCCCTTTCTGAGGGAATTGTCCGTGAGGTTTCTGGGGATTATTAGCTGCCAACAGGCCGAGCCTTTTCGGGGTGGGGCAGTATCATTGTCAACAGGCCGAGCCTTTTTCGGGGGGGGCAGCATAATTGTGTATCACCTATTCTCTCCCTCCTTTGGGGCCATTGGCTGGGAGTGGGCTGGGCCTTTGGTCATCAGGTGGTGAGGGGCAGTATCACTGTGTATCACATTGCATCTTTGTATATAGTATTATTTCTAATATTATTGTAGTTTAGTAATTAAATTGTCCTTATCTCAACCCACGAGTCCTCTTTGCCATTTACCTCTTTAATTCTCTCCCCTATCATTGGGTGGGGGCAGGGACTGTGTGAGCGGGTGCG
>WKFP01013039.1:30191-99538 GCA_011057875.1 Pterocles orientalis
CAATCCATCTCACTACCCGATCATCCAGATCGCACTTCCTCAGTTTAGCCGCAAGGATACTGTGGGAGACGGTGTCAAATGCTTTACTGAAATTGAGACAGACCACATCTACTGCTTTACCATCATGTATCCACCTGGTAATGTCCTCATAAAAGGCTATCAGGTTGGTCAAGCATGACTTCCCCTTGGTGAAGCCATGCTGACTGCCTCTAATGACCTTCTTATCCCTGATATGCCTAGAGAGAGCATCAAGAATAAGTTGTTCCATCACCTTTCCAGGGATGGAGGTGAGGCTGACCGGCCTATAGTTACCTGGGTCTTCCTTGCCCTTTTTGAAGACTGGTGTGACATTCCCTTTCCTTCAGTCCTCAGGCACCTCCCCTGTTTCCCACAACTTGCCAAAGATGATGGAGAGTGGCCTAGTAATGACTTCCGCCATCTCCCTCAGCACCTGTGGGTGCATCCCATCAGGACCCATGGATTTATGGGTGTCCAGATTACTTAACTGGTCCTTAACCCAGTCGACATCTACCAGAGCAAACTCCTCCTTTGTCTTGACTTCCTCGGGGGCTTCAGGGGTACAGGGCTCCCCAGGAAAGCCTCCGGCACTATAGACAGAGACAAAGAAGGCATTCAGTAACTCTGCCTTCTCTGTATCTTCTGTCACCAGAGCACCCACCTCATTGATCAGTGGGCCTACATTGCCTCTGGTGTTAGCCTTATCTGCAATGTGTTTGAAGAAGCCCCTTCTATTGTCGTTGACCCCTCTAGCAAGGTTTAATTCTAAGGAGGCCTTAGCTTTCCTAGTTGCCTCCCTACACTCTCTGACAACATTCTCATGATCTGTAGACCCTCCTTTTACACTTGAGTTTGCCCAACAGATCCCTGTTTAACCATGCAGGTCTCCTGGCACCCTTCCTCGACTTCCTATCTGTTGGAATGCACCGATCTTGAGCTTGGAAGAAGCTCTCTTTGAATGCTAACCAACTATCTTTGGCCCCTTTACCTTCAAGTACCGTGTCCCATGATATTTCCCCTAGCAATTGCTTGAAAAGGCTGAAGTGGGCCTCACTGAAGCCCAGCATTGCTATATTATATGTATTATATATACATTTTATATATTATGTATATTATTATACAGCCATAACTTGAAAAAATATTAATACCCATGGGGAATAAAGAATTATTGTTTTTTAAAATGCTAAAGGCAAGAAAGTATCTTAAGAAAATTCTCCCTGTGAAGTGTCATCACCTTGCTACTTATCTATTCAGAGCAGCCAGAATGGGGTGGGGGGAAGAGACACTTCTCCAGTGGGGCTGCTCAGACCTGTGCAATATGAAGGGATGGCACCCAGCTTGCTAATTTTCACTAATGGTGAAGGTTGCTTTTTTTTAAAGAGAAAACCAGAGCTGACATCTACATGGAATCTACTCCTCCCCAGTTTTGCATCTTTAAATGGTACCTGGAATGCTGCTGTCCAGAGTGTCACACAGCTGGCCCCTGTGCGTTCTGTGACTTAGTCTCTGACCTTCTCAGTGTCTTTTGAAAGTTGTTTCTTTTATATTTTTTTTATCCTGAAATCCCTAAACAGGCCAACACCTGGCCACTACAGAGCTTTGTTCTTCCACTATGTGCTGTGCCAGAGAATGAGACTGCCTGGAGATCCTTCATATGTAGGGGTAAGGTCCTTGCTGTTCTGGCATATCTTTCAACATGAGATGAAAATAGATATACCATGTCTAGAGGAGGTACTGGGCTCCTCTGCAGGCCAAAGGACAGATTGTGGGTTATCAGTGCTATACAGGAAAGGATTTGAGAGGAATCAGCTATATAATGTTTTCTCAGTAACCTGTGTCCGTCCACCCTGGTGACGAGGGGATGCAGGACCTGCAAGATGAGAACATCTGTTGCTGCAGAACAGCCTTGTGGAATGCTGTAGCTATATGGCCTGCTTACAACTGAAATAATAAGCCTGAACAATTATAAAGGAGCCATGACAATTATGTTGTCTCATGCTAACTGCTCTCTCTGAATCACATCCTTATCTCAGATTGACTTTCTCTAGAGCTGGGATACATTATCATACACTCTTCTTGCATCCTCTGATGTTCAAATTTTCTTCTTAAGTCTCCTGCAGTCTTCATTCAAAAGCTTTTCATATTTCTAACAGAAATGAAGATTTTAACGTAAGCAGCACTAAGAGATTTAGTTTGCATGTACAAATATACAGTAGTCTTACTGCTCTGGCTGCTAGTGCAAAGTGAATCCACGACACAGGTTATATTCTCTTAGCTAAAGGCAAAGGCACACATTAACTGACAATGAATTACCCTATTGTAGAGCCTGCAGGATGGGAATTATTGCTGCTAACACACTGTCTTATCTTGCATGCAGTACATAGAGCAAACTTCTGTTAGCAGATTTGGAACAGAGGCAAGTGATAACATGTAAATTCACTAGACGGCACCTCAAAGCCCAAAGAGAATGGGGGTGTGTGTGTAGTATCACATCCTTTTCAACAGGAATTTTGCCTGCAGGACAACTAGATTCATTTTAATAGTGCAAAAATCTAAGGGGATTCAGGAGTGGCAAGCAGCCACCTTAAAGACCCTCACTACACAGGACACATCTTGGGTTCCAGCTCAGAGTAAATAAATGCTGTCCTTTCCCATGACAAGAGTGTAAAGACTGTGATCTAGAAAAAAACGGACAGAATAGGGACAGAACTGTAGTTTCATCTGACAAAGCAAATCTCTTCACAAGACTGTAATCTTAAAAAGTTTGGAAGAACTGAAATATTTCACCATCCTGGAGTTTAGATACCAATGTTAATCCTATTAACAGGATTAGTACATTAGATTTTCACCTAAACCTCCGTACAGAAGATGGAAGACTTGGCCCTCAGAGCAGGCTTTCCAAGATTCCTTCAGCTGGTCTCCCAGTTCTTGTTACTAGAACATAGAAAAAACACTCCCTCATTTTACAAATCAAACATTTCTAGATATAAGCTGTTATTGAGGGATATATACACATAAGACACTGAAGAATTACAGCAAGAAAGCACTGAGCTCCTCTTGTCTTGCTTGCTCTGGTACAATCCTGCTTTCAGTGCTCAGAAGGGATGTTCACACTAGTCTCTTCTAGGCAACCCTTCTTAATGTGCTACCTAGCTTACCTTTGCACACTTTTAGGCCTCATCTGACTAAGATACAGTGATGAGTAGGTCTTCAGTGAATGAAATTAATGAGTTGTGGCTGAAGTCTGGCCAATCTCATTTTACTCATAAAACACTTCTGTTTCTGGCTTTGGTGTGCTATTTGTGGGTGGGAAGCCAAAAAACCTGGCTTGTGTTGTGATGCAGAGGAACTTGCTCGCAGAAATTCTGCCTTAAAGAACAAACAGAAAAACACTGTTTCTAAGATATAATCTGAATGAGATTCCCCAGAAACAAAGGACATGCAACTTATTCTAAACAGTCATCATATTTTAAAAATAATGCCCTGAAACGCAATGCTTCTGATTTGCTCCTTCCTTCTGTGCTACTTTTATCATAACCAAGAGAAACACTTTCATACCTAATGTCACTACTTTTTCTGTTTAGCCCATTACCTTTCCCAATGGTAAGACCAAAGAAATAAAATTTTGCTTCAAAAAATAAATCGCTGAGATATGCAGCATTCTCATAAATCAGCATGTTAAAAAAAATGTACAATGTGCTGAATGTGCTTGCTTTCAATGTCCTTGGCACTGCTTAAGAGCTTTATAAGAAAAAAAAAAATCACAAACATGGCATTTTTTGCATGACATCTTGCAAAAACCCTCTCAAAAAGCACCCACTTTCTACTTCTCTCAATTAAACAACCTCTATTCAGAGAGGTAGTTGCTGGGAGTCCGCTAATAGGTCGTGAGAGATTCTATGTAATGGTTGACAACTAAGGCAGTGAGAAATCAGGGAAAATGGTGTCTGTACAAAGTACAGAGCATACTAAAAACCTTATGGACTTTCTGCTGTTCACCTACGTTTTTCCTCCCTGTGTCTGTCATGACTAATTAGTTTCATGTCCCTTGGGTAGTAACATGGTAATTAAATATCAGAAACCATAGGGAAAAGTGGCAAGAGATTTTTTTGCTATGCAGTTTAACAGTAAGTGACAAGAACCAGCCTTCCGTGATGATATAAAAACACTGTGGGATATCATTGTGACATTCCCACATAAATCCTAATATGCCACGCAAGTATCAGTTCAGTAAAATTCAATGAATGATGCCACAACTGAACGCTTACAAGCAGCACTAGAAAGGGTGACACATAATGCAAAATTTAGGAAGCTTCTTCAAAGAGCTGGGAGACAATTGTAACTAAACAGTTTTATTGACTTTTTTTGCAAAATAAAAAACACAAAATAACCACCAAGAGTAAAGGCCATAGACAGCATTAACCAAATGAACCCGCCACTTGGTTATAATAGCTGATAACTAGCACAACTGAATATTATTGCATATACTTCAGGTTCATTTATATATCCATTACAGTTTGGCAAGATTACAATCATACAGTAGCTTTGGTTGTGTAAAACCTAGTAGCAATACTTACTTAAAATTAGACTGGTTAACATTTTATGACAACAGGTATTTATCTAATCTTATTCTTGACACGTCTTCTCTCATTCATTCTTCTCCTCCACAAATATACATTATCACTACCCACAAATGAATAAGACATATTTGCAACTATCATTTATAGCCCTTCTTTATCACCATATGGCGATGAATCTTACAGGGGTAGGAAACTGTTGATTGCTTTTCTTATAAAAGTTTGTAGAGCAGCATCTTTCTCCATGCTGGGCAGCTTCTACAATCCTGTGGCAGCATCTGCCAAGAATTAGTCCATTCAGAAAGCAAATAGGTAGAGGTGTATATGGCTTTCAGTGCAAAGCTTTTCCTGACCTACAGTAGTGGCGTTTGACTGTACTGCCTTGCCTTTGAACACAGAAAAACAACACAAAACACCTTTTCACATTAGTATGCTGAGCTGTCAGCACAAAGCAATATAAACAAACCTAATACACAATACTACCTTGGTTACAGAATTGTGCCTGAGACACTGAACAGGATTGCATGTGTATGTTCTACAGTCTACGTATTTTGGAGTTTTGGTCTTTTAAAAAATGCTATCGTCATTATGTAATCTAGTGTAACACTGCAACTCCAGAGTAATGGTTGATAAAAAGTCATGAACACATAGGCTACTTGAAAACACTGGAAGCTTTTTTTTTTCTTGCACCACCTGTGCAAAATTCTTGACTGCCATCATTTTGCCCCCAGCTTTCTAGGAGTAGTTGTTCCCAGGGGAAATATATGATCTACTTAAAACTAATCTAACACTTTGAATTCTACCTGGGAAAAGCTATAAAACAATTTAGATCAAAATGAAGTGAGCTTGTGTGTGAAGACCCTTCTTCATTTATAAAATGCTGTAAGACTAGATAACTCCTGCTTGGTTTTGCAGCCCTTTCATTTGCTTGCACTGAAGCAAAAAGGAATTCGGCATGAGGAATGGCTGCATGTTTAAGATCCCCCAGAACAAGGTAACTGCCATGCAGTAATTCAAATGCAAGCAGTGTAACTGCTTTTTGTATTCAGATGCGTACTTGTATAAGGATATAAATTAATAAGCCCTTCTAAATTGTTTTAGAAATATTCTCTTTGATCTAGACATATAAAACCTCAGAATACTTAGAATCACTAGATTTTACATGGCCCACATAGTCATTATTATTTGCAGTTACATGGCAAATATTAGAAATACATTTGCCTGCAGATGAACAGGTAATTATACAGCCTATTATTTAGCTGAGCAAAGATCAAGCACTCTGTATCTTGCAGTTATTGGATCTTACTCTAACCCTTTACTTTAGGAACGGGAAATAACCATCTAATTATATTATCAATGCACAGTACTTAGTTTTAAAAAAAGACAACCTATTCTAGGCAACTAGATTTTCTCCTAAGATGACTTTTTACAAGATACTCTAAAAGCAGTCTCTTATGACTGAAGATTGTCTATTTCACTGTATACACATAGTAAAAATAGTTAAAATCTAATTACAAAGCTGCTACATGGTTATTTTGTGGTTTGTAAAATAAAACTGTATCCAGAATTTTATCTGAACAAAATACACCAGACAGTATAAAAATATTTCCCAAATGGAGATTGAAAGATTAATGCTGGATTTTTTTTTTGTATAAAAAGAAATATAATAATGGTAGACATTTATCTACTGACTAGCCAAAAATATACATATTACTTCGAGGAGCTGTTCCAGGCCCATTTTCAGTGAGCTTGTGCTTTTGACTCTAGCAATAATAACTGCACATGTGGAACAAAGTTTCCTGAAAACCTGAACTACATCCTATTTCTAACAATAAGACTAATTTCTGACACTGGTCATGGATTTCCACTTATTTGCTTTGTTCAGGCAACTATAGCAGAGGAATTCCAGAAGCACCACTTCCTCTTTGAATGATGTTTATTCAGTGCAACATCTTCCTTTTCTCTTTCTTTTTTGACTCGCTGGTAGTGATCTTCTTCCTTCAAATACCACACAGGTGGCCAGCGATGCCTCTCAAAATATTCTTGATTATCTAATTAAAAACAATAAAAACCCCCCCAAACAAGCCAATAAGATATACAAATCCAACAAATGTCTGCAATTTACCTCGCCTCTATGTTAGGTGGCTTATCAGGGATTCTCCCAGTTTCCTCACGTGCTGCGCTTGCAGGGTGAAAAGACTTTCAAAGTGCTTGCACTGAAGAGGCCTTAGTCCCTCAAAGTTTGTGAAAAAGAAAGCCCTTTACAGAACATATTTTTCATTTTAGGGCCTCAAAATAGCTCTGTTCCTTTTAACTTCACTGAAATAGTCATAGAACATAATGCTTGGCCAGGAATCAGGCTAATGATTACGACCTTTCTTTAGAGATAAGAAGAATTTATGAATGCTACTCAAGATAGCACAGAGGTTCAGTCTCACAGCTTAGCTATCTGAGCTCGTCTTTGTCTTCCTGTTTAATCAGCTGGGTGGGGAGAAAGAAGGGGTAAACTCATGAAAACTATGGGGGAAAGTTGCCCATACCTGAAGATTTAGCTTTGATTTCCTTGCGGAATTTGGAGCAAACACTGTTATAATTGGTGCAGATGTAATGCAAGCACCAAGCTGCCAGTTGGTTAGCATTGTGAAACTGTAAAGAAAAACAAAGAGCTTATTCCATTTCCCGAAGTTATCATTCATTTTGGAGCCCCAATTTACAACTAAAGCTAGAATGGTCCCCAGCAGATTGCTTGGGAGAGTGCTGCCAGATGCATAGAGAGGAACTTTTGAGGCTGAAGCAGCCTCTAGATGCCCTAGACCTTGTCACACAATTCTGCTGGAAGAAGTGGCCCAAAGGCTTAATGAATAAGTGCTTAGCATGCACAGCATCTGGCAAATCACATTCAGTCCCACACAGGATCTGAACCCAAGGTATGCTGGACCCGAATTTTCTAGTATGATTGCACCAGTCATATTTCCCCACTGGTTACTGTGAACCTGTCTGCGAGGTGACTCCCTGGAAAACTATGCTTGTTGTCAGAAATCAAGTAGTGCTGAAAGCTCCATACTAAATCTTGTACAAGCTTCCTATGGTCATAAGGAAGTACAGCTATAATGCAAGTCAGATTGTATAGCATGTGTATCTGTTTTGCCGTTCTGACTGTCTACTATGATTTTCTCAGGTTATAAACACATCATATTGATGTAGGTAGTAGGCACAGAGGATATCTTAACAGTAGTCAAACATATTACTCCTGCCTTCAACCAGGAGAAAAAAAATAGAAAAAACACCTTTCATAAAATAGAAATTAAGTGAAGCGAGCTGCCTTTTCTTGGAAGGGAATCAGTCCTGGTTTTGAAACAGCATTATAGGTATTGAGGCAAGAGAGGCACTGGATAGCAGCTGCAACAAGTCTTGCATGGTGGCCAGTTTCTGCTGTATTTCAATGCTGCTTAAACCTCAAACTTCAATCTGAGCTACAGACAGACTCATCACTAGCACGAAATCAAGAATAATAAAATTTGAAAAATATTTTAGGTTGTACTACTGTATCTGGAAGACTGCTGTAGCACTCCTTTTTGAAAACAGGTATTCAGTTTAACTGTGAGCTGGGGACTCTTTCTTTTCATGGTCTCTGGGCCTCAAAAACCATGGAAACATGTTTGAACATAAACTAGTAGGATTTGCACTCACTCTGAACTATCAGATGACTGGCTCTGAGTAGCCAGTCTGAGTGTCAAGTTTAAGAATACAAAAAATGTTGCCTTTACAATACAAGTCTAAATATATCTACAAGAATTGAGCTGAAAGGAACCCAAGAATCATTCACCATTACAAAGCTGAACAGCTTCATTATATTGCATTTCATACTACTGAAGCATGACCATGAGAACATGGAGCTTGGAACTCCACAAATCAAGAAAAACTAAAATATATATTTGAAAGACAACTCCTCTGAGATTATTTAAATAGATGTTTCACTTTGAACTAATAGAAAAACCTTCTTTAAAATAGAAGATAAAACTAAGTTTTATTGTCAGTCACTTTCAGAACTGCAGACTTTGAGCCACTTAGAAGCAATACTCAAACCAGTCAGGTGCTAAAAGCAAGTCCTGCAGTTGGCCAGAATATCTCTAAAAAATAGTGCACACTGACCTGTGCCAATTCCAAATAGGACAGTACTTCTCCATCTATTGCAATGCCGCTCATGGAGGCTTTTGTCAGCTCTTGTACTGCATGCTGTTCTGTTA
Source organism: Pterocles orientalis (assembly GCA_011057875.1). Taxonomy (NCBI): domain Eukaryota; kingdom Metazoa; phylum Chordata; class Aves; order Pterocliformes; family Pteroclidae; genus Pterocles; species Pterocles orientalis. The sequence continues at coordinate 39,034 of WKFP01013039.1, forward strand.
GAAGAAAAAACCCATCACTTAATGGGAAATGGTCACATTTTAAGGTCAGATCATTCACAAATAACAAAGAACCAAGAACCCATGTTCTCCCTCTTCCTAGTGTTAACTCCAGCATTACGCAAGTGGCACATTCAGCCAGATATCCTGAGCAACTTCAGATTTGGGTGAAGTCAAATTCTGGCCTTTAGAGCTGTGGCTGAAGATTCTGCATCACAGGCATAAACTGTTTTGCCCCAGAGGAGCACAGTCCATATGAAGATTTGCCCTTTGCCTCAATCCAAACTATTTCTGGTTTCACACACAACTCTCAACTCTTTCTTAGAGAAAACAAGCCTGCAATTAATAACCACTTACAGAAGGACAAAGTTCAGCGCCCACTAGTCTCTTTCTGGCAGAATGGCTGGGTGCAATATTCAATATAGATTAGAAATATGGATCAGCTATCTCTTTTGAGCAATACAAAAGCAACAGCCAAGTTTTTAGGCAACAGTGCACTTGCTATTGCATTGTGGATTTATTAACGAGTATACCCATAGCACTGATACAGAAAAGTTCACTTCAGGCCTTCTTCAGATTCTCAGATTAGTTATTCCTAGGGATCTAGATGAGGGCTGACCAGCTTGCCCAAAAGTCACTTCAGTTCAAGAGTCTCATTAACTCTTTCCTAGAACTATTTCCTAGAATCTTAGGGGTCTGAGTGTCTTTTTGGAAAATGTTGTCAGCTGATGTAATTCTACTGGGTTCAGTTGTTAGCAATCACCTTTGGACTCAAAATTATTTCACCAAGAATTAAATGGAATGAAATATTCTTAATACTGTATGTATGTTTCTGCTGAAACTATGTCAAAAAATAAACAAGACTTCAGTTAAAATATGCATATGAAATCAGGCAATAATGGATTTGATCTGTCAGAAACAGTGAAGACAAGGCACACAGTCTTGATGCACAACAGAAGGAAAGCTAGGATTTGGTATGTGATTAAATTTTTGCTAAATGTTGTCCTGTAAATAACTGTAGCTTTGCTTCATCTGTCTCTGAGTTTTGCCCTTGGCCATGTCTCAAGAATGATGCCAAGTTACATACATAGAGAGAAACAAATAAACAAACAAAAAACCCAACCCCGGATGTTTGGGGTGCGTATAGATTTAATTTTAAAACTAACTAGCTGCCTATCCTGTAATTTTTCTCTAAATAAGTTATATATAAAAGTTTTTCTTCCTGAAATGAGGGTTGAATCCCATGTATATATCAAAATATCCAGTTCTCATCTAGGCAGTGAAAAGGGATCCAGACAGCATTTCTAAAAAACATAATCATCTAGATCAGTTTGAATTGGCTCATTTACTCTCTTAGAATGGAAACTTATAATGGAGTACTTCATTCATTACATAATGGAAAGACTGGGGTCCATCCCGTTTTCAGGTAAATTAACAACAGAATGGATATTACAAACCACAGACATTATATCCAGGCTAAAGAAAATATTTACTCTTCCTGTTTTTAAAGCACAGAGCACTTCAATGCTCTGAGCTGGTTTAGCACAAAACTAAAAAAGACAAGAGAAAGGCAAACATATTTTTCTAAGTGAAAATATCATTTTGCACTACAATACAGAAATACACATTACAATTTTGTATTACAATACCAAAAAAAAGTCTTTATTTTCCCTAACACTTGAGAACATCCTGTGCCTTCCAAAACCATTAAAACATGTTTCAGCCATTGCAGAACACATTTCACTGGACAAGGCCACAAATTCTTACCTGCTAGTGCAACCAGGTGAGGAAGGCAAAACCTATTTGCCAATGAGATTAACTCAAGTGTGTCCAGTTCCTGACTGCAGGACAGTTGCTTGGTATACAAGTAATCTAAAACTGCTTGCATGGAAGTCTTGTTTATGTTGGGAAGAACTACCTGGAAAAGATATTTAAGAAAAGAGCCCCTAATAATTAAGGAATTTTCATATAGAGGCTGTATTTCACTTCTGCCACTTTGCTGCACTGTTTTTTTCTCTTCAAGTAATTTTGGAAACGCAGGGAAAACAATTTTCAAAAAAGAAACTTCCCATTAAAGTTCAGCAAAGCTGCCAACAGGTAAGCATACCTCTGGAATCAGATCCTATGCCTGTTTACATACAAGCAACTCTACCAAGTTACTGTAATTAGATCCACATGAAATACTGAATCTGTTCAATGTTTCTAGCCTGTGAACGGACAGCTTTGTGGGATACATAATGCCACTGAGCACTTCCCATGCCAAATCTCCCTTGGTAGACTGCTTTAGGAATGCAATCTAGCTGCTCTGGGCAAGGGATATTCTGGGGTTTCTGAGAATAACAGAAACCAAAGGATAACAAAACCCCACCCCTCTCAGTCTGTTTATAAATAACCAAATTATCCAAGTAAATTATGTCTGAGAAGGGACTGAACTGAAGAAATGAGGTAAAAGAAATGTAAACCGTTTCTGCCACACAAACGTAATTAAGTGTAACCACCATGTAATGAAACCACTAAGACTAGGACAAAAGCTATCTAATTTCTTACCAGCACAACCCTAACTCCACTTCACTGCAGGGAAGTGTACAAGAAGAGGAAGGAGAGTTAGAACATCTGTGGCATTCTGAAGAAATTGCAGTGAAAAAAAAGGTAGAGCAGAAAAATAATAATAAAATTATGATGAGGAATTAAATGTACATGCAATTTAACCTGACTGTTGGGAAGCAGTCAGCATAGACTACCTACTTGATGGGAGCTAATCGTTGTCACATATCTGGTTGTCAATCCTCAGGAGCTTGAGAATTTTTCTTTCAGCTCTGTCTGGATGGGTGGGATTCAAACCCAGGTCTGTTAGTGCTAAAGCACGAACCTGTTATGCATATCAGTCACTTGGGAAGCAACTCAATTCTCTAAGTGAGAGTAGCTAGTTGTGAAATCCATTCATTATTAACATATTTTTGCTAGTGCAGGGAACAGTAAATTTAGAGAATAAGTTTATAAAATGTTGTGCCCCAAATCCAGAAAAAGTAATAAGTAAAAAGTAGATAGTTTTATTTTTTGTAAACCAAAAGAAACCATTCAGTTCCAATCTACCTATATTTTAACACTTCCAAAAGCATTACTGAATACTTTAAACTCCACAAAATGGAAGATAAATATTTTAAATTGGAAAGATGAGCTAAGACTGTTAAGTTAATCATTAAAAATAGACTTGTACAAAATAAACGTATATTATTAATGGCCATATGTTGCTTACTAGAATCAAACTATGTATTTTTAATGAACCACTTGTTCAGCATCCCTCTGGGAAAGGAATTATGTTTACAGCTGTATTAGAAGTAGGAAGAAAAATGTAAGTAGAACACAATCTTCCAGAATATTAAACACAAAAAAACTGAACACTTCATATGAACAAGACCTACGAGTATGGAAAGGAACAAGAAAATCAAAACAAAAATGAAAACCTGGGTATGGATAAGACACAAGCAAAAAATATTAGCAGTGTGTAGAATTCGAAAAAAAGACCATGAAGGCACCTGAAAAATACAAGGCTTCTGCTGCAAAATCTTAGTTCAGAGCATTCAGATCTTTCATACTGAACTTGATATCTGCTTTACTCAAGAGGACAAGCTGATGCACTGGAGAATCTAAGTTTAGTTTCTACTGAAGTACTGTGAAACCAGCCCCCTTTTCTAGTTTACCACTCCATGTTCTCTAACCCTTTCTTCCCTTTAATTCCTTCCTCGACATCCCTGCTTCAAGTATTCTTTGTAATGCTTCTGATTGTATAAACATACATTCATACAACTTTAAAACTTAAAGAAATTCACAAATCCATATTTATTTTTTTCCCCAATATTTAATATTTTAAAGGATTTCAGGTCTAAAACACATGTTCCAGCATTGGAAGAACTCTCATGCCTTGCAGAAAACATGTTATCCTCCTAGGCATCCTAATTTAATGCCTTAAGGAGAAAAGCATCCCAGGTCTCCAAGGGAAGAATAAAGAATCATTCCAGGGATCATTGCAACCCTTCAAAGAGACACAAAATGACGCTTCCCTCAGCCTAAATCCATCAGACCTTATAAGCAAAAGGGACAAAAATGGACAAATACCTCACTGTTTGAGCTTTCAATAAATGATCCTCCAAACATAGCAGACATCCATTCACAGCTACAGATCAGCAGTGGCTTGTGGGCATTTATGGTTCCATCATCCACTTTAAATGTCACATCTGCCACAGGAACAAAGAAACAGGCATGCTGCAAGTCTGTGTTTAAGGCGAAACTGTGTCCCAAGAATGTATGTTTCACTTCCACCTTGTTAACCAAGGACTTCTTTCACTTCCCACGAACCCCACTCCGAAGATAACTCTAGTGTTTCATATAGTTAAATAAAAGCCTCACTGAAAGGGGGATATTGGATGTTCAACACTTTGGAAAATTGGGTCACTTATTTAAAAGCCTGTGTGTTGATTTTGAGAAACTAAACTGCAGAATCCCCAGGTTGGCCCTGAGTAGCACTATAATTTTGGGCTCATCCCTCCTCTCAGAACAATGTAAACTGTCACAGCTTTTGAGGTCTACGAAGTGATAGTAACAGGAATGAGAAAAGAATTAGTGCTTTTCCTGTTAAAGCATGTATTTACTTACCAGAAAATGTCCCTTTGCAAAGGCACTCTTTTATCCGATTAGCTTTTCTGACATGAAATGCTTTAGTAATCTCTTGATTCATGAAGGCTTCTTTATTCATAATATTCTCCACCATCATCCGCAAATCAAATACTTCCAAGATTTCAGCAATTTGAGCCAGTCTTGTGAGATCTTTTTCATTTTCATCCAGTTGCCCTGTGTATAAAAACTGCAGAACAGTTTTAAAAGGTCCAACTTGCACAGATGAATCCATTTTTACCACAGTTACAGGACACATCCTATTTGAGACAGGATTCACTTGCATTTCCCTGTGCACACTAACAAACCCCTTACCCCAGGATGACAGAGATCTTGCTGTAGAATTTGTTTCACCAGGTTCTGGTTCTAGCATGTCTAAACAGTCAGTACTTTGTGGTGGGGAAATTTTAACATCTGCAGTTTCCAAGGATGTGTCATCACTGTCACCATTTCTCTCAAGTTGACTTGTCAGAACATTTTTTTTTGTATTTTCTTTATTACACTGTGTTTCATCCAAGACTGGACTTTCCTCGCATTCCATTAAGAAAAGGTCATAAAACTTTGAAGAGGAGGTAGCTAGGTAAATCTTGTGAGCAAAAATGAAGTCCTTCTCCTGGAGAACAAACATGACATCTGCACATAGTGGGCTGTCCAATAAATATCCAGCTTCATTCATGCTTGGTACAGGACACTCAGGAATTTTGATAACCGGAGGAGGGGCTTTTGGAGGTAGGAATGGAGCCTGAAGCAAAGGTTTTTGGACCTTCTTCAAATGAGATTTCCAGAACTGCAGGTGTCTTCTGGAGATCAGGGCAGCTCTAATTGCATTGTCAAACACATCTTTAATCCCAAACTGGTCAAATACACTGGTTTCATAGTATGGTATCCCAAGTTCCTTTGCAACCTCTCTGCCTCTTTCTGGTGGCAAAATGTCTCCTCTTTTTATTGGCCTAGGGTTAAAGAAACAATAAACCTTCTCACACACAATGATCCATCACAAAATTACTCCAGAAAGCATGAAATTTTACAAAATGTCTCAGCACCAATTCTGAGATAACTATTATTCAAATGAAACAAAACATAAAACTGAGGTCACAAAGCTCTTTGGAAATCTACAACCATGACTCTAGTGTTTTAGAATACCACATACTTGTAATTGCGTTTAAGTTTGGTGGTGTCTTTGCAATGTTACTAAAAACATGGAAAAATAATCTGCACAAAATGGAACAAGCTTTCTCTCTGTTAAAGGGAAATTCACAGTAAAAAATGTAATACGATGCTTGAGAACTTTTATTATTTAAAAAACCTAATGTTCCTTTCTGCTCAGATATTCTGTCAGTATCTTTCTTTGTATCCATCATTTAAATTTGAATGGAGATTCTCATGACATAAAAAATACCATAAATATAGCTGAGTATGAAATGAGAAATATTTCTTAAGCTTATGCTTTTTAAAGAAAATCTTAGCCTACGCCAAAAGTGTAACTCAACACACACTTCAAGAGATAGGCCTGTTTTGGCTGTAGATGCACTATGCGGTAACTCATGCATTTCCAAAGCAGCTCTAGTACACAATGTAGGGTAAACAAACCAGAAAAAGAAGTCTGGGCTAGAATCCATTTTCACAACACAAAATCATCTCACCAGAAGACATGACCCAGCAGTGCGTTCTCTGAGCATACCATATTGGGCATACACAAGCTGGTACAGACTTAACCACTCCAGCTTTAGTTGCCAGCTAACAATAACTTCAGGTGGCAGAAGTCTGTGCTAGACGTGCAGAGTACCAATTCAAATGTTAGTAATGGTGAAATCAGAAAGGAGGATTAGGGCAGAGGAAGAATTTTGAGTTTTGAAAAAACATCTCCTTTTGGAGAGTCAACCAAAAAGCCCACCCCAGCCACAAAGAAGAAATGTTTAATAAACAAACCAACCTATGGAAATCATATTGCCCAGTCAAGAGTTTTAATGCAAAGTTTTCTAAGAACCCATGAAATATTAATTCAATCCCTTTACGGAAATTTGTTACAATACAGCCTTTAATTACATGATCATGGATATTACTTCCATGAATCTGGTCTCATTCAAATTCACATAAAAGGAGGAAAGTAGCAGTGAGCAGGCAACTGTGTGACTGTTTTGCCCAAACATGTGAATGTTTGTCTTTCAAATCTGGGAAAAGAAAAGCTTCTCTAGAATGATCCCAAACTCTCTTTTAATCTCAGAACTTTAAAAAATTTAATTTGCAACCACTTTATTTTCTGCCACAATCTAGGATTACATTTACAATAAAGTAATAATTGAGAATCAAGAAAACTTGAGTAGAAATTGTCATTTTTAAACAGTACCTGACAGTAGTGACAGGGCAGGACATGGCACACATGTTCAGATGGAGAAAGACATTATATTAAAATCTCCAGTAATCATTATTATCTCTGTACTATCACAGTGTTCAGGCACCCAAACAAATTTAGACGTCCAACGTGCAAAAATATTGTGAGCAACATATAATAACTGCATGTGTTAAAGAACTAACCAACTCAGACAACAGAATTAGAAAGAAGAAAGCACATATATTCTTATTTTACAAAAAAGGCAACTAGGGTCTCTCATTTCTCTTTTGAAAGTACTGCACCTGATTACCAAGGTGATTTAAAAAAAAATCTTATTTTTATTTAAACTTTACCTTGCTAAAGGCCGTCTGGCTCTGTTCACAGCCTCAAGGTCTGCATAGCGGAGATCTAGTTGGCAGCCCACCAGAATGACAGGTGTGCGAGGACAGAAGTGCTTGATTTCTTGATACCACATCGTTTTCACATGATTCAGGGAGTTAGGATTAGCAATTGAAAAGCACAGAACAACTACGTCAGACCTAGAAAGGCAACAAGAAAATATCCAATTAAAACCCAACAAAACATTTTCCGCTGCAGCTTCACCTATTTTCATCACTCCATCTTAAAGCTATACTCTATACTTTGAAAAACGCCCTGACACCCATATGTCAGAAAACATGTTGTTCATGCAGAGGTTTGATAGAAGCTACACATTTCACCACAAAAGCATGGGAGCACAAATCCACATACCTAGGAATTAGGAATTGGCCCCTCTACGCCAAGAGCCAATCCCCGCATGTATGAACAGAGCACTAAGAAGAGAGGTCGGGCTTGCCATTCACTGTTTTTACACTACAGTTAACAGGCTGTCATCACTCCAGAAATAGTTCTGCTGACTGGACAACTAGATTACAATCCAGAGATCACTGGTGCTTAGGAATTAGAAAGGAGTTATGCAAAAATTCAGAACAGGCACACAGGCAGACACAGATAATTTCTGAACTTGTCATGGAGAAACACCTTTACTGTACCATTTTAGATACTGAGGGGGTCTCCTTTGCAATGCACTTTGCACGGCAATTCTCTACCATCTTTAATAAATAACCCGTTAGAAGGGCAAATTACTACAAAATGACCACTTCTGCAGTGCAAGCAAAAATACACATTCAATGAAAATAAGATCAGTAAAGTGTAGAAGAGGACAATGGCTTACATCAGAGAATATGTGCAGGCTTTTAAAGGTTTTAACAAAACAAAAAGTACTTCACTAAATAAACTTGCTTTATAAGTTGTAAGTATGAGGATTAAGGTTGACAGTTCATCTACTAAACCGTCACCTAATTCTTGTCAGAGCTAGCACCCTAAGGCAGAGAAATGCTTGCATACTTGTCTCAAGGCATAATTTCATTATTTATAAACTGCGATGTTACAAAGCAGTTCTCAATCTCTTGGGTCTCTCTCATGGGAAAAAAAAATGAATTGAAACTCAAGAAAAATTGAGGGGAAGGGACATTCTGAGGAGACAACTTATTGCTACAGAATTGTCAGCAGGATAAGCTCAACTATACCATGTCTCACTTCTATTATTCTTTAATATAGCACAAATGTGTTGTGTCTGCAGTTTGTGTAATGTATACAGCAGTAGCAGTGAATCTAAACATTCAGCTTTTAAATAATGAAATACCTCCTCAGTACTGCTGCTTTCTACATTTCATTGATGGTACAATTATATCTGTTTCTAAGGATAGCCGCATACAACACAGGTACTGCTGTGAGCATAAATTTAATGCAAGAGAAATGCTCCTGCTCCAAGATTGTATATTACATAAACTGCAGCACATCTGTCATATCCAGAAACAAGGCCTTTTCAAACTCAAAAATAAACTTTCAAGCTAAATAGTCAAGTGGTAAGCAGCTAATACACTGTTCTTCTACATAACTGAGGCTAACACCCTTTAAACTCAAACTTCCTCTATACAAGGTCACTTAAGAGTAAAACCTAGGCTCCAGAAGACATTTGCTTAGCTCCCAGAAAGGAGAAATCAGTGTACAGCTAATACAAAAAAAATTGTGTTACACATAATCTAATCTCATCAGTTGTTGTTTATTTCAAATCATCAGGACTGCCAGAGAGGCAACCATTGTCTGTCTGTCTGGCCTTGACTACAACTAAGCATCTTAGAGAGACAGACTGTCTTGTGTGCTTCAGAAATTAATACGTAAGCCAAGTAACTGCAGTCACAAGTATCCAGCCCTCCTGACTCTACAAATCACATCTCAGAAAACAAAAAAGGAAACAACACTCCAGAAGGAGCTCACAGGCAGGAGATGACAGCAGCTCCCCATGGTGCTGCTGCTGACTGATGCTGGGCAGGCCACGGATCTGGGCTCCTGAGAACAATCAGTGATGATCTGCTTCCTTGGACAGGACAGGCCCAGACTATCCAGCAGACTGGCCCCAGCACAGCCCTGCATGTGTTACAGCCCTTGCCAAGGGAGTCTCATATTTCAGCCACAGAGCTGCATGTGGTTCTTGAGCAACCCACCACTCTGATCTTCCATTGGCAACCATAAAACCAAGCTGGGGCAAGCTGGTTTCTTTACCCACAACTCACAACACACATAGCATTGCACTAACAAGGATATTTCTATCTTACTGCCTTCTGAATGAAGTGAAAAACAGGATAGAGAGGTAAAAAAAACGTGATTTGCATATTATTTATTCTGTGTTAAAACCTGCACTTCCCCGTAAAATGAATATCCAGAGAGTTCTGGATATTCAGGGAAAAATAAACAGGGAAAAATAAATGGCTATGTGCCATAAGCAGGATGGATGGGAGATCACTGGGTAGTGACAGTTCACACACTGCAGCAGCACTATAGCTGGGTCTGTTAGCTCACAAAATATATCCACCTTACCATAACAAATTGTTTTCATTCAAGTCACAAGCATGATTTGCACTATTAGTACAAACTGGAGAGAGTAATGTATGAGGACGATTAACTGTCTACATAGGACTGTGAATATTTGGGGAAAACTGTTCTTTGGAAACTTTAAAATACCTACAATTCCTTTTAATGTCAAAGGCACATTTACAACTTGCTAATGCCTCATATAAAGTTTGATTTGACATTTTTTCATAAAAGCCAGAAGCTGTCAAGTTAAAATAATACATTCATATTTCCCAAACATTAAAAATTTACCAATATTAATATTCTCAAGGAACACAAGAGGATAGCATTTTAAAAACAATATCCAATATATTGCCATTTTAATGTGTTTTGGTTACTCTGAGAATGAGAAAGGTTGAATCAGGTTTCCTTCTGCTTTCTTTTTCTCTGCAGCAGTATATTCACAAATACAAGCTGCTTTTTTCTTAAAAGAAATTTCACAACCATTTCCTAGTAAGATCCAGGAATGATTCAAGAAACATTTCCATAGACTTGGATACTAAAAAGTGCTTTAGAACCTCTTAGAGCACCATCCAATTGAGATGGGCAATAGAAAAGGCACTGTGTGCATCCACCTTCGTTAAATACAATAGAAGTGTATGATTACACTTACTGCATACAGTGATGTTTGATACTGAAGTATCACAAGAAACAAAGTTAAGTATTACAAATAACTCAACAATAAGAAACAGTAGCTAGGCTACCAAACACATTGTCTTGTAGATTCAGTGGCACATATTGAAAATGCATAACTGATTGATTCTTGCATTCTGCTTTTCATAGGTGTATCAGAAGAAACTGTGAATCATCTACTCTTATTATTTGAAACATCTGAACATAGTTAAGTATCACCAAAACTCCCAGCTTCTGTGTGACTTGCTTGAGTGTGTCATCAATCACCAGTGCAACATTCGGTATCACCAATGCAAGAAAACAGGTTTCTTTCTACTTACTAGGGCTTCAAACAGGGGAGAACACAACGTAAATGTGTGGAAGTTGGCAGGTGGAAAAGGGGAACAGTTTGTCTCAGCTGTAGGCAAATCAACCACCACTCACATGCTTGTCACTTCCTGGCTGACCGGACTCCTGCATTGGAGTCTTGCATTAAAGCATAAGAGCAGCATAAGAGCACTTCAAATGGCTCCCCTTGGAGTCACAGAAGTAACTTAATGGAAAGCATATACATCTGAAGTCATCCCAGCTTGATCTAAACATAGTTATGGACTATCTATAGAAGGCTTCTGTGGGCAAAGAAAGAACCTTACCACCATTCTGAAAAGCAACCTATCTACATAACATGGGTATTACTTCAATGCATTCAGTGGTATTTTCCCAAACTTGTATAAGAAGAACTTTTGATGGAAGCCACTATCCCTTTTTAGTCTTCAGAGAATGAAAAGAAATGCTCTAGACAATCAAATCTGCAGCAGGAATCAGCACATGTTGTGCTGCCATCCTGTGAGCTAGGAGCTAGGAGTGTGCAAGTTATGAACTGTATCAGAGGTGCAGAGAACAGTCCAAATCACTGCCAAAAAGCAAGCAGTATAGCACTGACAAAGACAGCATTAAATTATCGACTTCAGGCTTCAGCACTAGTCAAGCTACAGGTAACCACTGTAACCATACGGAAGTTACCATGCAATCACAGCAATCAGAAACTCATGAGGTAGAGGAGGTAAAGTGATGTAATAGCTACATAACAAGGTTTTCTGATAGAGCTGTTACAAGCAGCAGAGAAGTTAATGTTTTCTAACTAGAGTTGTTCTGTGTAACAGAACACTCCTTTGGTTTGGCACTGAGATTTTGAAAGACTCATCTGCTTACATGCTCTTTGTGTTCCAGGGCTGCCATAATAAGCTGCACTGCAGATGTACCTACACACCACATTGCTGATACATCTCTGAACAAGAAACTGCTACGTATTTTCCATCTTCCCTACTATTATTTCTGACAGAACTTCAAGGAAACGGCAATATTTAAAGATATCTATTCCATGTCAAGTTTGTTTAAAAGTTTAATGTTTCCTGGTCTGAATCTAGAGTTACAAACTGTGGTGCAGAACAGGCTGCCTTCTGAAAGGTACACACTGTGTTACCTAAGAAAAAGTTGTTCCCTCTGGTTTGTAATTTACAAGTTACTGAGTAAAACTGCTGCATGGAAGAATTGCTGCTCATGTGTGAGTGCTCATTTGCCATATAATCATGGAATAATACTGTTGGGTTTGGAAACGGGAAGAAATAAAGCTGTGGGGAATACAGAATGTGAAGAACAGATGTCTCTGAACTAGAAATACAGGGAGTGGGAAAGACGAAAAGCAGGAAGACTGAATTGTATTTCCATACTATTTTCTCATCTTTCTAGAGGACAAGTCAAATGTACATATTCTGTTTTAGAGAGCTTAAATGAGATCCAAAAGTTAAATGTGACAGATCAGTTCAAGGAGAGACAAATTATATTTTGGTTGACAAGAAGTCTGTTGCACAAATTTAATCAGATCAAACTTTAAGAACAAAGTTTGGGGGAAGGGAAAAATACCCAGTGGATTTCTCCTATCATAGTCTTTATTGTTACCTATTTCTCTGAGAAGAAAAATTGAGGTAAGGGAGTCTATTAGAATTTTACAGAGCAAACAATCTGGTAGAGGTTCACCCAAATTGCTCGACTCCCTTGACTTTACTAGAACAGCTATCCTTTAGACATTTATTTAGCAATAAAAGGTGTTTTGCTTTTACTCCTTCTGCCCTCATTTTTTTTCCCTACATACCTCCCATAAAATTTTCCCAAGGTTCCTCAGAGACCTGCATCACAGCTGAACTTATCCCCTTGAGACAAGAAACAGACAAGAGCTGTCTCTAGTGTCCACCTGCATAGTCTTCAACCACCTGAAAGGAAAGACTGTGTAGAGCAGAAGGGGCTTCCAAGTTCCCAAACACAGTAGGTTCAGACAGTAGAAGACCATCTAAGAATTAAATTGAGACTCTCCTTTATGGCTGATGAAAGCCCTGATACATCTCCATGTCAATCCAGATACATTTTGAAGAGAGAGATTCACTCAGTTATACAACATTTTTCATGCATGAATCTCACTGAGCTGAAAAAAAAATTGTGCAGACAAGCAAGGCTGACAATGTTTTAAGTGGACTCGGTTTTTAGGAAATGCAGTTGCAGCCATCACATGAAATGAGAAGAAATTAATTAAGTGACTGGTGAGCATAACAAAACGACCTGAAGACACAGGACTTAACGTGCACACACTCAAAACAGATGAAAGGCTAGGAAAACTAAAATGTAGGGGGTGCCTGGCATGTGAAGAACTGAAGATATCCAGGTAAGGCAGGGCAAGACCATGCAGTGCCCTGGATGTGAGCTGGAGAATCGATTAGTTCTATACTTTACCGACAGCAGTGAAGCTTCTTAAGTACTGGTATAATGTGTGAAACTGTCAAAATGCCCTGAAATATATTCAGATTTTGTGGTGAGTAGCATGCAGATCTATTTCTGACATTTCTGTAACATTATTTTTAGTAGGAAATAACAGTAAGAAAAGGAAGATACAGCTACCTTTCAGAAAACTGCATATTTCAGGACTGTGCTTCAAAAGTGGAAAGAGTTTTCCCATACATTCCTTACAAACAATATGTCATTCTTAAATGTTAAGCACTTTAAAATCTCTTCTACTTTCTTTAAGATACTCATGGGAAAACAGTGGTGCATTTACAGAGAACGACAAAAAATGTTTTGATATCACAATATCTCACTTTCCATTGCAGAAACCTGTAAGATCTGCTCTTATTGCCTGACCAGCAGTAGTGCTAAAAAGAATGGCAAAGTCATGTGGAACAATATAACAAGAGGAAAACAATTTTATTTTTAATTTAAAGTACTGCTTACATAGTCTTGGAATTTGGTTTGTTTTATTGCTGGTTATAAAAAGTAAATTCACCCATAATTCTGGTTCAGCATTTACACATGAAAAAAATCCATCTTAGTGATAAATAGAACTTTGCATTTGAGACAGGCTGCCTGCAATGTATCCTAGCATGATTCTGGACCAAATTTTGTCAGTAGACTCAGTAAAACTCTCTTTGGAATCATGTATGTTTGCAGTATAGACAAGCCCCATAACATACCAATACACGCCTTTCCTTTCCCTGGAGAAGAGATCTAAATTACTGCATTTCTAACGTGGGAACAAAACTTCTATGATAAGCAGAATTTTAGATATAGTTAATTGAGTCTGAAATACTGAAATATTTTGCACATCACATGCAAAGTTGGGGTTTATGAAAGTAAGACACAAAGCCTGAACACCAAATCAGTGGAGCAGGATGAAAGAAAATGACAGAGCAAGAGAAGGTACAGGGCTAGCTGGAACACATCTGATCAACCCGGGACAAACACCAAAACTCATAACATCATATAAAGGGACTGATAAGAGTATAGCTAGAAATGCTTTTGTAAGACATATCAGCTGACTGCTGTCTAAAGACAGCAGTCAGGAAAGAAAATAAAGAAACAAATTCACAAAACAATGGATAAACCATAAAACATAAGAGAAAAGTGGGCTCTTTGCATGTATTTTCTGTTATTGTAAGGAGGAAGCTTACAGATGAGACCACATGCTATCTCTGCAGAAAGAACCAACTAACTTTCATTAAAGATACTGCAGAAGAATAAACAAAAGATGAAATGAACTCTCCTGGCCCTATCCTCCAGAAAAAAAAGGAACCAATGATCAATCAGAAAAACATATTGAGTTTAAAAGAAGTAAGAAAATATTTAGTTAAAACATCATTTGAAGCAACAGGTTTATGGGACAAAAAATATTTCAAGGTAGGGAAGGATGTAAGGATAGAAAAGAAAAAAAAAAAGATAAAGGAAGATCCAAAGTCCCAAAATTCAGTAACAGCATGATTCCTTACAAGTACTAACGAAGAACACAGATAGGAAGCCAGGGACAAGATAAAGAGAGAGGTAAAAATCCAGAGAACACGAAGGAATGATAGGGTCTGGTTTGCATCCAGTATCAAAGTGACTTCTGAAGTCACAGAATACAGGTAAACCGGGCATTAACAGATGTTAGATACATTTCTTTCTCTGGGGAGAAAATATGGACTTTCATTTTTTTTTTTGCTTTCTTTGGGCTATCACCAAAACCACAGATTCACACAGAATCACAGAATGTTAGGGATTGGAAGGGACCTCGAAAGATCATCTAGTCCAATCCCCCTGCCGGAGCAGGAACACCTAGATCAGATCGCACAGGAACGCATCCAGGCGGGCTTTGAATGTCTCCAGAGAAGGAGACTCCACAACCTCTCTGGGCAGCCTGTTCCAGTGCTCGGTCACCCTCACTGTAAAGAAGTTTTTTCTCATATTCAAGTGGAACCTCCTATGTTCCAGCTTGAGCCCATTGCCCCTTGTCCTATCACTGGATGTCACAGAGAAGAGCCTGGCTCCATCCTCCTGACACTCACCCTGCACATATTTATAAACATTGATTAGGTCACCCCTCAGTCTCCTCTTTTCCAGCCTCCTCATCTTTTTTATTTAAAATAAAACTGTAAGAAATTATAACTGGCAAGTTGATGTCACTAAGTTTTTGATAAGAACTCAGTTTAGAACAGTTACATGGGGTTGTGCAGAGTGGCTTCCATATTCTGACATATGTATGAGGAAATCCAGACTGAGATCCTGAGACTCTCGGAGTAGAAAATAGCTCAAGAAATCCACCTAGCACCTATTCACAAATACATAATTCACCGAGATCGAGATTTTGATGGAAAGTTACTTTCCAGGTTTTGCATTTCAAAAAGATTTTGATGTTGCCTTGCAGTCCTTTAGCACAAAGCCCAAATGCCGTTTCCCATCCAGCCACTCAGCCACTGTCTTAGGAGAGCAAGGAAAAACAGAAAATTACGTAATACCTCAAACAGCACTTAATACATCCTTTTTTGCTCCAGTCAAGGAAGGCTTAAAGCATTACAAGTGTGTCTCTATTATAGATAGATTACATATACATTATTATAGATAGATTACATATACATCAAGTTGAGCCTCAGATCTCACCAACAGTCATTTGGCACACACTTTTTTAAAGAAGGAAGGATTCCTAAACAGCAATTTCATAGCAACCTCTTTCTACTCACAATATGCAATCACAGTGGGATGCAGAGAAGAAAAGTAGTAGATCTGTATTAATTTGACTGGTGTGAGTATAAAAAGCATATACTTTCCCATGGATTGAGTGAAAAAGCCTCAAATATTAATGTAAATAACAAAAGAAGAAAAATCTAGTGCATACAGATACCACACCAGAATAAAACTACTTGAGAATGCCATCTCTCTGCAAACCTCTCTGCTTATTCTAGTCTTTCTTGGGGCTGATCTGAGTCAAACTGAAAAGGGGAAAAAAATCGTGACAAGTATAAAAATATGTTTTTACAGGAATTCTTCAGGATCGCTGGATGAAAAAACTGACCATCTTTTAAACCACTATAAAGTAGACGGGGAGGCCCACAAATTTTGGTATTTGAAGATGATTCAAAGATACTGCGTATCCCTTTTTGTGTCAGCAAAACATAGCAAAACGAAGCATCCAAGGTGATAGACATCTGAAAACAACTGGATTCCCGCTTTGCTAACAAAGCAAAAGGGTATCTTCTGTCTGTTAAGTGCTACTGTTGTGATTACACATCTCTGATGATCCCCTCCAACACACACCAGGAAATATCTCATAAGGCATATAGAAGGTGGAGAATTATTGTAACTTAAAAACAAGGATAGCAAAACTGAATGGAAAATTGTGGGCTTCCATTCAAAGCATTTCTGAAACCTTGACCCTCTCTGAAGAAAGGTGAGAGGCTGCTGGCCTATTCTCAGGTTAGGCACAGGTGGTTAGTGACAGAGCGCACTGATCTAACTACAGGTAAACAGAGTAACTCTGTGAACACCCACCTTGCCCTGATCTCACTGAATTTGCTGAATGCAAATACCATTTGACATCAAAGCCACTTGGGTTTGTTTTCATAGAAATATCATCATTATTGTTCTTTAAGAAACAGAAACAGAAAACAAAACCCTAAAGAGATTGGTGGAAGTCTTCATGTATCAGTGATAAACCCCTACTCTCATGGACCCTTTCCAGTGTTCAGAAGGTATGTTTCTATGGATTCAATTACACTGAAGTAACTGGTTAAAGGAATTGTAATCACACAGAAAAAGACAAATGCATGTGTTCCTCAATACCCACAAGGCTTATGAAATCCATTCACAACAGAGGAAATAATCTAAACATATTTTAAGAGGCTCTGTCAGCAGTCTCACAGCACAGCTCGTTCACATTTGTAAGTCACAAGTAAAAAAAGCTGTTTTCTGTCCATGCTGTATGAACAGATTTTGTTTGGTCTATAGCTCATATTTAAGTTGCAAGTAAATAAATCATCCTGTCTGAATTAGCTAACAAGCCACATCAATGGTATTGCGAATAAATATTTGATTTGGACTGAACTAACTCTTTGCAGATTTATGATTGTGTTTACACATACAAGAGCTGCATGTATTAAAAAAACAGAATATGCAGGATATTAATCAAATTGTATTCAAACATGTTTACCTGATTTTTTTTTAGAAGGATGCAAAAGGAAAAAAGTGCAAGCCAGTCTTCTTCCCATTTTGCTTTTAGAATTAGTTAACACAATGACATATTGACATTCTCATTTAAAACCAGATTGGACAGGAGGATAGAGGACAGCAAATCCTGGCAAGCTCAAATGTAAATTAAGATGCTTTCATGTCTTTACACATGCAATTTTGTGCCTCCTGGCAAAACTGATACATAATAACAACTTGAGCTTTATAGGAAGTTCCTACCTTATTTGCAGGCTTAGGAAATACAATAGCACCAACACTAGATTGTTATTAAACAAAGAGGTGATGAGGAGCTGGAAATCAATATGCTAATCATAACAAAGACATCATCATTTTACAACATTTTGGAGTGATTTTGCATCAAATGAAGCCCTGTGGAACAACATCAACCAATGACTGTCTAGCATCACACAGTGCCTAAGCTGAACTGAACAAGATACTTAGAAAAATAAACCACACACTCTAGTTTAAGGAAAAAACCCATGTCATGCTATAAAACTGCAGCAAATATTTCCACAAGTCCTTCCAGCCACATCCCCCTCCCTCCCTTAAGCTCTGAGGGACAACTTCCCAAAGCTCCCAGAGCATTGTGGTTATTAAACTAAACACCACGCAGTAGAATGCAAGCTGGACCTCACTCTCCATACTCCCATTTTAAAGAATGGCATTAGACACATTAACTGTTCCATCCTCAGTGTCATTCAAGTACATTTCTCTCTCTCTCTCTATCACACAAAAACAGTGGAAAACACATTTCTTCTGTCATTCTCCTTTCATGTTTCTATATGTGAAAAATAAAGACTTAAGGATTTATCTTTGCTGCAAGTCCTATGAACTGTTCACCCTGTCATCTATAGCATAATCTATTTATGTAACATTTTGTAAAACTATATGGAGCAATCTTTTCCAACAAGCAGCAGGTGAATTAATGACCTGCTGGTTCTTGTTACACCCTGTTTAGGACAATTGGAGGTCTTGGTGTTTGTCTGAAATAAAGCCCCTGCACAAGGGCATATGCATAAAAATTTTTGAAGGGAACCAAAGGGCTATATTATCATATGATCCTTCAGACAACCAGAAGCCTGGGGCACTTGTAGGTGTAACCTTGAGCAGTTTGGCATAAAATATGCCTTTCAGTGTACTGTACAATTTGACTCAGCTATGAATAGACTGCAGTTCAATGTACAGAGGTGATTTAAAATCAATTCCTATAAATGTGAACATTCAATATCGAAAATCTCTTTTTAAAATGCTAACATAGATAAAATACTAAACATTTGGTTTTAAATTAAACATTAATACCTTTCAAAACACTGAAGTACCTAATCAATGCTTAGGAAATTTTAAAATTGAAATTCTATTTATAAAATAGTTTTAGAGTTTGCAGTTACTTTGTGCATTAACAGACTTGCAAAAAAACCACTAACGGAACAGCACATTTCTAGAACAGCCTTTCTAAGTTGATCAGGGTATAGCAAACCTGATTCTACACAGGTTCAGTTCTGCTAACATCACGAAGGAATCACTGAGTTCATTTGCTTAATCCCACAAGATCTCAAGTTATTCACATCCTCCTTGGTGTTTGCAGGATTAGAATCTAAGTATGTTGTTTCCCCCCTCTTCTGTCCTGTCAGTAAGTGTGGGATCAGAGTTCAGAACATGCCCGATTTTTTTCTGCTAATCTCTAGTAATCTTCTCAGTGACACAGTATCTGTTCCAGAATATCAGGAGGCCACAAACAAACAGTTAGTGGAAATGTTAAATTACATCCGTATTTATCAAAGTAGGCTTCATATGCTGCCAAATGGTAAAACAATATTCACATACTCAAGTAGCACTAAATATTTGTGTCAATATTACCTTAAAGTCAGTAACTTCCCTCTCTCACAAAGCTTATTTACAGACGGTACAGGTTGTGTAACCCAGATGTGTTACTACATTAGCTTCTGACACAAAACTCAAGGCAATTCATGACAGTGAAAACATGACTAACACAGTGCTATATACAAAGGAAGGTTTGTACAAACTGCCCTACAGAGCTTTACAGTGTGAAAATTTTGCTGGTGGATTCAACCAACAGAACCGTCTCCAGTAGTTCCAATGGATGGAGAATACAGAAGACAGTCATCCTTCAAAGTCACTTGTTTCATCAGGAGCACAGAGAGAAGGAAAACAGTATGACAGTACATTTTGGCAACATAGAAACCAAAGCTGGGACAGACACTCTAGAAAGGGTATTCCCAACTGGAAGAAAAAAGTCTATGGAAGTTTGATCATCTGCAGTCACTGAAGCAGACGTGAAAAGGATGTGAAAAAGTTCAAGAAGGTGGAAAAATACGCAAGGACCAAGACCTCCCTCAAATGTCAGCTATGAACATATCTGTCCAAAAGTCATTCTCAGCTCAGTATTTGCCCAATACAGGTAATCTGTTCTCATTATACCTGTATTCAAATACCTGCTACACAGCTGTTCTGCTGCTTGTACTGCCACAAGGCCAGATCTAATTAACATTAAACAAAACAGAAAGAGTATCCCTGGCTTCAATCCTTGCTGAAACTATCCTGAAGTTATATTATACGTGCTAGAAAAATCAAGAGTACATTAATTTTCTTTCTTTGTTGTTTTTAAATTTCCAGGGCTAATCAATTCACTAGCAGACACTTGATATTTATAGAAGAAACACACTTCCTTTCCTCAGCTTTAATTAAGAAAATACAGAAGAGCCTCACCTTTCATGCAACTGGCTCTGCTCTCAGGTTAGCTGCCCATTCAAACCTCAAGGTTTCAATAAAATAAATATTTCATTGAGTAGGAGTGATGTTTCCCAACATCTCTCCTTGTTAGTTGCTTGCTAGGCAACTGTATCGTACACTGGTTATAGAGGCAGGGAATGCTGATGTTCAATTTTGTAAAACTACAATATTATTTTGGGGAATCTTCTTTAAAATCCAAAATAGGGCAACAGTTGTTGGCAGAGCTTAGCAGGTTGTTCAAGGAAATGTAGCGTAGTAGAACTATGCTACTTTAAAAATATTTATATCTTTTTAATCCTTGCAGCAGATAATCCTCTTTGCAGCAGGCAGGAATATGAACACCCTTGATTGTTTTTAAGTCCTTACTTTTCAAAATTAAGATCTGTGATTTTTTTCTGCCCTAAAATTTTACTCGAGGTTCTACTTAAAATTTTGCTTGGACCAATTTACCTTCCGTAAGCAAAGCGCCTGTCTTTGTGGTGGTCCCCAAACGTATCCCACAGCCTGAGAGAAACACTCACTTCATCCACAACATCTCTTGAGCGTTCAAGGACCTAGAACAGAACATACATAACATTCTCTTTTCTTCCATCAAACAACTACATTTCTAATTCACCCTGTAAGATAAATACAAAGCATATTAGACGAAGAGTCTATGACATATTTTTCAGCAAATGCTGTATTCTATAAAATGGGCAGAATACGTCTCTTCCTAAAAAGCAGGTTTGATAAAAAAAGTTACTTTGGAATGAGAGGCTCAGGGAGATGCACATCAGACCATGGCTGCAGTAGAGACTGTGCATAAAATACTTGTGAGCTCACTGCTGCATCCTGACAAGGAAAGGCTTGCCAGTAAATAATAGTACCACCTCACAGCATGTGCTCCATATTTTGTACACCTGCAGTCCTTACCTCTTGGCAGACACGGTACTGATCAATGGCCCAGACAGTTGGGACGTGAGTTGCCAGCAGCTGATACTGAGTCAAAGTTGTATTGCACGCTCTTGCACAAATCAGACGAGTCTTTCCCACTGCGTTATCTCCAACCACGACGCATTTGATAGTTTCAACGTTGGGTCTTTCGTAGTCCATGTCAGTGTCCATTTAGCAAAAACTGTAACAAGACAGTTAAACTTGTAGTACTGCACAAAACCAATGCTATTTAGAATCAGAGCCTTCTACTTCCACTTCTTGAGAGATGCCTGAAGAGGACAAACTCTTAAGGAAAAGCTTGTAGTAAACTGTACCAAAGTAAGCAAGCAGCTCCTTTAAATACCAGACAGTTATGCAAATGCACAACTATTTTGATCCCAGATGTTTTATGCTATTCACATGCTATTTTCACTTTGGTTTCTGTAAACACAAGCCTGTTTGCAGAAGATAGATCTTGCTGAATCAAGGACAGCTAGCACAAACCTACTTCTTGCTATTACGTTTTATGCCAAGAAGAAAAAAAGGCTGGACATCAGTGGATTTAACCTGAAGGACTCCAGTACAAACCTGCCTTTTATAATCTGGCCCATTCAGGATTTGATTTAGGGCTGCCCAAACAAGACTGCTAACAGCAAGTCACCCAGATGGTTTTAGTTACATGCACACAATAAAACTGACTTGTAAGATGACTCCAGAGACTCTGTTCTCTCCAAACCACAACTCCCATTATATTCTGCATGTACCACACACTCTTAATTTTCCAAGGAAAAGTTTGTACAGATCATGGACTAAAATGAAACTAAACAGCACAGCAGGAACTTGCAAATATAGTTACTTATATCTACAATTCTTTTTCACATGACAATAGAAAGCAAAGAGAAGGAGATTTTTGAAGATACTAGCCTCATGGAAAAGTTATTATTGAAAAGATTTACTTAAATATTCTATGGCAACGTATTGAACAAATGTCTGGATACGAAGGTATCTGGAAAAATGGATATTTGAAAAACCAAAACCAACTCCTGTACTTTCACTACAGTCTGTCATTTTCACATAAAGGAATGTGGGTTTTTAATATAAAGGAACGTGGATCACAGTTTGATATATCTGATTTTGGTTTTCAAATGTCTAGTAGTCTACTGAGCAATCTGGTCTCTGCCAGGGAATTGTAATCAAGGAGGGAGAAAAGGGCAAATGCAAGACACAAACATGTTGAGGAAGGCTTGCCTAATAATTATTTCAGCAAGGAAATTTCAGCAATTTAACTGACAAAACACAGATCATCATCTGGAGTGATGGTGTCCTTTTTCCTGAGAAGAAAGCACTACAGATAAAGAAACCAAATATTTGTTTTAATACTTTATTATTCACAGCTCATTTGCACATAAACATAGGATACATATAAACTGTCAGGCTATTTAAAATAATAAACACAAGGTGTCTTGGTGTCCGTTTTTCACTGTCAGAGGCACTATGTTCTGATTCAAGAAAAAAGCATGCTTAGTAATTACTAGCCAAACACTAATCTTAACTGCATTCTTTCATTACTTAAAGTGATGTAAACCAAGAAACAAAAGTCAGTGTTAGAACTAAAAACCCATTTATTTAAAATTTAGACCATGGACTGCATGCTAATAGCTATAATGGCTAAGGTACCATTATAATCTTTATTTACGTATGGACGGGAGGAGTTAGGGACCACACAGACAGGAAGGTGCGAAGTTGAGTTTCTGCCACTGCTGTGTCACACTGATATGTTTTTACAGACACCAAATGCTTCTCAAAATTCTACAACACAGACTAATACGTAAAAACACATTTTAGAGAGTTGTCCTAAACTGGACTGAAACATGGACTCAGAAACTCTACATCCTGGAACAAGTACATGGTTGCACAGATAGAGCTTTACAATCTGCCAAATGCAGTGCACATCACATGGTTTCAAACACACAAACACAATATCTACTGCATGTGAACCCTAATGGCCTTGTGATACCAACCTGCTATGTTGGCACAGAGGTTTTAGCTGATAAGGATAAAAAGCTATCAAGATACTACCTTTATTCCTTCATCTGAGTTGTAACTTGCATCCTGAAAAGTTACTAGTCTTGAGGTAAAGGACTACAGAGAGTTCCAGTTACCTGTCTGTGATCCAACCATAGCTGCTGTAAGGATATAAGCTCCCACGAGGCTGATACCTGGGGTGGCCCATGGGGCTATCTCCATGAGTCCACATACAAGAAGAGAAATGAGAGCCAACTCCTTTCCTCCTCTGCATCCTTTCCAAGAATACAGTCATGATATAAACAAAAGTACAAACCCAATGTTTTTTTCCACTATACAGAGAATGAGACATATTTGCACACCACAGCCCTGAATGAGTAGCAAAAACCCAAGAGGTTTCAGTTTATGATCAAAAAAAGTTTCTTTTCAAGTCTGAGAATAAACAGCAAACCCCTGGCATAATATGTGGTATTAAATTACTTCATATTTTATTCATGCATGGACTAGACATCACAGATGGAATGTCGAAATGTTTATAAGGCTGGAAAACAAAATTAAGGAGTGTGGCTAGCCAGCATGTCTGGTTGGTTTAAAACTACCAAACAGAGAGATGCCAAACCTGTTTTTCTTCCAACCCAATATTCCATGAAAATGCCGTTACACAGGTTAGCTGAGGTTTTATATAATAACCTGATTTTTTAATTCTTCAAAAGTTCTTAAACGGTAATTCTGCAAAAATGTACTTCGGTCAGTCACAAAATAGGCATTACATACAGAGCCTGGAATCTTAAAAAATTTCAAGAGGATAACAAAGCAGGTTTGAAATTAATAGGTGACTCAAAATAAAAGTAACAAGATAAATCAATGTAATTATTTGAGAATCCTAGAAAAGGAACACATGAAAACAAAATTTTATTATTTATTTTTTATTTCTGATATACTTCCAAACATAATTAAAGGAAAGTTATCACAGAACTCAGACACAGCACACCCTAATGCCCCGTTGAAGATCAATGGCAGTCGAATGAAGATATTTTTAGCATGACTCAATACTGCATAGGACAGAGATTAAAATAAACTGGGAATAAAAAACAAAATTAGAGATTTGTGGCTAGGTTAAGGAAAGTTCTTAAATCCACTCTAGTATATATAGAGTATCTATGTATTAAAAATGCAGGTACTAAAACAAAAGTAGCTCTTGAAGAGACTGACATACAGAAGCCTGAACAGATTTTTAGACACCTCAGATAAAAACAGATGCTAACAACAAACTACAATATAAACAATTAGCAAAACATGTGGATTAAATGGTTATAAATGTAGCTAGAAGCCTTCTGGATACTGGAATGATTAAAACTAGAAATATGTACAAAATCTTAAAATACAGCCACTGTCATTTTTTTAAGGTAGCCTCTAGGTTAAACTTGTGCTAAACTTATTATATAATAACACTGATTAAAAATGCTAAACGTGTATTTACAAAACTTAAAAAAAATAGGTTGGAGCTCTTAAAGTCTGGTAATATCTGGAAAGACCAACTGGAACTGAAACTTAACTGGTTAGACAAGAACAAACCAGTGTATATGAAGCTTGATGAAAAAAAAACTAGCATAAAATTCTGAGACCAATGAAAAACTTGCTAAAACCAAGCTAAAAACCTGCAATAGTTTAGTTTACCAATGAAACAAAACACAGTAAAGTAAGAGGAAAGTTATTGGAAGTCTGATCTGTCTCAGAAAGGACACTGCCAAAAAAGCCAGAGAAAGACAGAAAGGCCTTCAAATGACAAGCAGTGAGAAACCTACCAGGTGAAAGATCTGATCAAATACGGCTATTTCCCCAAAAAAAGAGTCAGCTGCTTAATCCAATTCTAAAGAAAGATGAGCAGATGGATAGAAATGAAAAAAGATACCCGCAAGAACAACACAGGATCTCAAAAATCTCTTAGGAGGTTTCTATTTTTACATTGTCACCTGTGATTGTGTGCAGACAAAGAGCAGGCACCGGCAGCCAAAAAAATCAGGAGATGTGAGTAGACTCAAGATTTAAGATAAAGCCATTTAATTCATTCACTTGATTAGCAGAAAAGAACTATTGCAAGCAAAGCTGATTTATTTCCAAAAAAGTATAAGGTTACTATTCTGAACCACGGCTTGCAGATGGTTACGGTCACTGGTTTCTTCCTCTGTTGCTTCACCTTGAATTGCTGTGGGGTGCTTGGTTTTTTGTTTAGTTTTTCCTCATTGTTGAACGAGTTGCTATTATTGTCACTAAAAAACAGTTGTGTTGCCACAGCATGCAAGTCCTTCTGGCTAGTCAGCCTCAGTAATGAAACACTGCCTTTCCAGAGAAATTTTGCAAAAGATCTGTAGATGAAGCATATCACCTGATTATCTAGTCCACTGGTACACTGATTAAACACAATAGATGCACAAAATCTCTCTATGTATTAATGTAGGTACATTTATATACAAAAGATAACCAGATCCTAACCACAAACTTGTCTTGTTTTAAGAATACAGTTTAATATATTTAAAGCTATAATTGCATTTTTCTCTGCTGGAAAAGAAAGTGGAGGAAGATCCAAACCCAACAGTTAGTTCCCTGTTCAGGATCAGGAATCCACTCCTAGGGATCTCACTGTCTATGCAGCTGACTGCCCATTTACCATTACTATTTATCAATTAGCATATACAAAACATACCCAAGACTTTCTGAAAGACCAGAAGCTAATTATCAACCCTTTTCTCTTCAGCAAAACACCACAAACATATCACTATCTACATTAATCAGTGATTATGAAGTGATCCTGCAGGCATTTACTTCTTAGCTCAGAACTTAGGTCTAATAAGACCGATATAGCACCTCTTAGCATGAAAACAAGCAAGCATCTTTCTTAGCTCTTGTGTTCAAGGCAAATTCTTCAGCTGAAGGTTCAGAGTGACAGCATGTAAGAACCTTGCCTGCTTAGTAAAGTTTTTCTTTAAGTTATGCCATGGAAAAAAAAGTTAATCATTCCAACCTGTCTCAAGTAATCTGACCAAACATGCAAACTAGGAAGTTCTTCAAACAAACAGGTCACGAACCACAACTACTGTCATAATTATTGAAGGAATCTAATGGAAAGAGACACCAAAATTTACCACCAATTAATATGAAAGGTGTGAGTGGGAATTATTTGAACTCAGGCTACCAGTAAGGTAGTAATACAACCAACACTTATCCCTGAAAAACACACTCTTTTGAAAACATATGAAAGTGCATTTGTAGGTACTCCATAGCCACTACACAATAAAATATCAAAAGGAGTATAAACAAACTTTACAAGACTATGCAATGCTCTTACCTCCATCCCCGAGTTACAAAATTACAGCTTGCAACCATGGAAACTGGAAAAGAAGATGTAAAATGCCAAGTTCTTCAGGCACTGAAGTCACTACCTTACACTGTGGAATCCCAAGGCACCAGCACACTGGCAAGGACCAAAGAGCACATGAGCCAGAATAAGCTCATGAAATGTTAATTCTCAATATATAACCTGCCATGTGTTGTTTCTGAATCTTTATGGATTAACACGTGTACGCCAGGGGAAAAAGCAAGGAGACTTATTATTCATTTGTGCAAGAGCATAGAATTCACAGATAGCTCTGATCTGGGGAAAGGATAGAAGCCAAAAGGCTGTTTTGTGGTTTGGCTCAATTTAATCAATTAATTTAGGGCCCCACCAAGTATATTTGTGAAATAAATCACAAGATGGTATCAAGTAACATATAAACCATACCAGCTGCTGAAAGACTATCACCAAACATTTTTCACAAGGTATAAATTGATATTAGTATTTTATTAAATTGCAGGAGGGCCAATGGGGAGATTGCTTTAAAAATAAAAACTATTCCTTGTCAGCATCAAAGAACCAGCTGGTGACAAAGAGTAAGAAGACTCAAGGTAAAATCAGATCACTAGGTCAGCATGGGACAAAGATGGGCATGATGCATATCAGGATGGATTCCTCATGCAGGATGAAGATGCTATTATTTAAAGCTCTGGTAGTTTACAAGGGAAGACTGAAAAAGAAGAGACTGACAAGAAACACAGAAATAAATCCCAGAGAACACTGCTAAAATTTGATACAGCTGAAGAAGGTAAGTACTGAGGTTGTCATCAAGACCAACTCCACTTGGCTTGCCTGAACCAGCTTCTTTCATGACAACTTTTGGCCAACAAGCATCAGATCTAATCCCGGATCATACCCCTTACTTTGTATTACCTGCTGGAAGAAGCAAGTTTTCAGAAGCCTCCATTAAGATGCCATAATCCCTGCTCTATCCCTCAAGTTTAAAAGAAGGGAGCAAAAAAATGAAACATGGCCACACAGAAATGAAAGGAGCAGCCTCTGAGGAAGATGTAAAATTGAAGACAGAACAGACGTCTCTATGTTTACCTAGAAAACTTCTCATTCAAATCATTGCCACAACCTTTGCAGAAACTGTAAAGACAGGGAGTAACAATTCATGACTTGGAGTATCAGTCTGGTCTTTCTCAGCATGCTTGACTCCAGATTTGTTGGTTTCTAAAGTCTAGTTATGAGGACCCTTCAAACTCAACCTACCTCTCTGACGACACAACACCTTTAGATCAGTAAGAATGAGCACTTCCTTAGATAACCAAAAATCAAAGATACTACCAAAATACAAATTCTTCCCACATTACTATATAAAACAGACTGCCCTGAAGCTCAATAGCTGAGCATGAAAACACCTGATTTTAGGTACAACAACTGATCCTCTTGAGCCTCCTGATAATGTGCAGGCCACAAGGACCTGTCTTTGTGTTATACACACACAGTCTATCAGACCAAACAGAGATCCAGATGCAAAGCTCAGCATTAGACTTGAACCACGTCAATTTTCTGACAAGCTCTGGAAGACCTGAAGGGCAGAAATCAACAAGCTGATTACACTGAACAGCTTACATATTATCTTGATCTGTGGCATACCTTGTGATATCTTTTGTGATGAGATCATCTCTCTGGAAATTAATCCATACAGCAGGTGAAGGACATATAATTGTTTCAGAACCTCACGTGTGAGAATCTGGAATGAATGATTTCTATATGGCGGGAGAGCCTGCAACACTGACACCCCTTGCTTCACCTATTCTTCAGAGTCTACCTCAAGAACAGGTCACAACACAGGGCAGGCCCTTATGTCTCCTTTTGTTTCTTCTTTCCTGCTGTGCAGAGAGATGTGAGGAAGGGTGACCACACTAGACCCACCCCTGGAAAGTGGGAAATAACCATAGGAAGTACATGACTGAATTGAGGCTCACACTTTGGCTTTACAGATGCATGTTGTTAGGATTTCAGATACACCCAAGTTCTTTCCCTTTACCAGAAATTACTGTATCAGACACAGGGGACTAGGCACTGACCAAGATCTGGTGTTGCTGTGGGTTGTAACCTGACATATCATCACAAACTGAAACTAACTGTGGCTGATATTAATAAAAGTGGCTGAGAACCTAAGTAATAAAAGAGCAGACAATGCCCATTGATGGTGATAACTATCATCAATCGGCTGGTACTTCATAAAGTAGCCACCCATAAAATGCCATTGTGCACTGTGTCCCTAGATCAGTCCTCCTTCTGCAACAAAAGATTGCACTGCAGGAGCAGATTAAGGGTGCACCTCTACCAGCATTTTCGTTCAGATCAAGAATAGATTTTTGAAGCAAATGTCCCAGTCATCACCACTTACCAGGTTTTGGTTTGCATCAGGTGTGGCCACAGAGTTCAGAAACTGAATTCCTCTCACATGAAATCTGAAGTGATGGATGTGCCACTACCACTAATGAGCGAGCGCTCAGTCCACAGGACCAGATTAAAGGTAATCTGAAGTAACACCCTTTGCCCCCGAATTCTGTGCAGTGCAGACACTGGGTTCTCAGCACCAACTTTTTCATCCCCAGATCCTGTGCTACTATATCACACGACCTACAAACATTGAGCATCAGATGCTCAGGCTGCTGATTTGGTTTATTTTGATCAACATAACTGGGGCAAAGCTGCAGCTGAATCCTGTGATACTCAAGAGTCTGTGGGATAACATATAAATCTCAAGATTGAAGGGAGAAGGATCATTGGAAAAGCCTGATTCAACACTGCTGGTTTGCATGGTAATAAAGTCAATGAAATTGCCAGTTCTACTCTTAGGTAATCAAAAGCATCAGAAGGTTGTATAGCACTAAACTACTGATACTGTAGCAGAGGCTGTTAGTGATTTTACCCATTTATAAAGACAGGTGTTGACATTACACGCTCTGTTTGATAAGGACATTTTTAGGAGCAGTGTTCCCAATAGGACAGAAGGAAAAAAAAAAAAACACTAACCAACAATAACCACCAAACTTTTGTGCATTTCTGTGGGGAAAATATTTACCAAGTTTTGTTACAGCTACAAAGAAAAATATTCCAGACACACTAGTGACCTAGCACAGACAGCTGTTGAATCCACTTTCTGTGCTTGTTTTCCTTCCAAAAGACAGAATCGGGCTGTTTCTTGAACTTTATATAATATTTCTCATGCATTCTCCTCTTTGTTAATCAGTGATGTTAGAAAAATATTATTTGTGATTTTATTCACTCCCACATGTGATTGCTACGAGGAAACCATACAAGGAGAGAGACCTCATAATGACAGCAGGTAAAAGCCCCCCAAAGACCTAAACACTGACTAGAATTGTAAATACTTCAGCACAGCAAACTTCAGATAAATGCTACTTCCAGATCTTGGGTCAAGTTCTGCATTTATGTCTCAAATACAAATCCAGTGACATAAACTGAATTGTGCAGGAGGCAGGTATACATGTAGTTTACTTGTAATAGTGCCACAAGAGACTTTTTTGCAAAGAAAAAAAAAACAGAAAAGAGAGAAATTGCCATCTTGTGTCTTTCATGTCAGACAGAAAGGAGAGAAAAATAGAAAAGTAGAAGAATGTTGGATGGGAACCAAAGGGAATCCATACTTTTATTTAATGAACCTACCCCTAGCAACAAAGGACCCAGCTATCACCACATGTACTGCAGGCTGCACTAGTTCTAGTTCATGTACCGTGCCACCATGCACTCCTTCAGCACAAGGTTTTGAGCTCTTTCATGGCAATGAATGATCCAAGGGTACATTCACACCACTCTGACTAGTCCTGCTATGAGCTGCTCTGCGAGTCTGCTGTACATAGTAAGGATTGCTCAGCCTTTCCTTCCCCCCACCCTCCCAAGTACATACATTCATTTGCATACTCTCCTGGCAGGATAGATGAGAGGAAGGGAAGAGTATGTCAAATACCTGTTGCTCCTTTGTTTCTCTTAATTCAAGGCTTCCCTGTCCTTTCATCTCCTTCAGTAAAGGGTAACATCTGGATGCAGGACTTAAGCATTTTTCCAATGAACAAAATGTATCAGCAAAGAATCAAACATCGGGATTTACTCGTCAAGTGATCAGCTCTTCACAGTCTAATGTTCTACAGTATTTGTGAAGCTTGGAGTTTTAAAAGGGTAGGAGTTTCAGAAAGCTCCCCAGAGCTAAAATTGATGCTTTTTTCATCTTGGATAAAAATATTTCTATGCATCTGAGCCTGCCCCAGATCTTATGCTCCTTAAGTATTACATCACTTAGATAAAGAATGATAGTACAAATATTGAACTCACCAAGTTATTTTTCTTCTGTTAATAGTATACATTGTATACCTGAGCCATAGAATCAGGCATACAAATGCATATAAAAGAAAAGCAGAACCTAATGGGAGAGTACCTCAGAAAACTATTGAAAAGTATTTAAGCTGTTCTGTTTCCACGTACTGTGATTCCCAATCCTGAAATACAGCCGGTACATAGATACGTGCCATTCAATTGCTACTTATGCTGAGCAGTCATATGACAACTCTTTAATGCAGTCCTAACTATGGCATTTTTCTCCCCACATGCTCTATTTTTGCCTAGAAAAACTGGTAGATTAATAACTCCCCTCGAGCACACTGAACAAATTAATTTCCACCTCAGTTTCTATTACAGCTCAAGCTGAATATTTGGCATTGAGTCAGCTGCGTGTCCTGAAATAATACACAAACTGAGGATGAACAAAGTAATTGAGAATACTCTGGCATAATTTCCTTGCTCTCGCTGTGATTATATGCAGAGCTTCAAGAGCTTTCTTTTACTATTATAATTTTTTAAACAGATACATTGCTGCCTTCAAAAGCCTGAGTAGTGCCTTGACCAACAGAAGGCAACTTGGAGCTCTCTGACCAGTCTGTCCCTGGTCTGTCCAGTAACAGATTTCTGTTTGCTCTAGATGTTGGATGCCACAATACTCACTAAAGGTTGATTTAACAGATTAAAATCTACTATTGTTTGTCTCTACAGCTCCTTTCTATGGCCTGCAGACAGGTCCCGACACAGACACCTGATAATGTGTGTCCTGCAAGACCCCACAGCATTTTCGTGCTGTTGTCACAGCAACCCACAACAGACTCCACAGACACAGCAGGGGGAAAGAAAGGGGAAAAAAAGACGGAGAAAGATAAATCCTTGAGGATGGGAAAAAAAGACGGAGAAAGATAAATCCTTGAGGATTTTAGTAAACGACGCTTAAGAAGCACCAAGCGCCAGGAGGTTTCTGCTTCCCGTACACATCGTACCCCTCTATTTTTGCCTTCCACCTTGTGGCCTCTCTGGAAAAGGAAGCCAGGCAAATCCACTTCACCAAGGAGTCAGCCCTCCCTGCCCTCGGGGGAGGATGCATCCCCCTCTCTCTCCTGACGAGCCGGGAGCGCACCTGCGGGGGCACGGCAGGCGCAGGGCGTGCGGAGCCGCTGGCTGCCAGCCCGCCCTGGACCTGCACACGCAGCCGTCGAAGCTGCGCCGGCCCGTCGGAGCAGGATCGCATCCGGGCGACGCGGGACCTACCCGGGAGGGCGAGATGCTCGGCAGCCGGCTTGCGCGCAGCGGGGCTGACCCCCGGGCCCGGCGGGACGGGAGGGGGGCGGTAGCCGCCTCCGTGCCCCCTTCCCGCTGCTCCTTACAGCGGCAGGGCAGCGACAGGAGCCAGCATGCCGCCGGCGCTGCTCTGCCCGCCCCCTCCGCGGCGGGATCCCACCCGGCCCGTTCCCGGGGCGCTGACTCGGGCGCCGGGCTCCCGGGAGCCGCGCGCATTGTGACGTCTGCAGCCCTGCGTTCTATTTATAGCGCGGCGATTGGATTTCATTCATGAAACTAGGGCCGCTAGTAACGGGGTGGTGGCTGGAGCCGCGCCCGCCGCCGCCGCCTCCGCCCGGCCCCTCTCTCGGCATCCCGGCACCGACGCGCCCGCAGGGGCAGCCTGCACGGCTTCGCACCGGAAAGTTGTAAAAAAAAAAAAAAAAAAAAAAAAAAAAAGATACCCACACACACGTATTTATACACAGTCTATAAATACTGTGTGTGCACAAACAATGCAGCAAAGGCCCTGAAGGCCTCCCAGGCTAACCCACTACATCGGGTGCACAATTTCTTTAGCAGAGATGCTGCTTTTATGTTTTGAAATAACTTCTCTCCTTTTCCAGCAATATTTGAAAGTTTCATATAAAACAGACACACACAATTAAACAACAAACCCCCTTTCATTTAAGCTGACAATCTAGACTCAAGAGTTTACTAACCAGTAAAAATGTCACAAGGCCCTGTCTGTAACTGGGAAAAGCACTCACCATTCAGACCAGGCTCCCTGATAAAACACTGGTCTCTGGCTCTTCTATTTACCACTTGACATCAGCAAAAGAATGCAGCCAACCCTTTAATGCAGCGAAGAGCATGGACACAACTGCTGCAGCTAAGGGAAAGTTTTTGACACAGTTGTAGTTGTGACTGTTGGAAAGATTATGTTCTCTTAGAGCAATCTGGACTCACACACTGCACAGTCTTGCAGCAACAATACAGTTATTTTTTTTGAAAACATGTTATGAGGTTGTTTTAAAAACACCACTTCCAATAGCAGTTAACAGCACCAGTAACAGGTTAACAGCATCCAACTGCATTTGGTTATAGTCAATTACTTAAATTTTCCAAACACCCAGGAGCCAAACTCGTATTAACCAGGTCAGACTGCAACAATTTTCAATTGAGTACATCTATGTCAGGAAAAATGACAGTTTGAAACTTCATATCACAGGAGGCTATCAGGTGCAGAAGAACAACATGCATCATTGCAAGTGTTGTTACGTTCCCAGCTTTTCACAGAGTTTGGATAGACAAGATAAATGCATCAGAAACTAAAACAAATCTCACTCAGACATCTGCTTGAGATCAAAGAAATATCAAATTGATAATGCAGACAACAAAAAGTAAATAAATGTCAAATCTACAGATTTAAAATTAATATTATAATTGTCTCCCATTTCTTAAGTTTCAACCTCTACATGAACTGTTTCTTTTTTTCCATAAATGAGGGGTAAAAACTTTCATTCCATGCAAGAACAACAAT
The DNA here is from genome assembly GCA_011057875.1 of Pterocles orientalis. Lineage (NCBI taxonomy): Eukaryota > Metazoa > Chordata > Aves > Pterocliformes > Pteroclidae > Pterocles > Pterocles orientalis. Next base: position 72,841 of record WKFP01013039.1, read on the forward strand.
CCCTGTGTATTCTCTTGTTTCTAGGATGTGCAACTTCTAAGAAAACTATAACGCCTGGGCTCATTCCACTTAATTCAGGCAGCTGAGAAAACCACGGTGATAAAAAAAAAATATGATAGGGTAATAAAAAAGGGTATTCCTTTTACTGGACTGTTTCAGTATGGCAAATCTTAATTCCTTATTGGTACCTTTGTTTTGCAGTCTAAATGCAAAATCAGAGAGCTAGAACCCCATGTCTCTATGAAACACACCTAGACTATCACTGCTGCAGAGTGAATGTTATTGTCATAACAGCTAAGTTGGCAACGTGTAAGAAAACTGATACAAAGCAACTAGGCTTGCTCTGATACTGACTCACGAAGTAAACGCTTCAGATCTGTCTGCAAGCTGGTTACAGAGCTTTTCTACAGTAATAAAGGAATAGGGCTGGAAGAAGGGAGAAAGTGTTATTTTTAGTGCTCAACAGTAAATTTAGCATAATACAGCAATGACAAAGATTAGTCAGGGGGTTAAAATGGGACAAAGAGAAACAGGGCTTTGCTTTTGATGGGGATGAAGAAAAGGCCTCAAGTTTCTCCCTTTCTTTTGTGTTTCATCAAAGGGTACCCAGAACCTGAGGGCTTCTGCAGCTACATGCTACTATATAATTTCCATTTTAATGACCACCTATGTAACTTTTACCATTCAGTGCTTTCCCACAACATAAGTGTAACTTCTTCTGCAATTAAGATTGCAGCTTTTCCAGCAAAGTATAAAATAAAAACCCAGGACAGCTAGAAGCTCTTTGTTCTCTGAAACAGTCCTATTGAACTGTATTTACATTTTCTCAAACTTTTAAACTAACAGTAAAGTTTTGACCAGAAACTTGAGTGACATACCTTGAGAAGTGGCTGGAATGCATCTCTAATAGGGTGTAGAGCAACTGACATTTTCTAGGCTTTGATACAAGAAAGCATAGTAATAAACCACAAGTATTCCCACTGACTTTGCATAAGCATTAAAAATACATGAGAGGTAAAGCTTTACTCAATTAGATGTTCAAATATTCCAGGTAGCCAGCCTGGATTTTTCTTTTTTGTTTTATTTTCAGGGGAGAATAACAGCCAGAGGGTAAAGGAGAAGGAAATAAGGTTCTATCTTTGCAAGCAATCCTAAAGGATGTGGCACTGGACCATGGCTAGCATTTAACTACAGAGTCTGCTTTTGCCAAGTCTGTACAGCTTTCCAAAATATGATTATGGGCTGCCAAGTGTGCCCCACCATTGGCACAAGTGCTTTTAACACTATCACACAACTTAGAGAATAACTGGATAAACAAGAATAAAATAGTAATTCAAAAATGCATTAACACCCATGGAGAATTTTACTTAAAATTGTTTTAGTTTTATTAAGTCATAAAACACATTTGCAAGGGCAGATGTAAAGGTATATTCCCATATGATCCAACATCTTATTTATTACTCTGGGGCTAAATTAACCTTATATTTTTGAGAATATATTTCTCAGGCAATTAAAAAACATCAAGAGAGAACATCAGTTGTGCATAAACCATAACTGAACTTACAAATAACCTTTCTACTTCTGGATCTGGAGAGTCGGTTTAACTTTAGAGGCTGCTCCAACATGCAGTGTTAGCAGAACTCCTTAGGATGCTTTGCACCAGCTCAGAAATGCTGAAGCTCAGTACCCTCAGGCCCTTCCATCGTCTGTACTCCTGAGACACCAGAGAAAGACTCAGGAGTAGACAGGTTGAAAAAATACCAGTCAAGAATAACAGGAGGTGCAGGAAGAGAGGACTACAAGCATTTACCTCAGCTTCTTCATCAAACCTCTTCTGGAAGAGGAGGCAATGTACTAGCCCATGCTTCTTACCACCCCATCATAATCTAAGTCTGCTGTATCTGCAGAAGAATGATAGCCCAAACATAGTAATTCTGGGGTTTTTATATTACTGTTTACCAGTCTTCTGAGAAAGTCTGCATCCCAGACTTATCCAGACCTGAGGCCATGTGGAAGCAAGGGGTTCTTCCCTGTATTAGAGGTCTAGGTAGGGTCTATCATATATGCCTGCTTAAAAAAAAGATTTTAAAAAATGTAGTGATGTGGCCCCCTTCTCTCTCCAAGGACCCACTCAAGCTTTTAATGCAGGACAACTGAGATTATCTCCCCTCTGCTTTAGGTGGTAACACCCAAGCATGAACGCAGTTCCCTAAGACAAGTTACATACACTGACAACAGGGAGCATGGACAGTTACAGGACTCGGCTTAAGTATGCACTGAGAGAGGGTGGACCTGACATTGCAGAAGTAGCCTGGGACTGTTCAAAAATGAAACTTAATAACACAGGACAAACTAGAGTTCCTCCCTCTGCCTTCCCCCTGAATGCAGGGGTCTTTCATATTAGCAGAATTTAAGAGCATGTTAAAATTAAAAGATTTTTTAGTGGAAATAAGTTTAAATGCACAAGGAATTAAGTAAAACAAAACAAGTTAAACTATCCTGAATGGGCTCCATGTTGCATACGGCAATCTAACAGGGACACAATGTGCTCTCTACAGTCCATGAAATCTGCTTTCAACAACACAAAAGAAAATGAATGAATGATGTACATCCAAAATAAGGACACGTGTGGGACTTCAGTTACGGACTTCACCATCCACCCTTTGTATGTGATATACATAGTCTCAGCCAACTGGCAGCATGTGAATTAAAAAAACCAGAATTGCCCAGCTCCTGTCATTGAAGTCTACTTCTCCCCCATAATTAGGCTTAGAGGCTTAAATTACGTGGGCAAACCAAAATAATTTCTAACTGCTTCTGTAATGGATTAGTATATATTCCACTAGATTTTATCCATAAAAAAAATCATAAAGATAATAAATGCCTTGAAAAAACTATGTAAATGCATATTCTATACACATTGAAATAAAATTCAAGTAATTTCCTGTCAATACAATTTTTGTCTTAATGGGTTTGCATTCAGAACTGTAATGTTCCCATGTCAAATGCTTATGCATTCACAATTAGCTTTCTTTGCGAAACTATTATATATATTGCACAAAGTCCTTTTTTATCCTTAGTGTAAAAAGGACAGAGTTTAGTGTTTGATGTAAGATGCTTCTATTTAGTGATATCAATATTCTCAGCCAACAGTGCAAATTGACTAGGCCAGTTGCATCTCTTTTCATACTATCCCATACAACTGTCTCAACAACTCCTAGAGACAGACACACGTAACATACACAATGATATCTTCACTGTGTGCATTAGACACTCTAGCATAGACTACTATGTATTTATTTGGTAGTTTTTTCAATTATTCACTGAATGCTAAATATAGCACAAGACCACTTAAGAAGCTTGCAATGCACTGAATTTTATTAGAGCATTCTATCAATTATCCATAGCACCTGTTGTTTGCCTTATGAATTGTATTTCCACATTCTTTTTCACAAGTAGAGGGTTACAAAATGCTTAATATATTCATACATTTTAAATAGATGGGTAAACAAAAAGGGACTATCTAGAGAAGAAAAATCCCAATACTTAGAACTTGGAATAAAAATTAGATACATACCACTTTTTCAGAGTTATATTTCAACAATGCTTTAGTTTTTAGTCGAATCACGTGTAGGATGTTGGCTTTTGCCTTCCCTTGCTTCCATATTTTATCTATTAATTATAGGACCCTCATGACTGAACCACAATTTAGGTGGGAAGGGTCCTCCAGAGGTCATCTGGTCCAACCACCTCCTCAATGCACAGCTAACTTCAAAGCTAGGATGGCAAACCCACAGTCTCTAAACTGCCTGTTCCATTCCTTAGACACTCACTATGAATGTTTTTTCTTTACAGCCAGTGAGAATTTGCCTTGCTGCTACTTGTGACTGCTGCCTCTTGTCCTTTTGTTGTGCAACTGTGAGAAGAGTCTAGTTTCCCCTTTCACCCCTTGTTAGCTACCTGAGATAGTAAATAGATGCCCTCTTAGCCTTCTCTTTTCCAGGCCAGACAAACAGGTCCCTTGGTCTCTGTGTACCTCTTGTGTTTCAGTTCCCTAACTGTATTAGCAGCCCGGTCAATCTCTCTTCTGCACTGTGAAGCCCGAAACCGGACACACTACTTCAGATACAGCCTCACAAGCGCTGAGTAGAGGGGGATAATCCCTCTGACCTTGCTACACTTGTCCTAACACAGCCCAGTAGGTGGGTAGCCTTCCTTGCTGGAAGGGTGCTCTGCTGACTCAAGATATGTCTCAGCCTCTTCACTTGCACTGTCAGAGTCTCTTTCATTAAACCTTATAAAAACTATTGCTACCTTTGCCCCTGTGCTTCTCTTTCTACAGGCTGCATAGTCTGGTCTTAAAAGGGAGGAGATTAATTTGAATAGTCTCTGTTTGCAAAGTTAGGTGTACCAGGATAAAATTAAACAACATAAAATTTTGGCTTTACACGAAGAACAGCAAGAGAAACAGCTGAACAGTTATATAAGACTCTCCCAAGGGAAGAAGCAGCAGAATTATGGCTCACTGCACTCACAAGCCAGAGAGGACAAGGCTGCATTAAGAATTTGTTGTACAGCACAGCTTTGTATTAGATGTAATTTTTTTAAATGGTAAGAAGTTTGCAACAGCTTGTATTTGCTATATTCCCTGCTTCTAGATCTTCAGAACTACAACATGGGTAAGAAAGATTTAATCAGCTTATAAAAACAGTTTCAAACAGAAGCTAAATGGGAAGAACTGACTAGTAGGAGGATTTCTTCTTGAATGTGTGTCATTTTGCTGTTTGGCAAGGGAATGAAACTGGAAGTGATTGCACCAAAGTGTCCTAAGACTTCTTCCCAATTATCCAGAGCACGCCTGCTTTATCAGCTATTTCCAGTATTTAAGGGGTTTCCTAACTAGAGGAGGTTAATCTTCAGAATCAACGGTTTGCCCTCTGTGGCAATCTATCAGAGTGTTATATTTTATAAAGCTAACCAACCAAAATGAAGGGAAATGCCATGCTTAATGCAGTGGTGAGCTTGACTAACATCGGAAGAACTATTCTAATTTCTTGACAATTCTGTCTCTAGCTACTGCCTCTGTTCACAGACTGGGACATACCAGAAATACATTTTCAGCCCAGAACAACTCTTTATTGCCCCTTCACAGGGCAACATTCACACATATATTAAATGCTAATCCCAGGATCAAATCCTCACCTTGAAGAACTGATTTAATGTCTGTACTATATTTTCCATTTACCTCATCTGTAGTGCTGGTATCTGCATAACTGTTAAGAGTTTCTTAAAATGTTTCTGTTCTCTAATCAGATGTTAATGGAATGGAAAGATATTTTTTGTGTGTAATTAAATTAAAGTCGCAGCAAACAGTCATCTGGGGAAGATTTTCTGTCTGTCTGACCTTCTGGCTAGCTGTTGGTCTCCATCCCTTCTCTACATAGATCAGTCAAAATGTACGTCTGTCGGAGTATTGAATTTCAAAGAGACAGTGATATCTTGGAACCCCTTTATACTACAAGAGGAGGTTTTCAATGGCAAATGCAGTCTTTGCTTCTCACTCTTGATCTGAGCTATTGAGCTTTAAAAGCCATACACAAAGGGATCAGCTCTCATTCTTTACAGCATTATAAATGCCCTCCCTGCCTTTTGAGGCTTGTAAAAAATCACCTAATGTATTAAAAGCCTAGTGCTTTATACGCAGAAGGACACAAAATTTTAGTCCAAATTTTAGATGCTGAAATATTGGTCAAAGATTGCATAAATTCTACAAGAGCAATACATCAAGATCTCTGCAACAACATGCCGTTGCTGCTCTGAGTTACTTATACTGGTTCTATACAGAGATCAGAAGGACAAGTCTTGAACACAGATCTCTAATTACAGGAACTGGAATGTGTAGGGTAGAGGTGGTGAGGGGAAGAGAAGCAAAGTGGATTTTCTGTCCTTTTTCACAGTTGCCAAACACTAGTGTTAAAGGGTTTGGCCTTGGAATTACCGCTTATATACAAGAAGATCAGCCAACAGCCATATTCTGACCTTTCCAGGGTGCAAAACCAACAGAGCAGGATTAAATAGTAGAATTAAGGGCAGCTTAATCTCACCATCATAAATCTTTGCGAAACAGCCTTGCTAACTACCACTTACTCCTCTGCACCTCTGTCCCATAGTTAGCTAGATGTGAAAGTAAAAGGTCCCAGTTACAGTTTAAAAGCCTGATATAAATCCTACTGAAACTGATGGGCAAAAGCTTCCATTGACTCCTATGGGCTTCAGTTCAGGTGATAATTCATGAAGAAAAAGTCCATAGAATTAAGGGCAACATGCCTGCCTCAGAAAGATGAAGACATACCTTAAAGTAGCTGAAACAAAACAGCACTGAATGAAATGCCTACTACTTTCATCTTTTTTCCACCAGGTTGTTTCAAGAATATACTGGTTGGGATCACAATATCCCCCTGCCCCAAGATTACAGTACAATTCTTCATTTATTTTGAAAAGTGTGATTCTGCACAGCAGCAACACCATGGTTTTGGTTTTTCAAGATCCAAATTCAAAGTGTTAAACTCCTGTTACACTCTGCACATTCCCTACGCTTGAACCACACACTGTTTGAATGAAAAAAGCTTTGCCAGGAAGGTAAGACCTTGTGCCTCTTAGAATCATTGTTTAATGACATGATTTAGTTATACTAGTACAGGTTGCCTTGCAGAGTCTGCACTTTTGCAACACAAACTTCAAGTCAGTGGGTTAGACTGGATTATATCAACACAAGGTTTCTACTGTCCAAACACTTCTCATCTATCTTAGCGGTTTACTTCAATATGTCTAAGCAAATCTAGTTACCACTTCCTTGTTTCCCCAATGAGTCAAGGCCTTCGATCATAAGCAGAAAGAATATTACTGGGTTTGGTTCTGATGGACATTTTTCTCCCCTGAAACACTTTACATAAATTCTACAAAACTGTGTAGCTGAAGGATAACAGTAATTGCAGAAAAACGCATACAAGTGATCCATACAAGTGAATGCACACAAGTGATTTCAAGTCTGTGAAGCAGGGAATCAAGGCAGTTTGCACGTTTCACTTCAGGCTGTTTGATGAGCTTTTCCCAAATTATATTTATTATGAATAGTTACCAAAAAGAACTCTGTTCTTTTTTAATGCTACCATTCGAAAGTCATCAACCATGAAAGCACACCTTTCATGCACATATTTGCAGTTTTTACAGAGGGTGTGGGACGTATCACCTCCAGGAACTGTCAAAGTATCTCTGTTACAGGCTTGAAATACAGATCAGGCAAAAGAAGAGGTGCTTAAAGCGTCGAAGCTAGTATGTATATTGTGTGATTTGCAAAGTATGAAGAAAAAGATATCACTACTTTTCAGTTACATATACACAAACAGATAACTGCAGCCTTTAAATACGACAGGAGCAGAATTTACCTTCATGAAACTAAAAAAAACTTAGAACCATCAGCAGCAGTTTTGAACCTAATCAGGCATTTAGGGAGCTTTAACAAAATCAAAAATATTCCAGTGCCTTGAAATTTCTCATGCACTTATTGCTTGGAAGTCTATTGCCAAAGCATCATTAATTCAACTTAATAGGTTGTTTGTTTTTTTTTTTTTAATAAAGTAGTGAGGCATGTACCTTTTTATTTTTAAAGAACTCCTTACAATCTCTTCTGATTCTGGCCAAGATGCCTCTTCCTGATTAAGGGTAGAAGATAAGAACTACAAAGGCATTAATCTTATTTGCTCCCATACATATCGGCAGAAGTGCCAGAGCAGGGTGCATTTTGTAACATTATAGAAGCTTCAAGTGAATGAATGCCTTCCCTAACCTATCTCCAAAATATTTTTTGCAGGAAAAAGTATGAATTGTTTTACAGAAGCAACAGCCTACAAAATTTTGTCAAACTATATCTGTTACAGAAGACAAACATTTTTTCTGCCATTCCAATTTAAAATAAGTGAACAGAACTTATTTTTAAAATTAGGCTTCTAGCTGAAATTCAGAACTACTGTACTAAAACTATATATACTATTGCATAGAACTACAATACTAAACTATAGTACTAAAATACTATTGCACTATTATCGTAAGAGAAATGTTCAGAATTCCTTAATTATAGCATTACCAGTGGGAACCACTGTTGCAAACACACAAAGAAAGGAGGACTAAAATAACTAAATTCATCCCTGGAAAAATCTCTGTGAAGACTCATTGCCTCAATGCATTGCCTCAAGAAAAGCCTGACCCATAGACATTTTCCTTAGAAGACTGGGAAGTAATTATTGAAATATTTCTCTTTATTTATTGACCAATAATCTACATATATGCCTAAGCAGACATGACAGTCATTCTCCTTTATGGAAAGCACAGGAAATCCCATGATGAAGTTAGAAACGCGCTTAGTACAAGATTTCAATATTCTATGATAGCCAGTGCTAGAGAACATGAATTTAATTACTAGGACTAAAAACAACAAACAGCAACACTGCCCCTCCCTCCCACACCCCAACCACAGACACACAACAGTCCCCCAATTCTAGTCACAAGCAACCATAAGCTGGTGAAGAACCAGCTCAAGCCATTTTAAAAGTTAAAATTTGCTTTGCTGCATTTAATCCTACAGAAGTTTACTGTTTCACACACACCCTTTTCTGCCCCCTTTGGTTTTACCTATCTGAATTGTCAGCTAATTAAATTGCCAGACTCTTCACTGTAATGGCCAACACATATGAACCCATTTTATTCCACTGACTATGAAGAAAGTGATATCTGAGAGAACAGTAGCTTCTTCAACCAGAGAGCTAAACTTACTGCTGCTCTTCTCATAATACAAGTGACACAGAAGCTCACAAGGAAAAAAGCTGTGACCAGACTATTAAGGAGAAAATAACACCTCTACAAAGACATGCCTTCCACAGATGGAGCATTTTTCGACTCAAGCACATGACAATACATAAGTTAACTTTTGTCCAGACCTGCAGATATGTTCTCTTCAAGAGGTGAGACCCAATCACAGAAGCAGCAGAAACTGGTATGGAAACAGTGAATTCACAGAATATATTTTCTGAGAACACTATTCTGTAACTTAATTACATAAGCTATGTATGTTACACAGAAATTCATTTAGAGAAACAAAATCAGGCTGGCAAGTGAGACTTGACATTGGGAGCTGAGGTGAAGAGAGATATTGGGGTTCTTATGTGTGCCATTTGCCTTAATAAGTACTTCTTGACGCCAAGACCTTTCTTAGTGTATACTAAATAATTGATAGCATCACAACTTCATACATGTAATATTATATACTGGCTCTCAGGAACTGCATTAGCTATAAAATGACTTCTATTTCTGTTCACAAAGTATATGTTTGTCTTTGGTGATGTGCTGGAGGGGCCTCATTAAGTTACTAATGTAACTATTAAAGCTATTAAATTACCAATTTTGAGGGATCAATTCAAAGCACATTAAGATAAGCATAAATCCAAAGTAAACTAAGTGTCTCTTTGCTTCAATGACCCTACTATCAGGCTCTGAATGCTGAAATCTCTTTCTCCTGACAGCATTAACCCCTTCTTTGTGTGTCTCTCCCTGGCCAAAACACTGAAGTAGTTATTCCTAGAGCTCAAAAAATGTTCTGTTTGGCAGTACGTAATGATGGGGAGGGATGGGGAGCACTTGGTTTGTGTCTACTTCAAGAGCCCAGGGGAGAGATTGCTCCCTAAGCATCCTGACAAGATGCTTATTTTTATTCACATTGTCACTATGTTTTCCCATGAACAAATATTTGTACTTTAGAGGAAATGTTTCAGTAACATGTTATCAGGCAGGATAAGCAATGTGTTCACTTCCCTTCCCTTTATTATGAGAAAGCAATTTTGCTTACATGAGAAAGTAAATAAATAGAGTCCCTAGAGATGCCTGGGAAGGGGGTCATTCTTGCAGGGAACCCGTCTTGAAAATATTGGCATCGTATCACTATGTTAGATGACTTGTAGTGTTCTATTTGTAATTGCGAGAAATAAATACATCAGAGCTTTGTTTCCTTTGTTCAGAGAAATAGACCATTCTCATACAATCCTGTTTTAATTAGAATATTTTCCCTTCTGACAAATTTTAGTAGTATGTTATAGTCCTATCTGCATTATTATAATGTACATCACAGAACCACAGAATCACAGAATGTGATTAGAGATTGGAAGGGACCTCAAAAGATTGTCTAGTCCAATCCCCCTGCCGGAGCAGGAACACCTAGATCAGATCACACAGGAACGCATCCACGTGGGCTTTGAATGTCTCCAGAGAAGGAGACTCCACAACCTCTCTGGGCAGCCTGTTCCAGTGCTCTGTCACCCTCACTGCAAAGGAGTTTTTTCTCACATTCAAGTGGAACTTCCTATGTTTCAGCTTGAACCCATTGCCCCTTGTCCTATCACTGGATGTCACAGAGAAGAGCCTGGCTCCATCCTCCTGACACTCACCCTTTACATATTTATAAACAAACATTGATTAGGTCACCCCTCAGTCTCCTCTTTTCCAGACTAAAGAGACCCAGCTCCCTCAGCCTTTCCTCATAAGGGAGATGCTCCATTCCCTTCATCATCTTTGTGGCTCTGTGCTGGACTCTTTCCAGCAGTTTCCTGTCCCTCTTGAACTGAGGGGCCCAGAACTGGACACAATATTCCAGATGAGGTCTCACCAGGGCAGAGTAGAGGGGGAGGAGAACCTCTCTTGACCTACTGACCACACCCCTTGGTGATACACCCCAGGATGCTATTGGCCTTCTTGGCCACGAGGGCACAGTGCTGGCTCATGGTCATCCTGCTGTCCACCAGGACCCCCAGGTCGCTCTCCCCTACACTACTCTCCAACAGGTCAGTACCCAACTTACACTGGTACCTGGAGTTGTTCTTGCCCAGATGCAAGACTCTACACTTGCTCTTGTTAAATTGCATTAAATTGTTCCCTGCCCAAATCTCTGGCCTGTCTAGGTCTCGCTGGATGGAAGCACAGCCTTCTGGCATGTCAGCCACTCCTCCCAGTATCATATCATCAGCAGACTTGCTGAGGGTGCACTCTACTCCCTCATCCAAGTTGTTGATGAATATATTTGAATTTGGTGGCCTTCTATGACAGAGCCACGGTGCTGGTGGATAGAGGAAGGGCAACAGATATTATCTACCTGGACTTATGCAAAGCTTTTGACACAGTCCCACATGACATCCTTGTCTCTAAGTTGGAGGGACATGGATTTGACGGAAGGACCACTCGCTGGATAAGGAACTGGCTAGATGGCCGCACTCAGAGAGTGGTGGTCAATGGCTCAATGTCCAAGTGGAGACCAGTGACAAGTGGTGGTTCCACAGGGGTCAGTACTGGGACCAGTGTTGTTTAACATCTTTGTTGGAGACATGGACAGTGGGATGGAGTGCACCCTCAGCAAGTTTGCTGATGACACCAAGCTGTGTGGTGTGGTGGACACGCTGGAGGGAAGGGATGCCATCCAGAGGGACCTTGACAGGCTGGAGAGATGGGCCCATGCAAACCTCATGAAATTTAACAAGGCCAAGTGCAAGGTCCTGCATGTGGCTCGAGGCAATTCCAAGCACAAATACAGGCTGGGCAGAGAATGTATAGAGAGCAGCTCTGAGGAGAAGGACTTGGGGGTACTGGTGGATGAGAAGCTCAAAATGAGCCAGCAGTGTGCACTTGCAGCGCAGAAAGCCAACCGTGTCCTGGGCTGCATCAAGAGAAGCATTAGCAGCAGGTCAAGGGAGGTGATTCTCCCCCTCTACTCTGCTCTTGTGAGACCCCACCTGGATTACTGTGTTCAGATGTGGGGCCCCCAACATAAAAAAGACATGGACCTGTTGGAGAGAGTCCAGAGGAGAGCCACAAAATTAATCAAAGGACTAGAGCACCTCCCTTATGAAGACAGGCTGAAAGAGTTGGGGTTGTTCAGCCTGGAGAAGAGAAGGCTCCGAGGAGACTTAATAGCAGCCTTCCAGTAACTGAAGGGGTCCTACAGGAGAGATGGGGAGGCACTCTTTATCAGGGAGTGTAGTGGGAGAACAAGGGGTAACGGGTATAAGCTAAAAGAGGGTAAATTTAGACTAGACATTAGGAAGAAATTTTTCACTATGAGGGTGGTGAGACACTGGAACAGGTTGCCCAGGGAGGTTGCGGATGCCCCGTCCCTGGAGGTGTTCAAGGCCAGGCTGGATGAGGCTTTGAGCAATCTGGTCTAGTGGAGGGTGTCCCTGCCCATGGCAGGGGGGTTGGAACTTTATGATTTTTAAGGTCCCTTCCAACCCAAACCATTCTATGATTCTATGATTCTATATTGAATAGCACTGGTCCCAATACCGAACCCTGCGGGACTCCACTAGGTACAGGCCTCTACATTTAATACTTATGGCAAGATATAAATCCACCTTTTGCTAATGCTTGTGAACACATAATAGACTGGGAAGGCTAAGGGGTGAAAATGACCTAATTTCATTGACTACTCAAAAATTTGAGCAGGGGCCTGGACGATATGACTTCCTGAGATTCCTTACATCCTGAATTTTCCTGCAACCCTAACTTAGGGAGATGTATTTGGTTTTACTAACTCACATGCTAACTGTATGAACCAGTGAAGATCTGTGCATGGGACTTGGCAAAAGCATGATTAATATGCACCTTTAACTCAGGTTGGCAACAACCCCACCTTTTCCCTAGGCTGCACAGAGCAAGAACAGAGAATGTTGCCCGGTTGCATAAAAGAGTATCTGCATATTTGTGGTACAAATTCCATCTTCATCCCAGGATCTTACTCATTTCCTCCCTCTGCAGCTAGTCTGTGTAAGTACTCACTTCTGAAAATTAGACTTAGCAGCTTCCGTTTCTTTGATGCTTTGAAGAACAGCTTGACATGGGGTCAAAAGCTACTATGAGCAGAAGCCACCCATTACACTGATTCTGCAACAACACAGATCCCTTATTTGTTTTCATTTACTGGAATATCAGAACAAAGCTGACTAATCCTGTAAGTGAAAGGATTAAATCTAGGACTTTTAAGTTAAGACTTTCAGTACAAAGTTCTCCAAGCCACAGGTGCTATGACTTTAAAATATCTTACCAAAGTTGATAGACAGAAGTGGTGACAGGAAATACTAAGCAAGTTAAATAAGTCAGGTTTTTTCTCTTTTTTTATTTTTTTTTTTATTTCTCCCTGGGAATACTTACGTCACAGAAGAAAATAATGTTCATATCCATTTTTACTGGCTTGATCAAAAGCAGAATTCCACTAAAGTTTTCTCTTACTGTGGCTCTCCTGAAGGGGAAAGGTAGGAAAAAAAAATAAAACCAGAATAAGCAGAATAAACCTTACTATTTTCAATCTAATATTACAACACAGGCAGTACCAAAGACATCTCTTATGATACATTTTACATTGTAGAACAGGCCTGTTTGGTCAACAAAACAGCCTTTCAAAATTTCAAACAGGTACATTGAATATCTCTATTAAAAGACTAACTGTTCACTCCAATACACCGAAGAAATAATGGGTAGACAGATGAGCTTTTGAACATAACTGGAGATTGACACAGCTCTGTCAAATAAAGCTTGTTCTTGATTAATTTTCCTCTGGGTTTAGATAAAAAAAAGCACCTTATGTGTCAGAACCAAACACTGCTGTATCACACTTAACAGCTCTTCATAGTCTGGCTAACAGACTTTGAGGAGGGGGTTCTTGCCCACCTTCAGTGAGGTGACAAGACTCTAAAATATAAGCTGACAGCCTGTTCACATGTCAGTGAACTGGGACTTCTGTGTTGCTTCCACCTTTGGTCCCAAATGAAATTAATTATAGAAGTACTTGGTTGGGTTTGGTAAATGTCTGCATTATTGTGGCTTGGTTCCCATCCAGGAGCAAGGCTGAGGTTTTTCCAAGAACCTAAGGTGGGAGCAACATTGATTTCACCTCAGATATTTCCCTAAAAGCAATGCTCAGTGAGACAAGTAGCTTTTGGAGGTTCCATGCTAGCTTGAAAAGAAGTGAAATGCAGATTTTTCAGCTGAAGAGACTAGCGGCCTGCTTAGCTTTTCGTATTTCTTCCTCCTTATCAGCAACATTTCAGAGTTGAATTTAGGACTGAATTTAGTTTCTCACAGAAATTCCCACCTTCAGTAGATACCCTGCACAAGACAACAGTGAGGGTAAACATAGAAAATGAAGTAACACCTCATTCTACCTTTGTGGAATAGGCAAGCCACTGGAATCTACACTAGAGCTAGAGGCATTATCTTTATATCCCTCTAGAAGTTATTCCCTAGAGCCATTTTTGCTACATATCCATAAGCATTCTAGTGGCAGAGACCATATCCATCTTCCTTAACTGCCATGTTTCTACGATTGCTACAACTGTTGAGAACCTTCTCACCATTTTTTTTTTCTGCTGTCTTCACCCTCACTTTCTGTGAGGCAGGCCTTTACAGTCTCCACACATAGCTCTCTTTGTGAGCCCTACAAAGAACAGGCTTATCCTACAATGAAACAAAACCCCAAATAATGAATTAAATAGTGGCATTAGCATGTACAGGGCTCTAAGATTGTTTAAACACCTGTTCATGTGATACCATACCACTCGCAACTGTTCATTTGTTTCCTCAGTACTGGTGGGCAGATTAGAAGTTATTGGCAGCTTCTTTCAGAACATCCCTTTTTTGAAGGGATGTGGCTTGTCTGATCATAAATTCAGAGCTTTCTCTGTTTTTATTTCACATAGATCTCACACATTTCAACCAGCCTTTCTCTGCTTTGCCCTCATTAAAGTTCTGAGTCATGGCTTCCACGGATACATGAAGATCCTTCTCACTCTCAAAACAGACGTACAAAGCCACTCCACCAGCTCATTCATAACTTTTTTCAGAAATCATTAATTAGTTACATTATTGTCTTATTAAAGGCCACATTGATACTATCCTGCTTGCTGGGAGATTTTTTTCAATTTTTTGTGCTGTAAAGTCAGACCAGTTGCTTGAAGAGTGTAAACAGATAGAAATGTAGTTAAACCAGATTTTCATCATTACTAAAGCATAAGCCTAAAAGTTCCACTTCACAGAAAAAATGTTTCTTATCTCCATCTCCCTGTCCCTCAATTTTACTTCTGCTTTCCTGCTTTCCTGTTCTGAAGATAGCAGCAACTGAAAAAGAAAGGTTCTAATCTTAATTAGCATTGTGCAGCCTGATTACAACTCCAAACTATAAACATATCCCCTACCATGGCAGTGGAGGCAGATCTTCTATTTCTGTGATGATGACCTGCACGCAGAAGAATAGAGCAGCTAAACCATACGTGCAACTTCCTTAAATGAGTCTTGAGGAGCTCACAGCTGAAAAGAGGACTGGATTTATGTGAGACTAACCCTGTGTACCTACACACCAGAGAGCATCAGTTCTGGCTGTGGCAGTACAATTCCTTCTCTCTCCCATCCGCTCCTCACTCAGGTAGGCATGACCCAAACTAATGCTCATCCGCAACAGAAAGCACACTATGATGCTCTCTGGAGGACATGCAGTAAGGTCACCGTAAGCTGAGGAAAACTAAAGCCAGCTAGAATAAAGAGTAATTCAGTGAGGGATATACTTAGATGTTCTAATTCTCCATTGTGGGGAAATTCCTTTAAATGGGCAGGAAGGGAAGGAGCAGGTGGTCCTTGCTGCAGGTTGGCAGGTGACACAATCGCAGTGCAAACCAGGCCCAGAAGGAATGCACATTAAACCACAGGGAATTCTGGGCTCCCTGGACAGCTCTTTGGGGCCAATGCGCAACCCGTCATGTGTGATCTGGCCTAGGAGCCTCTTCTGATATTGACAATTCACTCCTCCAATACAATGATGCTAGAGAAAAGTCAAGGAAAACTCAGGCCAATTTTCTCCCCAACTCCACCCCAGCTTCACCTTTGGGTTGTTCAGTAGCCTGAGTTGATACAGTCTTTTTTTCTCCACCACTTTGATTTTTCTTTTTTAAAATATTATTACCAGACTGATAATATTGCAGAATTTTATCCTCTCAACCTGTTTGAGAGCTTCCTTTTACTAGCCTATTATCTCTATTTATTGGTTTCATGTTTCTGTAGCATCATGTATTTTCCGTACATCTGCCCAAAATCTCTTCAACAAACTTTGAGGGATTACGTGGAAGAAAAGTAACTGCTTATAAGCATGATGTTTCTGCTTTGGTTAATATGGTCTTCTAACTTTTGCCTTTAAAAGTTCAAATACTGGAAGAAGTTCAAGTAAAAGAAAGAGCAGAAAGCTTAGTTCACTGTTGCAATCTTTACCATGTCACACCTCACTTACTGTACATTACACGGTTGAACAAACAGTAGAATTTTTTTTCCCCATTGATACCTAAACCAACATTTCCTCTCAACACGTTTTCAAACCTTTAATGTTCCAGATTCCACAGTAAATGCAAGTGTTTTGCCCTTCCTACTTCAATTTAGACAAGGGTGATTTTTCTGAGGTTTCCCTTAGAGAAAAGGGTTTTTTTTTCCTATGTTGATTACATAGCCAAAAGTAGCTTATGACATGTGACACAAATACTTTTATTTAACTAACTACAAACGATGGCTTTTGGTGAGAAGTTGACAATCAGGTTCTAAAAGAAGATAGGATACCATGATTGCCATTAGCCCTACCTTAGGAGAACTCACAACAACTCAATTGAACAGCTACTGTACAAAAGTGTATGTACTAAAGCTCTGATTTCCTATGCTTCCCAAGCAGGGAAAAGTTTTGCCCTTTTCTCATTCCCCTTTTCTGAGAGCTGCAAAAGAGCTGGGCAGGGTATGGCCCACTGCTTCTCCTGCAGAGGACCTCAACAGCTGCGACGAACAGAAGGGGCTCTCTAACTCCATCCTCCTGCTAGTCTTTTTGGAGACATGTCCTTCCTCATAACTAGCTCCTCTTGTATCCAGTTCTCTACATGCATTTGCACTCTGTGCCAATTGCAAATTTCATTCATGTAATGCAGAGACCCATTAATAATTTAAGATTAAGAAAGAATCTAAGGGCAGGAATATTCCATTTTTGCTCATGCAATAGCTGTTACTCTGCTAGTACGTCAGCTCAAGTTATCTTTGTGCATGCTACGTTAATTCAGTAAATTGCTTTTCAAACAAAGTGCTTTCAGAAAGTGCCCGGAGAATCTAGATGAGAGGAAAGTTTAATTTTAATGGCAAACGTGCCAGATCGATATACAGAAAGAGAAATATGAACAGATTTTAGTTTTGTCTACAGAGTTTTCAAAAAGAGGGAGCAGCCAGAATAAATCATATTAAACAAGTCCTCTGCACGAACAAATGAAATCCACACCCCACTATTCACACTGTGTTCAACCAGAGCAATAATAAATACTTCTAACGGTATTTAACAGTCCAATAGCTTTGCAGCGGGACCGCCGCACACCCACGGGAACTGTCAGCATTTTTACCCTTACCGGGACAGAGAACGGGACAGCAGGTCGGGCTCGGCGGGTGCCGGCTCTCCCCCAAGGGCGGGCCGCGACGGCCCTGCTAAGCCTCCCGGAGGGGCCGGGGGCTCCTGTCAGGATCTGCCTCCGAGGAGGGGCGGCGGCCGCCGACGCCCCCCAGTCCCGCAGTGCCTCAGCCGCCCGCCGCGGGCCCGGCAGCTGCCCGCTCCCGTCGGGTTCCCACCCCGTCCGGCCCCGCAGGATCAGCTGCGTTCCGGAGAGACTCGGGCAGCGCCTGACAGTGGCGCCTCCCTCCCTCCATCCCTGCCGGGGCCGCGCGTCTTACCTGAGCGCGGAGCGGGACCCGCCGGGGACAGGGAAGAAGTGTCAGCAGCCGCCGCCGCTTGCAGCGCTCTGCCCGCCGCGGCCCGCCTCCTCAGCGGTGCGGTATTGTGCTGTACAGCCCGCCCTGCCCTGCCCTGCCCGGCCCGGCCCCGCCGGCGGGAAGCGGAGCGGCTGGCGCGCCCAAGCCAGCCAGCCAGGCAGCCACCCCCCCAACCCGGGGCGGGCTACGCCAGGCCGTCACGTTAGCGCACTCGGGCACGCGGTGCAGCCGTTACGGCCGTTACAGCCTCACACGGCGGCGGGAGGCGGGGGAGGGAGATTGGGGGGGAAGAGGGGCTCGGGGCTGTGCTGTGTGGTGCCGCGCGCCGCCGCTCAGGTGAGGTGCGAGGGCTGCCTCAGTTTCCCCACAGAGAATTTTCGTGCTGAATCGTATTTAAAAAGCAGTGTGAAGCCTGGTTTCCTACCAGGGTGCTTCCCGTTTTACTCTGTCTTCGGTGTGTCTGACCTCTGTCTGTATCAGTAGTACACTCACAGAACTCTTTAAAAAGAGCAATAGTGGGAAGTTATTAGTAATCCAGCAGTACACGGTATCTAAAAGGGTTGTAGAGCAAGCACATTGCTGATTGTTTCTGCAAAAATTGCATGATTTTCCACTCTGGGTCTTTCTGTTTGTGAGTTCAGGAGTTTGGAGGATGGTGGAGACCAGGTAATCAGCTTTTGTGCAGCTGCCAGTGCTTCACGTCACTCTGCAGTGACATTTAATGTTGGTATGGAAGTTTTCTGACAGCATAGCTCTTCTGAGCTAAAGAAAAAGTGATACGGGATAGACTGCCTTCAGCACATATAGTATCCCTTTAGAGTACTGTAAAGCTGTGGCACATTTTGTGCTTTAGCTTTGTAAAAGAAACGTGGAAGGATAGTCACAAGATTCCAGGAGCGGGCCCTTTAAAATAAATGAGACTTGGTATTGTGAGCCCCTCATTACAGGAACAAAAAGAAAAGGTGGTAGCAATTTGGCTAAATTTTAAGATTTTGAATAAATCCTGACAGAGAATGACCTTTGTTGCATGTGTAGTATCAAGGGCAAAGAAAGATTGCTGGGCCATAATTATTCCCTGGGAGGGGGAGGATTATTCTGTTTAGGAAGAATTTTTTCAGAGTTCTGGTAACTCATATTTAGAGCCCCAGTGAGGAAGCCTCCACAGTGCTTCCACAGCATTTGCAGGCAGGGCTGTATAGTTGTGCAATTTCAATTAATACAAGCAAACTGTCTAAATTCCTGTAACTTGTGCTGGAAACACGCTATCATTTGCAAGGCAATTGGAACAGACAGCTGAGCTCACAAGGTTATCACCTGCGTCTGTTCAGAAGATGGCCTCAAACCTTGTATTGACTAACATTTTTAGCTCTACTAAGTAAACCCACATGAGATAAAAGTCATTATATGGTTTGCTTTAAATCAGCTGTGTTTTGTGAACACTGAATGACTTACTTCTGTTTCATGTGTTTCTTTCAGCATTTCAAAATGAATTTAGGTTGTGTGAAACGTTCTTGACTGACAGTTTTTGGAAATGGAACTTCCATGATTAATTCCAGGCTGAGCCCATCACAAGGAAGCTTCTCAATGGTACCAGGGAGGAAACTTGTTAGATTAAGGATAGTCTGTTCACTTATTTTTTCATGCCCTCAAAAACAGGATTTCCTGTTTCTTCACTGCCCTGTAGTTACTGGGTCTTGAACACTTTTCTTACATTTAAACCATGCCTTGGATACTGAGATTGTGTGTTTAATTCAGAAAAAAAACAAGCATTTAGTAAGTAATTTTCTTTTTAAAATATGATTTTTCTCTTTCAGCCTTAAATTATTTAGGCAGTAATCTGGAAAGCTAACGGTCTTTACAGTACACTTGCCCCATTTTCACCAACTTTCATTTATTATCTTTATTGATTTTTGAAACAATTTGTGCTTTCAAGATGCAACTTCTTTTTGTGCAAAATTGCAGGTGTTGAAGCTATAAGCAGAGATGGAGAGTGTGATATTATCCTTCAAAGTGCTCATGGAATAGGTGAGGAGAAGTTGTGTAAGTCCTAGGCTACCAGGAATGGATGCCAAAGTATTCAATTTGCTGTTAAGAGGAATTGCTGGCTGACAGTTGTATAACTTTTATAATGGTATCTCTTGAACCCAGTCACAAGACAGACTGATACCAGTCATGATGTAAAGACTGTGATTACATTGCTCCCCGTTCACAACAGATACTGTGGTGACAAAAATATTTATGGTTGTGACTCTTTTCCTTGCTGCACCATTGTAGATGAACTACAGTTACATTAATCTGACTATAGTAGCTCCAGATAACTCGTGTCTTCCATTATACATCTGAGTTCTTAAGGAATAACAGATTTGGGAGAGGTTTTTGTGCTGCAGAAAAAGAGATACAAAATCTGTTCTGCGGTGGTTGGTGCATTTGTCCTCTTTAGCACCCACTAAACATATAGGATGGAGCTAGACTGCCTGAACACCTGTTTTCAAACAGTGCCTGGAAACATTAGGTCTCGCTCACCGTTAACAGAGCGTAGGCCTTTGTGCTACGGTGGAACAGGGAGTGTTTGTGCACTCAGTTCTGCTAGCTGAGCTGCGGTGACAGGGGAGGTCATACGAGAAGTGGGATGAGCATCAGTGATGATGTCCTTGGCCTTTCTAGCTAGGTCTGGAAGCCAATGACTCATTATGTTACAATTTGTTGAGGTATTTTTAATATTTTACCCTCTATTGTCACAAATAGATGCTTTTAATATTTCACTCTCTACTGTCTTAGGGTTATGGCTGTGGTTACTGTAGCCCTTTACCGCTGTGTCAGACAGGAACAGGCTTCAGAAAGTGGCGTTGCATCCTTGAGTATTCTCTGACTCTGCTCACAGCCTCCAGCAGGCTGTGGCCAGGTCTGGCTTACATTCCTGTTTCCTTTCATTTGGTATTAGGGCAGGTGGAATTCCTGTTTTCCGCATCTTTGTGTGGCAAAGATTTTACTGGTCTTGTGGCTGCTTCTTTGTCCCAAGAGACAGCAGAATCACAGTTATTGAGCTACTGAGGGCTTTCAGAACCTCTCTTAGAAAACCTTATTATGGCTTTAAGCTGTAATACAACAAATCATTCCAGAGTAATGAGAGGTTTTAGTTCTTTCCTGGCTGAGAGATTTTAGTTCTTTCCTGGCAAGCCAACACCTAAAAGACTATACAGAGTTCAGTGGGAGTTGTGAGCAGAGCAACAGCTGAATAAAATATCAGAAGGCATGCTATATAACCTTTTGCTGAAGGTTTATGGCATCTTTATAGGGTGTTATAAACTTAATATTCTAAACACTGAAGCAGTCATCACCTCTGTGAATCACTTTGTGTTTGCACTAGACAAATCTTCTATGTAAGGCTGACGAAGGTTTGTCTGGATAAAGATACTGGCTTGGAAACTACATGAGAGAGAAAGGATTTCAGTGGCAGATTGTTTTAACAGTGAGCAGAAATGCCAACTCTGTAACATGAAAAAGTCATGCAAAGGGAATCCGTTCCTAATTTTGGCAGACCTACCTGAATCTCCCATTGCTTTGGGGCTCAGAAATAGCAGGAATGAGATGACAGCAGAATTCCTGTGGTCTAGTGGTTTTAACAAATAAACTTTTGTTAACTTTACTTTGATGGATAGTTGGTGTTTATCCAGCATCACTCAAAATGGTGTCCTCCTACAGCTCCTTATTTTTAAATAAAAAGCTTATAACCAGGTTGGACAAACCTGTGAAGTATAGACTCCAAAGTGCACTTGAGAGAACAATAATGCTGTGGAAGGATAGAGAATACAAACCTTCTCCCACTTTAGTTTCCACTGTTTCATTAGACATAGTCAGTGAATACATTTAGCCACACCAAGCCACTCTTTTGAAAAGCATAAAATTCAGGAAAGAAAGCTTATGTGACTTTATAATTAAACAAAATTGATCCAGGCAAAAAAGCATCATAAAATAATGTAAAGTGTTAAACTGTCTAAAACTTATCCATCCTTGTGTTCAGATGTAAAACTGTGACAGAGCAAGAACTTAACAAAAATTCCTATCCTGTCCTTTTTCTACACTCTAACTACAGAGCTCAGGGATGGATTTACTATGGGAAAGAAGAAGGGACTAAGTCCCTCCATTTGTGTGTGGCTGTATCCTACTGTAACATTTGATAGAACGATTGTGTCCATATAGTCTTCCTCTGCCTAGCCTGAGTTGCAGGATTAATCCCTGCTTGAAACCAAGGTGTATTGCAACAGTGCATGGTGTGTGCAGTTGTTTACTCTGCCAATACAGAGGATTTGCACCAATGTAGCTGCATTCCTAGCAAATCCTCAGCACAACAAACCAAAGCCTGTTATACCACCTGGACTTAGTTCTTGGCAACCTTTCACCATAACATTTCAACATGCAGTGAATGTGAAATGCTACCAAACTAAAACAGCGTAAGTTGGAAAGCATAAGTTGTCAGAATTAAGTAATGGAGAGCAGACCCATTGTGAATTAAATACTGGTTAGCTGAAAATGTACAGTGGATCTAATCAAATTACTTGTTTCCCAGCACAAATTCTTCTGACAACCATCAGTTTCCAAGAAAAAAGGTGCAATTTTATTGCCCTTCCTAGGTTTAGCACAATTCAAATGTCAAATTGTTTTGTTTTCCTTCACTTCTGGTCTTGAAGTCTGGGACCGGTGAGGAAGATGGGAATGAGCATACTACCTCCAATGGTCCTTATCATCTAGGACCAAACTCCTCTCATGTAGTGTGTTGTGGGAGCCTCTCATAAGCATCAGTCTCAGATAAACATAATTTTTTAGTGGCTGTATGTGTCGGTTCAAATGCTGGTTGCTGTGAAAAAACTCTGGAGCACATACTGGAGCTGCCATGCTTGCACCCTCCCACCTCCCATTTATCCTGTTCATGAGTTAGAACAAGCAATTAAGGATACAAAATATGACTTTGTTTCTGTCCTCACAAATACTGCTCACAGTATCAGAGGACTTTGGCCAAAACAAGCCTGTCTGTATAATTACAGGAAAAACAGTGACTTCTGATATTGCAGATTATGATGTGCATGCAAAAACCGATACACACGTATCTGAAATGGCCACACTGGCAGTTTTGATAGTTCTCAAGCTGGCACAATATGTTACTGTAATTACATTGAGTTGTTGAGTGTTTGACCCTCATGTAAACATCCTTTTCCAAACCTGATAATAGGCTACCATCCATAAAAGGAAATTTAACTATAAATAGTATTTCTTCATGGTGTTTAGTCTCCCTACAGTCTGTTTTCACTTTGTTCTGTCTCCCATTTATCAGCTAAAATAAAATGTAGGTGTTTATATATTTTTTTTTCAGTAAAGCTTTTTGCTTTTAAAAAGGCCCAGAGCCAAACCTCAGGCTTATGTACTACCTTATGCCATGGGCTGTAAGTGTCAGGGTTCCTCAAAAGCCAAAGCAAACACAGCACAAATTGATCTTGAGGAGACAGAGGACCTGAGTTGTCAAGTAGGCCTACTCTTTTGCTGCATGTGCAGTTGGTATACATAGTTTGCTGTTACCTTTTGAGACTCTGAAAACAGAAGCATTTGGTTGAGAAATCATCTTGCAGTGTATCACCATGCTACGACCAGCGGAGACTGGCATTGTCTTGCTGTAAATACGGGGTGTGTGCTACAATGGCAGTTTCAGTAAACAGTCCTTGTGTCTAGATTCAGATTCTGACCTCTTTGTTCTAGCAAGATATTGGATGAGATGAGTGCCTCCAAATGGTCTGGCTTTTAATTGTTTGTGGAGCTGGAAAGCAAAGGAGGATCAAGAAAGAGGGTTACAATTCTTGTATTACCTATACATTTGAAGATTGTGCTATACTGCCTAAGAAAACTTTCCGAATTTCTCTGTGCATTTTCCAACAGGAAAAATATTGAAGAGATGCCACATAAATTTAAATGGACCCTTTAAAAATACAAGAAAATCAGAATATATGGAGAAAAAGAAAGGGAAAAGTAAGTATTACTTTCAAATTTTCAGATTTACATTTTAATAAAAATAATTATAATGCCACACTAGTATTTCATCTGTGGAGAGCTTCACTTGAGCTGGGGGTCTATATGTCTCGATAGCCATGGAAAGGTTTTTCACTGAATGCCTAACTAGCTCCTGTAAACGTTGCATACTCTACTTGTTGACTAAAAAAGAAAAAGCATGAAGACATTTTTAGTACAGATAGAAAATTTGGGTAACCTCTTGCATTTTGTTACCAAGTGCTTACTCTTTTCAGACTGAGAGCATATGCCACTAAACTCAATAAAATTTTCCATTTTTCCCTAATGAGATCAATCACTGTCAAAGCTCCATCAGTGTTTCTAGATATTGATTGCTACTCTGCTAGAACTTTCAGGAAACAACAGAGTGTTTGAAGAATCATAGTTTGAATATTCCAGGAAAATTCAGATGCTTTGAAATCTGAGAAAGGTACAGACCAGTTGATGTAGGCAATGTCAGTTGACTACCAGCCCTTAAGCAGGTGCACTGAAGTAAACTTTCAACAGTTTTGAAGGAGTTAATTTATGTGTTTATAAGTTCATTTTGGTTCAGCCATTACAATTATAACTATTGGTAATACCCTTTTGTACATGACATGTTTAAAACAGATATTAATCATTAACTGATATTTTGAAAATTATATTTGCATTTCTATAAAATTCAGAAACTATGAACTATTTCATTTTTCTTCTAAGGATTCTATACATTTAGTGATAAATTTCTGAAATATTTTTGCCCCTTCAATTATAGCCCATTATGAAGAGCAACACCGTCAATTTCTCTGTTCTTTGTCCAGTAGAGCTCCAAGTACAAGTGTTGCCATTTGACTGATATACAGTTTAGAAATACTTCCCAATGTCCCACCAGCCTGAGTTTTGAAAATTTCTTGGCAACTTCTGAAAAAAATTCCTGACAGTATTTCCATATTCTGAGAATGCAGAACAACGTTTGTGATGTGACTGACTATTTGTACCCTGGAACTTGTCAGCGGTTAGGGTTAACACAATCCACTAGCACTAAAGAGGATCAGTTGGTGCTTGTGTCTCTGAACACAAGTGTGCACCATTTCGTTCAGTTGGGACTGTACACATAGTCTCTAGCCAATACACAGAAGATGCAGGGGGAACTGGGTAATTAAATTTGCCCTCAAATTCTGAAACAGCAAAATAATCTAAAAGAAGAGTTCTTCCAGTTTAGATGGCAGCAGCTAAAGTTGCTAAGAGAAGCTGTTAAAAGTTATCTACGTAAACCTCAGTTATTCCCAATTTCCCTAGATAAAACTTCTGACACACAAGAGCAGAAGGGTTCTAAGTTTGTCAGTGAATTTTCAGTAAACAGTTAGGCTCCCAGATTCAGGAATGAAGGCCTGACAACCCTGATACTACAGTTACCGGCAGAGCCTACAGGGGCATCCAGATTCAGTTCTATCAAAAGGGATTTGAACTTGCAGCTGTGCAGTGACATGCACTGTCCCTAACTATTACAGAAAAGGACCACTTCTGCAGGATCCTATTTTGAGACTACTCTTCTAATCAGCATGTCATAGACTATGTACTGGTAGCAAATCAGCTATAAGGACCAACCCTAGCAACTAAGTCATAGATAGGAAATCAGTCAGTACTTCTGGTGATGGAAAGTTTCCTTCCTTTCCACCCCTGAGTCTATTTTGGCTCTTTGAAAGATAACATGGCAATCTGTCTCGTCATCTGTTCTGCCACATCACTTGTATTGTTACATATTGTTTCTCCCAAGAACAGAAAATACAGTGGAAAAACTTGACAAAATCCATAGTTGAAGGCCCGGTTGTTTTTAATTTTTGGCTTTGTTTTGTGGAAAACATATTACTTTGTAATTTCTTAGGCTGAAGTTGATCTCTGAGGTAAAATAAGCTGTAGCCTCAGTGGCATAATTGACTTTCTGAATTTTTTGGCAAGAGCATTTGTATTTTGGTATTAACGTGGGCCATTAGAAAGGGAACTAAGAAGTAGTTTGTGATTGGCCACTGTAAAATTGATTAATAAAGCACATGCATTCATCTGAAAAAATTTTAGTTCTTAATGCTTTAGTTCAAGCACTGTTGTTAATTATTCATCGATAATTGATCCTGCTGGGAATTAAAAGCAAAGAGCACTGCTAACTGGATAGTGACAATAATATGGATTCATATCTACTTTTTAGTGGCAGAATGAGGCAATAAAAGTGAAAAAGCCCATGGCACAAATTGTTGGAAATCTGAGAAGTTCTGCAGCATGGGGATTTTTTGTCTGGAATGAGTATCTTTGATAAACTCAATGTCTTCAGTAGTTGCTGTATCACACAGCTGGAGAACAGAGCTGTCATTTTTGCAACTAGAAGGCTTCCAGGAAAAGGAAGCAAGTGAGCACTATTTTGGTTCTGCCAGGGCACCTTGTCTAGTTTATGTGCTGCTCTTGAATTACAAATAGTTCTGCGAGTGGGAGAACTGAGGAAGATCCAATTTCACATTTGCATCTTCTGCAGGACTAATAGTGTTTGCACTGTGTGACCAAAATTTTCCCCACAGTTGGGATATTCATTGTCTGAAATTGGTGAGATACTAGGATAGGACTGGGTGTGTGCATATAAAGAAAGTGTCATGCCATTAAATCAATTTGTTTTAAGGGTTTTTTTTTTTCTTACATGCAGCATACCCTGTTTTCTGCAACATACACTGTGTCTTATTTCTCTGCTGTTGAATGGGTTTGGGCTTCTGAGATGAAGCTCCCTTTCCCCTTCCCCTACTCCCCCCCCCCCCCCCCCCCC
>WKFP01013039.1:99558-137358 GCA_011057875.1 Pterocles orientalis
CCCCCCCCCCGGTGTAATGCAGCAGATTTCCGAATAGTTTAGGTATCAATAACGGTATTGCCATAGGCTCACATTGCCGCCAGCTCAAATGCTGTTTTGGGCCAATGTGGTTACATTGCTTCTGGTTCTGGGGCAGTGCAGGCTTCCTAGGTATGTGTGGTGCTGATCTCTTGTCCCTGTTCTGTGGGAATAACTGGCCCGTACTTAGGACCTTTATTTATGCTGATGCACAAATACATGCGTTGTCTCAGCCCTAACAGATTTAGCAGGACAGTTTCCTTAAGGAAAGATTTACCAATATGAATAAATGAAATACATTGGGTTTGTAAGAATTTATATCCAGACTTTACAAATGAGGTGTGATAAAGTCACTATGGGTTAAAGGTAATGTAAGGTGTATCATTAACAAGGACTTTGCTGATCAGCAACACCTGCATATATGGAACATTTAAGTTCAGGCTATTTTAGCCCTGTGCATACTTTGCAGCCTAACTGTTCACCTTTTCCCTACGTGCAGATCATAGGGTGACTGTTTGAAGAAGGTCGTGTGTGTCAGAGTGTGTGAGTGAATGCAAGGTTAAACATTTTGACTGACATTCAGGTGAGTCTTGTGCAATCAATTTCAGTGATGCCATACTCATTCAAAAGAGCTGGCAGTCACAGGGAGAAGAAAAGGGAGGGGAAAGGTGAAGGGGAGGATCTTGAATATGTCTTCCAATGTTACATTAGAAAAAACAGGTCTGGGCTTTGATTCTTGCTGCATCTGGGTCCCCAGCAGGTACATAGTGAGTGCTTGCCCAAGTGTTTCGGGAACGCAAGGGAAAGAGCTGGAACTCAGAACCCCTCTGTTCACACACTTCACGAGGTGGCAAGAAGATGGGGAGAGCGAAGACTCAGCAGTATCCTGTAAAATAATGACTGTTTCCTTACATGCATGGTCATAGAAGGGCCACATATATTCCCTTTATACATTTTTGTACCTGTGTAGCAAAGCAAGAGAGTTTAACAAGAAAGAAAATCTGGTCCTTTTTCTACAGTAAGATGCTGAACTATATCAAAGGTATTCTGACGTTCATAAATACATAAGATAACCAATGTTTAGATAATCCAAAGTTGGTGACAAGGGTGATTTCCAGATTCTTTTCTGCATGGAACTCAGCTTTTAGTGGGCCAGTTCTAGCAATGATATCCACATAGGTGTCGTTGTACCGAACCTAAAACAAATTCGTTTAAACCTTAAGCTGTGAGGCAGAGAATCTCTTTGCATTCTTTTTCAATTCCTGTTTCAGTCAGTGAAGTGCCCTCAACATATTGGTAGCCACTTAATGGTTTGCACAAAGTTCATATTCTTGCCATTATGGTTGAAAATCTTTCTTTTTGTTGATTTTGTGTATGATGTTCCTGAGAAGCACTCAGTCAAGTGCACTTCCAGTTACATGTTTATCCAAAAACCACATTTGCTGGCTCACTATTGAGGTTTTTCTTGTGGTGCTGGCACACCAATTTTCCTAAAATGACTGGGCTTCACGCAATTTCTGTTTTTTCTGGCCACCCTTCATGTAAAGTTGGGAAGCAATATTCATTTTTCTAGTCTTGTACATCCGAGGTGTATAGGTGAATGCCAATTTCTGTTATCTTGGAGTTAGTGATATTAGTGATGTTCAAAGTCTTGAATACCTAGGCTACTTCATGTGATAAAGAAATGTCTGTTATTAGAGGACAGGAATTGCATGTTGTATCATTATATAGAAAATTCTTTCTTTTGGACATCTGGGTTATATGATGTTTGTGCAACTGGGCAGTTACACAGAAAAAAACCAGCATGTTAGAAAGGAGCAGATCAAGTAGTTTTGTCCAACTAATGTTTACAGATGTATAACTGATTGCAAAAAAAAAAATTAGTGAGGGAGAGAAGGTAGTAGAGGGTGTTAATAGAAGGGGCATGGGATATGAAACTTCATGTCTCCACAGGCCTTTGGGGGGATTCCAAGAGTGATTTAGAATCTGAGGAGAGGTGGGACACAGAGGCAATGAGGCAGCTGTGGATGGCAATGCATTCCTAAGTAGTTCTGCAGTTCTGTACAGGGAGTAAGAGATACAAAAAGAAAGGCACATGGGGTGTATGGTCTTGTATATTACACTCTTAAAAGTGAAGGATATCCTGTGCTCTCCTGTGCTTTCTAGCTTGCTGCAGCAGGGAGTGCAGCCACCTGAGTACTTTTGTGTTCACAACTGACAGTTACTGAAAGAACAGTCAGGCTCCAAGGTCATTGCAAACCAGATGCTGAGGAAATGTAAATACAGTTTATCTGAGAAAGACATTAAAAGTGGCTTGCACTCCTCGACCTGCCCTGCCCCTCCCGACCCTTCAATAAACCACATACCTTTTTAGTACCAAAACCATCACAGAGAGAGGTCTTTGATTACTTTTTTTTTTTTTGTTTGCAGACAATAACTGGGTGCAGCACAGCAGAAAGCAGATATAAACTAAGTAGGGAAATAACATAACCCTCCTCTGTACAGGTTTAGTGACATCTGCTATAGTTGTTACCATATTATAGTTCTAAGGCAGCTTTATGAAAAGTTCTGTCCAATGGACACAGCAAAGGAGAGAGTTCCCTCTAAATACAGAAGCTTCCAGCCACAATAAAGGTATCTTATGTAGAATTTTATTTAGTATTTCATAGCCATCCTTTTTCTTATGGCTGCCTAATCCTATACAGTCATTAAAACACATATGTTTTGCAGATGCTGTCAGGGTTTTCAAATACCTAAGGCAAAATGGAAAAATGACATTTGTCCTTAATATAAACAATCTTTCTTTTTGGAATAAAGCACTTTTCCCAAGATTTACTGGCTCATTGCTAGTGGCACTCATGCTGCATTCTTTCTGAAAAGTGTGGAACACTTGTCCTTTGAAAACCCAGTCTTTTCAAGATGTCTCAAATTTGACATCCCAAAATTAAAACACTCTTCAGAATCCAGGCTATTATCTTTACTCAGCCCAGCTGAGCCCACATTGCACCATGAGGAATTTCCTTAGCATGAATTTCTGCTTAAATCTTAAATCTCTGTCAGGCAGACCTGTTATTATTGTTTTATTCCATATTAAAATACAAAACAACATTAGACAATCTTAAGGCAGTGCTCATGAGTCCGGAATGAACATGGCAGTTTGACTCCATAAGCTTGAAATTACATTCCAAACCCAATTTTTCCCAAATGGTACTCTATAAAACAGCATGTAATTTCCTTACTTGCACATTTTGTACCTTGTGATCCTGGGCAAAAATAATGTTACCTGGAAAGAACCTACTTCAGAATCATGAGTAAAGGAACTCTTGCAGTAATAGGTCAGAAAACACTTGTGGATGGGGAGATCTCTTGTCAACCTTACTTTTTCTCAGTGTTATTAATCCGTATAAACCTAATTAGATACCTTAGATGCACTGGAGAGATATAGAGCACACATATGTCTTGTAGCTTAGTAGCCTTACCTAGCTCCTCACTTGGTTAGTTACTGATTCTACAGTATAATCCTTCAGACTCACTAAGACCATTTTTATGCAAAATAGGGAATTGAGCCCAGGAGCAGAATGAATGAAATACAGTCCTACTCCAAGAAACTATGGTCTTTGGAATCCATTGGGAATAGAAATATCAGACTGAGAAGAAGACAGCTTGCACTTTCCTTGAGATGCAGGTCTTGCATCTAATTGTATTAGGACTTAAAAGGACCATCTTCTGTCTCTGCCACAGTGAACAGGCCATTTGAAAGAAGAACACTGAGAGTGGTCATATAACTTTCCTCCACCACAAGGCCTGACGGTGTGATGCCTTGATGCTGATACAATCACTAATTCCTGGCTGTGATTCTTAGGGTTTAACCTATGTGCCTGGCTCTGTCAGTCTTCATATATACAAATACATGTTCTATGTATGCCTACGTGGAATATCCTCCTGTATTCACTTGTGGTTCCACTACATACACTGTTCAGAGAAACAGACACACCGTAAAACACAACTACATTAAGCCTTTAAGGGAACCATGTGGAAAGGCATAGGTCAGTGAACTGGCAGTGGAAAATTAAGCTAAATTATCAGATCAGAATTTGGGTTTTGTGAAATACAGCATGGAGCTGCAGATGGCAACTTCAGCCAAAAACCCCTACATTTAAAGTGATTACCTTATGGAAAAATACATCCACACACAGAGAATCAGTTGCTTCCTGGAAAAAAACACCCCCAATGCCACACTTTTCACATGCAGATTTCTATCACTGTACTCTGTCTGTGCAGGTGTGCCATAAATCATTCCTGACAATTCTACCTACTATGATTAATACCAACTGAGGGTAAAGGAGAAATAGTTACGTGGCAACTTGCACAAATATTGCAGCAGGGTAGTCCACAGTCTTGTTGCGGCTAGTAGAAAGCTCCACTTTGCGGTTGCAGAGCTGTGGCGGTTCCAGTGTCAGGCTGGTCACTAGCACACATGATAAGAGCCTTGGCCCATGGGATCTGTAGCAGCAGAGAGTGCACATTGCCTTCTCCTGTCTGTGCCACTTGCAACAAAGGAGGTCCACTGGAGGAGATGGTGAAGAAGCTACTCTGGCAGCTCCATGTCGTCTGAGAATTTCCTCTGTACAACAAAGATCACTCACACTCAAATGCAGCAGACTTAAGGATGCTTTGAGCATTCCAGGCAACAAATTGATCAGTGACCCAGTTCTTCCATTCCATTTGATTGCTTTATTGAGACAGAATTCCTGATGCCAAGGGAATCCCTGGGGTATGATAAATTTGGTGTGAAAAAAGATGTTTGAATTAAGCACTTTACGGATGAAGAGGGCACAACAGCTCGAAACAACTTTGGCTATTGCTGCTCTCATTAAGAAATTCTGCTAATATTTGGAGTCTGCCTGCAGGTTTTAAATTGAAAGATCTCTGTTCTCTGCTGTAGTGTAATGTTTAATACATGATGTATAGTAGGCATACGGTGCGTGGCTGATACTGTTGTGTATAAATCACCTTTCATATGCAGAGCTAAATAAAGGAAGTTCCTACTCCTGTCAGGCTTGCAATTCAGAGTGTCCAAAAACAAAGAGCAAAAAAATTTGCAGGCCTATGAGTGGAAAGTAGCTGTAGGAATGTATCCTTCAAACATGGGATGGGTTTTGAGAATTTCTTATATTTTTTTCAAATGAGGTGAATGACAAAACTTTGACTTGTACTAGTGATTCCCAAATTTACTGAACAGTACATTTAATGGGTTTATTTCTGATGGCAAATATTTGTGTCTTGTTTTCATAGCCCTCAAGCACAGTTCATTCTCCCTCAGTTCACCAACAACGCTCCGTTTAAAAGATCCCCTGAAAGCCTCTGACACGACTGCTGCACTTGGGAAATTTAGTTTTTCTTTTTTCTACCTCTATTTGTACTGTTCCTGACACTTGACTCCCCTGAGTGTAGACTGTGGCTGGTATGCTTAGGAAGTAGCTACAGTATTATGAATGTTACTGCAAAACACTAATTCCAACGAGATCCTAAATCATTCAAATGCATTAGCAACCTTATGTATATAAGATAAAAGTAGTCCCAGTTGAGTGAAAATCAGGAGTCATAAGAGTCTAGTGAGGTCATTCACACATATATTGTGAATGTGATCATGATCATGATCACGCACAACCCTGGCTTTTTCAGAAGTTCATTGTTCTGCACGAAAAGCTGTGAATGCATCCATAGTAATTTTCTGCAGCAAGCACTAACAAAGACAGCAGTTTGGAAAAAAAAAAAGAAATGGCTGAAAGACCCATTCTGCGTTTTGCAGACGTGAGAGTTTACATCAGTCTGGACGTTTCTAATGATTGCACTTAACAGCTGGAAACCTGAAACTTACAGGTTAATAACAAGTTATTAATGAATCACAAATGCTCATTTGACAACATTTGACAACAGCTTCCCCGTGTATTGCTTACAGCTTCCTCTAATTCTTCAGGACTTACTCATGGATGACTTATAACTCACACTGGAATGACTACCATGTACAGTAAATTATAAAAGAAGATTGCACAAGGTGCGTCTCCCATGACGTAACTTTCATTAAATTGTTAATCATAAACCTGGGGCTTCTCAGCTTTAGATAGGGTATACAGCTGTTATACAGCCGGATGAAACATTGTCTGAGGAGTCTGATGAAGTAACTGTTCTTACTGACATTTGTTGAGAACCATACTCTGAATGTAAACCAAAAGAAGAGCAAAATCTTGCTTCAAAAGTAAAATCTTTGTGTATGAGAAGGATGCAGAATTTTGAAAAACTACTTTATTTTAGAAAAAGCATGTTTTTATTTGGTCTTTTCTGGACACATGGCAAAACCTAACCCTAGGGGAAATAATTTGCTACAGCTTAGTCGTGTGTTGTATTATTTTCTGACAAGATTTATTTGCTCTGTCAGTTTTACAAGCAGTTTATAAATCAGGCACGTTGATCAAAACCAGAAAGCTAAATGATTCTTAAACATTCATTGTCAGAGATGTTTTTTTCCTTAGAACAAATCCTCCTTCCTTTTTGTTAGCTTGACTAACACCAACTTTTACTATAATGATGACCAGGAAAAAACTATAATCTTTTAAGCCCAAGTTGCTCATGTCAGCTGGAGTGTACCATTCCCATAGTGTTATTAATCATAAGGGAGTCCATAAAACAATACTGTGTCTATCAGCAAGAGGCATGCTACCTAGCTTGCAGTTTCACTCTTTTTAGCTTAGCTTAGGTTCTCCAGTGATAGAAATCTTAAAGTAATGCCTGTTGCATTCCTAAGAGGTGTGTTTATCATACCACATATTTTGTTTTATTGCATCTTTTTTCTGCTCTTTTGACATTCTTGTCCTGCTGTAGGTAACTGTTATACCATATTCATGGAAGGTGAATGAACAAACTGTGTACTGTTACAAACTACCGTGCATGTTACAGTATGATAGTAAAGTACCTTACAATATGGGGAATCATGAAAAATGCACAGGAGTGGTCTGGACCATTTCCTAATAACTTGTATGTGCTGATGTGAACCTCATTAGATAATAGTTGTTTCTGTATTTACTGATATCATGACCAAAAATCTTTCCTTCCTCTTAGATTCAGTACCTATGCAAATAATTTTTCAGGTAAGTTTAAAGTGGTTTAAAATCTTTTGGACGTTTCTAGACAGATCCATACATACTGATTCACCCTTATAGATACGGACTACCCCTTCATGCATATTTGGGCTTGTCCAAAGTCAGCTATACTTTTGCTTATACTGGTCAGGAAAGAACCAGATGTAATTGCAAAAGAATAATAGAATGTACGCTCATTATGTACAGTGTCTGTGCATGCTTTCTGCCATTGTCAGATGAGGAGCAAGGTTTGTGTTGTACATCATGATAAACCTCTACAGTAGGGAGGACTAATAGGCCAGACTGTTAAAGACACATAATGATGTTCTGTTACAGCATCTTAAGACAAGATGTGTTGGATGTGGAGAAAAAAAACAGAAAAGAACTGGATTAACAAAATAGCTTCTCATTAGATCCATAGACCCCAGATATTGCCCCAGATATTGAGGCTTGCCAGTGAAAATGAAATGAAGTACAAAACATTTGTACTTTCTATTTATGATACTCATGCATACAACCAAGCTGTTTCCATAATTTATGCACAGAATTATACTGAGGGGAGTGAATGTTATGTGTCTCTATGATTGACATAACACCTCAAGAAATGAAGACATGAATTCCATTTTTGTAATGTAATGACTCTTTATTTGTGAGTACAGTGCCAGCTTTGAGTTACAAAATAGGCAAAGATGTGAACCCACCCCCACGAAGTTTATACTGTGTAAGGGACAGGTTCTCCAGTCCAGGTCCTTCATGATACTTTGATGACAGAAAGGCTGCATGTTAAATTCTTTGCTACTGTGAATTTTCTAAAACGTCACTTCACTTTCCACAGCAGGTCCTCCTAAGATGTGCTGTTTATCCCACAGGACTAGAGGAACTATTTTGAAGTAGATTGTGGACAAATCTCTCTGGCTGTATTTCTCTGAAGGAGACTGGCAATAGCTGATGGAGAGTAGATTTTTCATGAAGAACCACATGCCTGCTCCTCTGCTTTGCAAGGGCTGGTAGAGAGCTTGGATTTCTTGTCTCTGCTTTCAGAATGAAAGGGAGTGGGATAATCCACCTCCTCTGCCTCTGTGCTCACATAGCCTGGCACAGTTGAGCACAGTTCTCTTTCTATGCTGGCACCACCCAAATGAGCTACATTCAGGAATCAAGAGAGTAATTAAAAACTCTTCTGCAATAACTGTATTTTAAGAATGCGTTAGCAAGAGGAGCAGCTTCCACAAGTTTTCTATCAACAGTTAACCATGGCTGAAACTTGCTGTTTCTCCTTTCCATCTCCTAGGTATTGAGTCTTCTTTCCTAGCACACCCTTACCTGTCAGCCACTTACTGCCACTTGCCCAGGAGGCTTAGACAGTGCTGAGTCAGACCTTAGCTGGCAAGTCCTTGTCTAGAATTGTCCTCTGTGTCTCAGCCCCGTTTGGCTGGCACTGGCACGTTTTGTCTGGGACTGCTGGTGGCTGAACTCTGGACTTGGTGACATGGTGGAAAGAGGCTTGAAATATTGCAGTAGGTGCAAAAGTCAGTGAGTCACTGTTGATGCCTGTAATTACGTCAGTGAAGCGGTATGGCATGCCGTGCTGTTTTCCTCTGCTGCAGGCCATATATAGCCTGTTACACTTTGATCTGCTCAGCAAAACAGAATAGATTCCTTTTGTCTGTAAACAGCAGCTGGGTGAAAGGAAAGGGTAATGGAGCCTGAAGGTATTTGATGGATTGGTGCTAGCTTTGAGTGTATTTGCTGACAAGATAATAACCCATATGTGTAGGGCCCATGTCAATTTGGTCTGTACTTGTTATTCCTTCTAGAACAAGTCATGGTCTAGATCAATCTGCTCTGATTTTACCATAGGAGATGTGATGCAGGAAGGAAAATGGGGCCTGGTTAAACTGGTGTGATGTGCCTTCCGGTGACCCTCTCATCACGTGTGTTATTGCAAATAAGACTTCCCTTGTTCTTGGCAAAAAGGACAGACATATTCTTTGATGGGTAACTTGCATGTCCTGTTACTTTCAAACATGGATCTTCACACCTAAGAAGTTTCAACTATGCAAGTGGAGCTCTTTTATACCATTCATCAGATGCAAAATGTTTGGAGGCATATGAAAGGCTTCTACTGCAGTTTAACATCTCTGAGGGTCAGGGAGGACCAGCTAATTTGGAATAAATACTTACATTTTAAAACATCTATTCTTGAGCAGGGGCAAGCGTCCATGAAGCTTGAAAGATAGCATCATCGCATCCTACCTCATCTCACATTTTCTAAGCAAGTGTTCGTGATTCACATCTGCTTTATTTACTGCCTGTTAGACTTACTGCATTCTTATCATGTGTTAGAAAAGAAACACATCTTCAGACAAACACACGGTTTTAAATTGGGATTATAATTCCAGGACCTTCAAACACTCATGTTGCAATGAATAAAAGCAGACTTTCTTGATTCATTTTGCACAGCAAAAATTATTGTTACATGGCTCATGTTGCATAAAGTGGTACAGAAAAGTCCTCTGACTAGTAAATCACATACTTATTACTTAGTAATAGGCATAGATTGTGAATGCAAAATTCCTAACTCTTATAGTAAAGTGTAGAGTGTGAGACATATTAAAATTCTTAGCATACCAGTGGGTGTGAACTAGATTTGGAAATCTGATAGTGGTTTTTAACACCTCATGTAAAATGAGGTAGATGCAGAATAATCTAATCAAGATGTATGTCCAAAGCATGGAATGGAATGAAATGTATTCTGAACTAAATTTTCTGTATTCAGGAGCTGCACATCCATGTAGTTCTCAAATAATGCAATGTACAACCCAGGTTTCTTCCTCCTAGAGGGCAGAGAAAATGTGAGATATTTAAGATTCTAACAGTATGCAAATGCTGTGTTTTTGCAAAATCCTGCTTTGGAAGTAAACATTGAAAGTGATTGCAAGTGCAGAGGCAAACATGCTGTCTCATATGCTATCCATTCTCATCAATTCAGCTGATTATGAGTAATTACAAACAAGCTTTTGATTGTGGTGGAGAGCCAGGCCTCATGAAGGCTTTGTGGATTTGGAGATGCAAAGTTTTTGAAACCACTTTTAGTGACAGTGAGACTGGTGCAGGACACAAACACAAATTATATTCTACCCCTGTGAAAACAGACGCATGCCTCAGCTTTAAGGGTTTTTTGACCCTGGTTAAAGTAGACTTAAACAGGGCAATGTCTTTCCTTAGCATCCAAAATAAGGAATGCTGGGGAGAAAGGCAGCTTTGAACACAGAATTGGTAGGGGAAAAAGGCCACCTTTTGCCTTAGCCAAAAAAAAAAAGGAGTTACCTTCATTGCTTTCTGTCCTTTTCTGTCTCATCTTTACACCATTATCCTGAAAATCATTTGACTTTCCATAGTTTGCTATTTTTCCTGAGGCTGAAATTTCTGTTGTGTCACTTTAGCTACTCGTAGTTAGGCATCTACATCAGGAATCAGTTGCCTAAACAAAGAAGATACGTAGTGCCATTTCAGGTGCCCTACAGTGTCATTTTAGATGCCCCTCATTTTGTAAGATACTGACATAGGGCTGGCAGGTATGACACGGGACTTAATGCAAATCTTTGCTCTTCTGGAGCAGCAGTGGTTATGCTAGGGCATCTCACATGGGAGTAGACCCTTGCATTTGGTCCATAGTCTAAGCAAATTATCTTAGCTCCTTGTGTGGTCAAAGAAAGAGAGGCTGGATCTTTCAGAAGATGGTTGTGTATGCCTGTCTTAGACATCTGGGCAAGTCAGTCATCCCCTCAAAGTATTCATCTTTTCTTCTACCAGGGAGCCCAGGTGAAAAGGTAAGTTTAGGGTTTTAATTTGTGGATGGCAGAAGTTAGTTATAGTAAATCTAGTCCTTTGTGAACAAAATAACCCAGAAAATATGGGCTTTTAATATGAAGAGTTTGATTTAATAGTGTTGCTGAGATTTATCATTTATAGATGAACTGTGGGAAGTCCTGAGGGTGCAACAAGCTAAAATTAATGGGAATTAAAGGTGCAGCTGAAAATCTGAATTATAATTTTTTTTCCTAGAATTAGTTGGTACTTAAAGAAATACAGAAAGGCCTTTAGTTGTTTAATCAACCCAGGCAACTGTACTCCCCAATGTTACTGGAAGAAATCTTTTCGTATTAAGCCATTCTTCTCAGTTTTGACCTGGCTTACTAACTTACTAACCTGGCTCACCTGTCTAAAGTAAACTTGCTGCAGTTGTGATGGTCTGAGGACACAAATGAAGCATGATTTGTCAGAGTAACACTATATTATCTTTTGCTAGATCTGCTACTCTAGCAGGAGAAAACAGAAAAGCGTTCAGCACACAACCGATTCCTCTAGGTTCTGCAAGCTTCTCTGTTTTCTTCCATTATTTCAGTGCAGCTATTAAAAGATACTACTCCCCTTACAAGACTAGCCTCATTTATTACTGACTTAAGGAATGCAAATGTATTAATAGTGGTAATGAGGTAAGGTCAGGACTGTGAACAGAGCAAAAAATATAACCTTTATAGTTGTCCCTGTCTCACTTCAATTTGACTCGAAATTATAAAAAAGATTCCTTTGACAGACATTCTAAAGCAGCACGGGAAACAGCAGTGAAGTTTAGTGTGATACAGTTTCCAGTGCCATTTGAATACCAGTAGCACAATTCTGAGGTTTGGCCAAGTTGTTTAACACAAAGCTTCAAGAGGGAGAAAAGGACTATTTGTATCACTGTCATACATCCCAGCAGATTCACACAAGATGCAGGGTGAACACACACATCCGAGTATTTATGATGTTTGTTTCTACTCAACACTTCTTTGCTTGCTTGCTGGCATGTGTGGGAATATGTGTGCAGTTTCTTTGTTGTATATCTTTTGTATTATTTTCATAGACTACTTTATGTTGGGTTATGGTCTGCCAGTGATCTCAGGACTGCAGGGTAAAAAACATTTTGAACCATGAACACAGTCATCTATGTGCTGAGGAAAGGCTGGAAAACACAATTTGTTTTGTTAAAATGAATTTATGACATTTGCTGTTGAAAAATCAAAGTCAACTAGTACTAGGATTTATTACTAAAGTGTCAAAGTGTGTAAGGTAATTAATGGGTGAGAAAGGATACACTCAGCTGGAAATATCTTGTCTGAGGTACCAATAATGAGGCCAGATAAGAGATCTCCTATTGCACAGGGTCTGAAAAACTAGGAATGGAAGATCTGCAGAATCCCTGGAACTCACTTCAGAGCTGGGCCATAGCAGCCAGTGTGTGAGAGACAGTGTAACTGCACAGGACCACTGTTTCAATAGGCCGTTTGGCATTCGGCAACTCTGTACTTAAATGACTATTATAGAGAGAAGGTTAACCATGGTTCCTTATTTTATCCTATCTTCCACAGCAGAGAGCTTGTCATCATATCTCAAGTACAACCCCTAGAGAATAATCTCCACTGTGGAAAAAAATTGAGAAACGTTATATAAAAGGTTAACATGTAGCCTTTTCAGATGAGATCAGTGCTGTGAATCTGAAAAGTCTTACACATTTATTAAAAGCAGTAATGTACAAAAATGTTTTAGGTGCAATAATATATAGTATTTTGTATACTAAAATAATATAAGTTTTCTGGTCTTGTTATTTCTTCAGTGCTTTCTCAAGCTGGGACATATGATCTCACTGATTTTTCAAAGAATGTTCCCTTTATGGTGAGGTCTCTCCTTGATCATGTAGCTGTAGTGCTTCAAGGTGTCAGGAAAAACTGTATCAGGGCATGAGAATTTATATGCAGCCACTCTAAAAGACCACTTCAGAAAAATCTCTCTGTAGCATAGATGGGGAACAACTATAGTGCAGGCTTGCTGTGGCAGGAAGAGGTCAAACCACTGAGTAGTGGCTGTGCTTATCTTATAAAAGTCAATAAGTTTTGATCCAAGGGTGCTATGGCTAGTTGCATTTTATGCCAGTACGTATAGATAACATAACCCAGGAAAATCTGCTACTTGTATCTGAATGTAGCAGTTCAAGCAAATTAAAAACAACTGGAATAAACAGATTTTCACTGCATATATAGAAACCTTTGTCAGATTTTTGTTTTTAATCCTTACCCAGTGACTTCAGTCAGAAAATACAGTGAAATCTGCAGAAACATGGACATGGGTTGTGTATTGCTTAGCTAATGTTAATTTGTTGTCTTTGGGAGAAGTTAATAAATTTAGACCAACGGCCAAATGATCCTAATGCTTAAGCTGCTCATAGCCACTAAAGAGCTATGTGATCACTTGAGCTAATGCACTTTCCTTCTAATCCACAGTCCTGTTTACAAAGGGTGAAGCTGACCAGGAAGTTTGAGTTTCTGTTGAATCAGGCCTTTATCATGCAATGAATATGTTTTTCATATATATATATGTTTACATTGATATATACAGACACACATAAGTTATTTTACGTTTTAGAGTGCTTGAAACATGATAACTGATATGAACATAGTAATTACTAATACTTTTTATGTCATAAATATCCATTGCCACAAATAAGGTCTTTATCTCTTATTGCAATTTCTTGGTAACAAATGTATCAATTAAAAACTAGGAGTGTTCAATGAGGTTCTACTCCTGGAAGATGAGAACAAATGTATTTCTTTGTTCTACTGACAGTGTGAGATAATCAACAGTGACACTGAAGCTATTGTTATCCACCGTCTTCATCCAAGTCTGATGAGGAAAGATATAAAAATCAATGACTTGGTGAGCTGGAAACAAACTTTAAAAATGACACTGAGCCAGTTATAGTAAAATACTAAGTAAAGTGGTGAATTCTCTACCTCTTTGTATATATATTTATTCAAGTCTGGATGCTTTCTGGAAAATATTTGGACAAACACCAGCGTTGTTAGCAATGTAAAGGTAGGATGGGGAACTATGTAATCTTTATTTCAGAGACCATATTAAATGATCTTTGATGCTTGCAGTCATGAAGATGACATACATCAAGTCAGATGATAAGTCAAAATTCATCTGTCTCTTTTTGTCCAAATTGCTACAGGTAGAACACTTGTGACTTAGTGATTCAAGGCAATAAAATTATAAAACACTGAAAGCCTTCAAAGCCTCACCAGCTCTTCAGTGAAGAGTCCTATGGCAGACGGGTGCCTGACAGTGACCACGTCACAAAGTAGCAAGGGTAGATAGGAGAAATGGGACTTGGCACAGTGTACCTGTTCATTCACACTGCATGAAGATGTGCGTCTGGGCTCATCTCCAGGGTAGAAGACACAGCGTGCCTTGGAGCTCACTCATATAGGTGGAAGAAGAGCTTAAGCTAAGGGATGGGTGTAAGTTAGAGCTCATGCCCAAAATACAGCCTTACGCACTTGAAGATTCTGTAGGTTCTAGAGAACCTGGAGTGGTGAGCCGTCAGTGAAACTGTGATGGGTTAGCCCTTGGCTAGGGGCCAAACAACCCACCCGCTCATGCAATTTCCCACCCTACCCGAGGACAGGGGAGAGTATTAAAGGGGTAAAGGGAAAAAAAGGACTCGTGGGTTGAGATAAGGACAATTTAATAACTAATCTACAATAATATTGAAAATAATACTATATACAAATATACAAATGAGTGATACACAGTGACACTGCCTCCCCACCCAATGACCAAGACTCAGTCTGTTCCCGGCTAATGATCCTGGAGCAGGGAGAGTCCTGAAACCACAGTCATGGAATGGAGATAACAGTCTGAGCATTCCAGACCAAGAGCTGACTGGCTGGGGGGGGGGGGGAGGCCTTGGGGGAGTGACCACCTGGAGTGGGACAACCCAGAGTAAAAGAGATCCAGAACCAAAAAGGACGATCTTCTGGAGGATCCTCACCTATATACTGGGCATGAGGTGTATATTATGGAATAGACTATTGGCCGCTCTGGGTTTCAATCTCGAACCTGAGATCAAATCCTGGCCTAGCAACTGGGGTTGTGCTCCCTCCCAGCCTCCCTGGTCTGCCGTCCTTGTCAGCAGCACAAACTTCTTATCAGCTTTCTTGTGAGCACAAATCCAAAACACAGCCTCTTGCTAGCTATTATGAAGAAAGTTAACTCTGTCTCTGTTTAACCCAGGACAGAAACATACAACTATCCTTTTTACATCACCGAAGGTATAGAAATCCACATTCAGACAACTCTGGATGGCTTAGAACTGGGGCAGCTGCATATGCAGCAGCAAGTTTGACCATAGCTCTGGGTTTGTCTGCTCAGTTGCTCCTGGAAATCCATCAGCATCTGTAAAAACGCACAGCAGTACAGCAGATGATATCGCAGTACAGGGCACCTTGTTCTCATTCATAACTGAATGCTCTCATGTGTTATCATCAAAAGCTCATGGGCATAATAGAAATAGTGGGAATCAGAGCTTATAGCACAAAACCATGGCCTTGTGGTCATGACTAATAAACAACCCGTATCAAAGCATGTGAGTCATATCCTCTCCATTTAGCTCTGCAAGATTAGTGGTTGTCTGCATCATAGCAGCTACCATATAGCCCGCACAAAATAAAAGAAGGTACAAATTAGTCATCTTCACCACTACCAGAACAGTGGGGTTTTTTGATGTGCTGAAGGTGTCAGCAGAGCTGTGTTTGGGTGAAAAGTAATAGCCTGTGACATGGAAGGCAAGACTGGATACAATTACTTTATTTAAAACTTATGAAATATGAAAGGTAGCATCAAAGCTGTCCATTTTCTACAAAGAGCAAATACATTCTCAGTATGCCTTCATCAAAACCATCACACGCTTAATGCCAACTGCTAGGCTACTGCGCCAGTTGTAGGAAAACCTATGTCTTTTTGTTTTTTGTATGTTTTGTGCAGATCCAGGAATTTTTCCAGAGAGATTATTTTCCATGGTGGTATGGATGGTTTGGCGGCTGTTGGCGTTCATGACATTGCCAGTGAGATAAACACTGTTCAGGCAGACTTCAGATAGCTCTTTGTATCCTACTTTTTGGCTTTTGTTTCTTAAATTTTTACCTGCTTTCTCTGTTTTCTTCTTCTTGCCACTGACTGGGGAACCTGAACTCTTCCAGTGACAGCTATGTCATCTGGAGGTTGTTGGCTGCAGCTGCCTGAGATGCTTGCACAGTGGGGCGTGGAACTGAACAGTGTGTGCAAGTCTCTGCAGTTCTTTCAAGTGACTTTAACAAGAAAATCAGATGTTTGTCCTTGGAGAGGGAGTGAAAGTCTACAAGACTGAACCAGTACTTGATCTGCTTTTATTTTCTACACGAGTGTAGAGTTCTTCAGAACAGCTGAAAGCCAGCCACATAATAGCCAATGGTGCAGGGTCTTAGGGTATCAGCTGAATTATTCCTTGTTCTATAGACAGTATCCAGTCTCCTTCCACAGCACCATGCTTTTGACCAAAGAAATAGCATACTAGTATAGGTACAGTTCCAGGAGCTTACTAGAAGTGGCAATTTTTTGATGGCTTTAGTAGTATGTTCATAAATATCATGTCTATACAGCTGCTTTACTCAGTGGCTTTACTTGGCTGCAGCTTGGAGGAGTAAAGATTGTGGAACACTATGCCAAGTACATTTGAATTAATTACCTTCTCTAAAATGGAGCCATCTCTGTATTTATATGGAGGAATTGAAACAAATTTTTCCATAATACCTCAATAAGAAAAAAAATGTTGTTTCTCTGATTATTTTCCAGCTTTAAGTTGCCAAAGACGTTATTTGTAATTATAACTATTGCCTTTAGGAAAAAATTCATCTCTTTTTCTGTTACTTAGATGAGGACTACGGAAACAAATGAAGAATAAATTTTGTATCCATTCACTGCTACTCAGATATCCATTTTTTGCAGCATGCCACATTAATTCTTAAGGGTTGGGATTCATTGCAATAGCAAGAGTTGTTCTAAATGTGCTTTACTGAGTATTTATTATCTCTTGTATGGATTTCATATGAATAGATGCATATGCAGTATGCCTATGTATATAAATTATGACTAAAGTATAAATGCCCTGATATCTGTTCAGGTACTTGGAAATCCAAGGAAAATAATGTATTCCTAGTAATATTACTTCATCTGTTTCTATATGTTACAGCAGATTGTTTTATTGTTGGTTTTCCACATTGTGAAAACTGTATATTGCTTAGGCAGCTACTGCAGGAATCAACTAAATGTGGATCAAATGATGACTACTAAATCTAACTATTAAACAGAAAATACATGTAACCTAGTTAAGCAGTGTTTTGGTAGAAGACAATATTGGTGTTGGCCTTTGGTCTTTAATTTATTTATTCTTGTTTTACCCAGACACTACGCATCAGAGAGGTTCCCTCCATGTGCCATCTGTTTCCTTGCAATTGGGAATGGTAGAATAACTTTCTGATGAATTGCTGACAAGTTGTGGCAAGGGAACAGTAGTCCATAAGGGCAAGATATCTCATTAAAGTCACTCAGCTCATCTCTGATACAAGCAAGCTCTTGATTTACACTGATCCCCTCTGGAGAAAGGAGGACAGTAAATTACAGTTTTTATTGTACAGGCTAATGATGAAGTTCTTGACAGGAA
Organism: Pterocles orientalis; assembly: GCA_011057875.1. Taxonomy (NCBI): domain Eukaryota; kingdom Metazoa; phylum Chordata; class Aves; order Pterocliformes; family Pteroclidae; genus Pterocles; species Pterocles orientalis. The sequence continues at coordinate 117,298 of WKFP01013039.1, forward strand.
CTGGGATTGCTGTCAGATCAGTTTTCATGGCACAAACACACTTATCTGAGTGAGATTATTCTAGTTAGACAGTTTATCATGATAACAGATTTGACCATAGGTGCCTCTTGACCTTAGTTACTTCATGATATCTTAATGTTGACTGGCTGTTGTCACATCATTCCTTAGGCTTTTGCTAGGAAGGGCACGTGGGCGGCACAACACCCCTCATGAATTAGAGCGGACCTCTCTTTTCAGCCTTGTGGTACATATCTTAATTTTTTTTTCCATGTGTGCCTTCTGGTCTTCTCTCATGAACAGAAACTCAGTGCAGACCGCTGCTTCTGCTCTTGCTGAGCAGCCAGTTTATGGCATATTGGCACAGCTGGACACGTCAGCCAGCTGACACTGGTTGCAAGCAGACAAAGGAAATTGCTCTAGGACAATTTAAAAATTAAATATCTGCCATAGAAGGTTGGGTGGGGTGGAGAGGGCAAGGAATAATACGATAAAAATGAGAGGCAGAATCACAGACATGGTGGTTGGAAGGGATCCTGCAGGTCATCTAGTCCAGCCTCCTGCTTAAAGCAGCAATAGATACCTTGGAGGCCTGAGAGCACAGGGAAACATACACAGGGAGGAAGCATAGCTGGACTGAAACAGAAAGAAGAGATATTATCTTCCAATTGAGGAACCACGTCTTTCCACAGTAAAGCAAAAGCTACTTATAAATTATTATCAGCTCCTCCCCACCACTCTATTTCCATACATAAGTATTTCACAATAAACAGCAGCTGTCTCTTCAAGAGGGTCCTTAAAGTACTTGAAAGTGCAGAGTAAGTTAAGTCTCTCTACGACATGAAAAAAGGAGAATCCTTTATAAAGTGAAATCTGTGATTATTGTGTAAATCATTGGCTGGAATAAAGGAGTTATTTCCCTTTCTATGATAAATGGCAGCTGCTTTTCTCATCTTTTATTCTTGGTGTATAAGGACCCTTGGGACAGAGGTCTTTTCCTACCTTACGTAAATCTGAGTAAAGAAGTGTAAAAGCTAGTCAGCTTTCAAGCAGAACCATGTTTAGTCTTGAGCTGCCCATATTTGCCAGGTGAATTTCAGATCTGGAAGTCTGTGTTCCTTCTGGCTTATCCATTGTTAACAGGAGAAAAAAAAAAAAGAAAAATCTAACATTTGAATTCCAGCCCAAGCCCTGAACAGACTAAAAGATACGCTTAGTTTCATGTAGAAATGTAGTTAAATGAGCTTAGAACATGATTCAGTCCAATTTATGTGGTTGGAGGAGCACTGCCTTAATTATCCATGCTGATGCTTGGTGATGGGATGTTATTTGTCTTACCTGGTAAATCTGAAAAATAAGTAACTTTTCATAATGTTTCACTCCAAGCTGTGCTTTTCACAGTAGTTATTCTTCCAACTCCTTCTCCCAGATGCTCCAAGGAATATGTGAAAATGTGGCTGGAGACAATAAGAAAATCGAGATCACACCACAAGGTAGAATACCTGCTCAAAGAAGTTTTTTGGTAGACAAAAAGGTACATGCCTTCAAGCAGCGAGAGCCCCAGCCACTGTCATGAGGTGGTTGGATGTACTGACCCATATTAAGGTATTCTAATTTACTTCCTGACAATGCACATTTGCCTTGGTTTTGTTGCAAACCTTGTAGTCAGGATCCTCTGGAAACAGGAGCCTAGAGGAACAGCATGATTGGCTTTAAAGATTATTTTGTTGTGATCACTAAATCAGCTGCACTCTTCCGCCAGCTCATCATGACACGATCCTTATCTACATATAAAGAGGGTAAGCTACCCCTGCTACAAATGTGCTCATTAAATCAGGCTGATGCTTTCATTCAAAAAATATTTGCATGTGTTTGTATGTTTCTCTTGATGTATGTTTGCCATCTGTGTTGGTGGATGCATGCACACAAATACATGCAAAGCTTAAATGCACTTAGGGAAAGCCCCAAACACGCAAAATTTAGAGTTTTTGAAGCTAGATGGTAGTCTCATATTTGACAGTGAGTATTTAAATATATACCAAAAAGGAACACATTCACATTGCCTTTCATCTTAATAGACACGGTCATTTTTATCCTGTGTTTTGTGATGACTTTCAGCTGATAAGGGAATCAAGAGAAATGTCTGCATTCTGAGAACATGCTGAATAACCAATGCAAGGAAAAGCAGTTTTGAAGAGAAACTCAAGTGAAACATGGCGGTATGGCAACTTGTTTAATGTTCCAAAAATAAGAGACTTTAACATGCTTCTCAAGGATTCAGAAAAAAAAGGCCTAGTGTTCCTCTGTGCCTGGCAATGGCATTGTATTTGGAGGCCTCTTAAAACACACACAGACTTATTATTTAAGCAAAACTGTCCCATCCTGGTGTTCACCACTAAGACGACTTAGAGGGTTACATCAGAAATCGACACTGACTAGAAACAAGCATTTAATGTTTATGTTAGAAGGCCCTACCTCATATTAAATGTGTACTTTGACAAATATATTATACTATCAGCATATTAGCACGCATCAGCAGATACTGGAGTTTGGGCTTCGATAGCTGTTGGAGAAAGGGATTCTAGCTATTTATTTCCTCCAAAGCAGAAGGATTCTGAATGTTACCCTTGGCACTTGCTAAGGCATTGACTGGCTCCCACTTTTGTACCCAATGCAAGACAGAAGTCATGTTTCCCATGCTGCAGCTTCACTTAGATTCTCCCAGTTCTTCAGTTGAGGAGTCTTAAAAGGAGTCACTGTTTGCTTTTACCTGAAAATGCCTGTAAGAGTTTTATAATGCCATTCTCAGGTATTTTTTTTCCAAACAATTTTCTCAAATGAGTGGGGCAGAGGATTTTTTGCTAAATAGTAGCACAGGAAAACACTTTACCATGGGTTAAGTACATCTTATTCAATGAAGTTCTTGCCCCAAGTTTAGAGACTTTTGTTGGAAATGCACCTCCTTAGGTTGATCTGCCTAGAAATCCTTAATGACCGTTTCCTGGTCAGACAACCCCCCTGTGCTAGTTTGATTGTTACATATGGGGACTGAGATTTCTTCCAGTTGGCATAATAAAATTACAGTTATTTGCTGTGAGATCAGAGCTGTAGTCTTTACTTAGTGGCTTGTCAATGGCAGCCCCAGTTAATCTCTTGCAGAAATAGTTCATAGAAATGAATGTACTGCCAAATAGCAAGAGAGAAGTTACATGGCTGAGGTAGAACATTTTAATTTTTTAGAAGGGAATCTTTCAAAAATAAAATCTATATGCACCCATGAAAGATACAGAATAAGGTAAAAGAGCATGCCTCCCATCAACTAGCCTTCTGTGTACTGCTTAAAATCTTGTTTTCTCTATTTTGGCAAAGAAGTATTGGCAGCTCCCACTGAGTTTACAGAAGAAAAAGAATAATAGAGGTGAGTTGACAACCATGGCCTGAATGATACCATGGAAAGTACTATGCAGCTTGAGGAGTTTAGAACTTTCTCTAGACGGTATTTTCTTCGTAGTTGCTCCACTGGGTGGCAGAACTCCTATGTTGCCTTTTTCAATGGTATCACTCAATATTTCAATATGCAAAATTATTTTGCTGTATTATTTTGTGGTGGCAGCTGCAGCCTTGAGTTTTGATCACATAGGCTAGCCAGATGAAACAGGGATTTAATCTAATTGGAACTCAAGCGCTGCTGTACTGTCTTTAATCCAAGACAACAAATACTGCCCTCTTCTGCCCCATATTCCAAACTGTGGTTATCTGACTTTGAACAAAGTCTGATGTGTTAGGAAAAGATATATCTCAGAACTTAGGAGTAACTAAAGCTTTCCATGATCAAAGAATGTTGGTTTCAGGAAAGAAAACAAAAAGTGTCTACCCCCTTCATGGGAATTACTTGGTGACCTACAATTTAAAAAATTCTTCTGACTCCCTCCCGTTTCCCAGGGTGGAAGAGGTGAGGAAACTGCCCTGCACTTCAGGTGGACCCACTCACAGTCTTTTGTTAAATCCTTGCCAATAGCAAGGAAGAAGTCTAGGCCTCCAAATTCTGTCTGCTCAGAAAAATGTCAGTTAGAACTCATGACAACATTTTCTCTGTGTGATTGCCTTGCTGATGAAGAATATCCAGTTTTGGCCTTCAATGTTATAAAGTGCTCTGACAGACTAACAAGACCCAGCAGCTTCACAGCTCCCCCAGTTGTTATTTGCTTTCCAATCCTTCATCTCTTTAAGGCTTTTCCTTTTTTTTTTTTTTTTTTTTTCAAAAAAAAAAAAAGATTCACCTTATTCCCCACTAACTCTGCTCTGGAAGGTAGTTGAGCCCACTGCAGGCCCCATTTCTAAACCTTCAAACCTTAGAACTGGTTGACACCTGATGTGACAAGGGTGGCCTGCTACCTCAGCTTGTCCTCAGGTAGAGGACAAACAGTGGCAATAACAGCACAGGCACCTCCTTTTAAGTTACATGTTTGCTGTCTCTCATTATATATGAGCATGATTAAGGAAAGAAATTACGTGATGTTTAAATTCAGTGTTTTCTTTTAGTGACAGGGATTCTGAGGTACTTTCAGATGTTATGTTTTTTATTTGTAAGTCTGGTGCCCAAGGAAAACACTACCATAGTGTAGTGGTTGTTCCTCTGTCAGATCTACCCCTACCTCCATTTACTTTTGAGCCCAGGGGTTAATTTCAGTGAAGTCTGAAAGAGGAATAGGTAGGACTCACAGAAATGTCTAAATGGATATGAAATTTGGGAGAACTGGTGTGTTTTCCATGTTCATGGAAAAGAACCCTACAAATGAAGATCCCCTTGAGAGAACTCGCATGTTATATGTAACATTTAGTCGTAGCTGATCAGTCAAAAAGTACCTGACCATCCAATTAGCATTTCTGCACTGTCAGATAACTCTGCTTTGTAGCTGTTTCCTGCAGGATGCAGCTGGCCATATTGCTGCAGGAACTGGGTCATTCATTACAGTAGGGGACAGATCTATAAGAAAACCGTTTCATTAGTTACGCTACTGATACAACAACTGATTTTAAATGGAGGAAATGTCTCAGAAGTCAGGTTCACGTAAATCTCTTGTGCAGGAGGCTTATACGTTTATCTTTCAATACAGCATGTTTTTTGTTTTTCTAATAAATATATTTGTTTTTTCTAGATTCAATTTTCTTTTGCTAAAATCCTGCTACAGTAGGGTTAGTTCCTTTGCAACTATGAAAGGAGCAAGGCTATAAAGGATATTCTATATGGCAGGTGATAGCTCCAGAGCAGTAAATCAGGATTACTTACTGAAGTTCATTAATTTACCCACATAAGCAAACTCCTACACCTCATTTTTGTGCCTAGAGTGCTTCAACTTTTCTGCTTTCTTTCTAAGCTACAGCTGCTATGTATCTTTATACACGTGGGATAAACTCCCCTTGACTTCAGTGGAATTCTACCAGGCAGAAATTTTGCTTCTGGACTTCTTTAAGACTTAAATTTTGTGTGTGTTGGAACAAAATGTCAGATTAGACTCAGTAGAAAAAGAAACACAAAAAATACCCAGTTATCTAAACTATAGATAGGAAAAGGAAAGTGGGAACTGGTGCTGAATTATTTTAATTTAAATTACGTTTTCTATTTGCTTGGAAATACAAATATCTGAAGTATTGTTTGGAACAGCAGACACTTAAGAGAAACTTGATAGGAATGGAAATTTTAAGCATCTTTTACTGCTAAGTGGTGTTGTGTTACACAAAAATAAGGAGGGCATTTTCGAAAAATCTGGTTTTCCATACTTAATTTTTTCCCACTTCTAAGGAAGTTCCAAAGAAAAACTTTAACTTCTTTTACAGAAAAAATATGCTACAAAGGTGAATTATCTTGCCAAAGAACTTGGTTTTATAACTGTATTTAATATTTTTGTTGCTTCTGCTGTTCCAATTATACTGATGTATCCTGATGCTATGTATGTAAATCAATGTAGCACTTGTTTTATTGCTAGCACTTATGTTATTAGTTCCCCAGCTTTGCTGCATCTCTCGCTAAAGTACTGTGGTTCTGCTGAGGACTTGCCCTTGGTTAGCTAGCCTTTGCAGATGCCTGGCAGAAGTGAGGTTCTGTGAGGTCTCTGAATGAGCAGGGTGGAAATGGCAGAAGTGAAGTTGTTAGGACATACATGCTAGTGCAGTTAGGACACATGTGTCTGTGCAGTTCCAGATGATGAAAGGGTGAGTATGGGGTAGGGTGGATGACACCCTAACTTATAATGCATGTTTTCCAAACAGTAGTTTGGCTGGTGTTTTGGTTAGGAGAAGAGTATTTCCCCTGTAAGCACTTAAAGGCTATAGACGCTCTGCACAACCTTGTTCATTTGAAAGCAAGACATGTAACTACGTGAGCAACAAGGATATTTGTGTGAAAGGGAGAGGTTTAAAGTGAAGCTCTGTATGAATGAGAACCTGCAGGTAAGGTGAGAGTGCTCTTGCTGGGAGAGTAGTGAAATACAGGAGATAAAGCTGCTTGCCGTGTTTTCTTCTCACTATTCTTTTGTTCTTTTCTCTCTTATCTTTTTCTGAGAGGGAACAGAGCTTCATATCCCCTTAATGGCCTTGTTTTTCAAAATGCGCTTTTCCTGCTGGCAAATACCATCTCTGAACATGATCGTATCCATAAAGACCTTCTTTTAGTGATACAGTTTTTAACTTTGTTTAGGGAACAGATGGAAAGTATGCTGGCCAAAACACTGTTCCAGGGGAAGGTGTGTCTCTACTAACTTACCTTCTGAGCACTCCCACCCTCAGCTTAGTTTCTTCCTTTAACATCTTTGTTGGTTTGGAAAGGAAGGTCAGGGTTTTGGTCATTGCATACAGTAATCTCAATGGCTATAATTTGGAACTTCTAAGAAAATGAAACAATCATTATTTACTACACAGGACATAGAACTATTATCTAAAAATAGGCCATATCTTATTCAACAGAACAGCAATGAACACTCATAAAACAAAGTGAGAGGTCATGATTATTTATGGTTTCTCATTAGGGTGTGAATCTAATCCTTTGAACCCTGAATTGTTGATTTTTTTTTTCAAGCTGTTTCTCTAACTCTCATACTAGCCTTCCTAGCTAGATGTATAATTATTTTCAACATCAGAAGGACTTCAAATAGAACAGTGCTGTGAACTGCGTGGTCTAATTCCTTTTAAGGGCTTGCCTACTGCAAAACTGTTAGAGAAAGTGTGGGGTTTTCCCTTCATATTTTAACTTTACACCTTTTTTTGCACAAGTAGCTTTGGTAATTAGTATTAAAAAAGAAAAGCTGTAGCTGTAAATTACACAGCATCAAACTCAGTGTTAGAATAGTTATCAAAGTGCTTTTGGTAGCTAGCACCAGGTAAGCAATATTCAACAGGGGAATTTGTATTGCCTGCAGATGATGAAGAAAGTAACAGAAATGTAATAAAATTAAGAATAATTTATTTTAGAGAACTTCTGCTCTGAAGTGAATCACTAGCTTACTAGTGATCTCTTGGACAGTTCTAGTGTCACCTGTAAGGAATGGGGGTAAGGCTTGGGGTCTGGGAAGGGACGTGGTCTGTAATGAAAAGTGCCTGTTCAGGATATGTCTGTAGGGTACAATGGATTTGCTGTTGAAGTGTAGAAATTTTTGCTATTCGGTCACTAATACTGTTGTTCTTTGGGTCACCTAGTTCAAAGCTAGTGCAGATAACTTTATCTATATTGCGTCTTTGATGGCAGGCATTCCAAGCAGAAAGTATGTTTCTCTGCAGTAATAGAAGTAAAGGCACATAAGTAAGTGGAAATATAAAAGCAATGAAGATAGAGAGGGGACGTGGTGAACCTTGGAATAAATCTGTCTGCTGCTGCAGCCAATTGGTGGCATTTAGATATCTACTGCATTATCTTATGGAGCGCTTTTAAGGCCTGGAGCTTAGCAAAGTACATAGTGAAGACTGAAAGCAGGGCTGTGTCAAAAATTGTAGCAAACGAACAGAGGTGGCTAAAGCTAGCCATAAAGGATAAGGAATATGAAGATTGCAGTGATCCAGGTCCTGTAAGAACTAGCAAAAAGAGACACAGGAAGGAACTTTACAAGTGTCAAGGGAGAGAATGTACTGAAGAGAAAGTATGTCTTGAATGATTTTGAATGATGGATTTGGTGTTAATGATGCCAGAAGAGCAGTAACACTTAGCTTTTCCTGTAGGACTGTTTTGCATAGGGTTTTTACTGTTTTTAGTTAAAAAGGTAAATAAAAAAGACGTTGAGAAAGCAAGCTGACATGGCAAGATCTCTGTTTACTACCTGGGGAGGACTTCCAAAACCAACATTTGAAGGAAAAGAGAGATCTTTGTTGAGGTATATTCTTTAAATGAATGTCACCCCCTAAGTACTCACATTGGCAGTGAGTAGTCACAAAGAGTTAAAAAATTCCAGACTACTGAAGAACAGAAGGATGACTAAATGAAAACTACTAAGATGGAGATCAGTGTCCAGAGGAATAGGCAGTAAATAAAGTGGGACGAAACTCAAAAAGTTTGTGCTGGAGTGAACTCCTTCAGTCCTGAAATTACTCATGCAATTGGTACTGTATGCAGATTCGGTGGTTTTCCTGTACATATCAGCTTGTAAAATGGGGATGTGAATGATCTAATGCCCGTCTTCTATTTAAGTATGTTCAGATCAGTTTAACTATACCACAACTCACAAAAAGGTGTTCTCCAGTGCTGTTCCCCAGTGGCAAGATGACATACAACATTTGATGTACCAAGTAGTATCTTTTTGTATCAGTATATTAAGTAAACTTGATACTTTATTTAAAGAGGGAAAAATGTGGATGAAAAAACCATGAATTCAAATTCTAACCTAAATAAAACTCTCGATGAGAGTTTTGCCTGGGCAAGGACTGTGGGATTTAGCTTAAGAGAATTAACAAGGTGCATCAAGTCCCTTCACTGTTCTGATTGCCAGAAGCCTGTCTGGACTGTGTCCAGAAATACATTCTCAATCACAGCAGATTAAAGCAGCTAATACAGGAAATGATGTGCACCATTTCCCATTGTCTGTTCTGTTTTTATCTAGACAGATACAGTAATAACAGTACACAGAAAAGAAGAGGCAAAAATGCTGAATTATTTTAATCTGCCGATGTTTTTCTCGTATACCTGTTTTCTGAGAAAGTAATTATTTTCAAGTAATTGTAAGCTGACTTTTAAAAATCCTGTTATAGTTTTTTCTTCACTGTTGGAATCCTTTTTGATCTTTTAAAGCTGTTGTGGATACCTCCCCCTTTAAAAGAAAACCTCATAAAATGTTTACAAGTCTTGTTTATATTCCTGTAACATTTTTCATTAGGCTGCGACAGCTTTGCTGAAAAATTATTTTAATTATCTCAAAATGAATTGCACAAAGAGGGAGTATGAAAATATAAATCTTATGTCTGACTGTACTTTAATTGCTTCAGCTAATGAAAGAGGTATGAGATATCTACACAATGTGAAAGTTAAGTTGCATGAACAATATCAGCAGTATTAGAAATGTGCTGAACCTGGAGTAGTCACTCTACTTCAGTGGGAAGATATGGGGACTGTACCTGTTTTGCGGTGCTTGTTTTCTGCTCCTGATACAGCAAGCTAATTTATATGGGAAATGGTTTTGAAAACACCTAATAATTATCTCTTCTGTTTTCCAGGTCAGCAGCATGGAGACATTAATGAACAAAAGAAAGTAAATTAATGTTCCAGAAGCTGTGGGACCTCTCCTTCCAGCCTATCCACAAGAATTCAGCCATGTGAGTAGTTCTTACGTGACAGTGTAATGTGTACCAATGTCTTGTGTATGTTATTAAAGCAAAACCTCCATTGATTATAGTAAGTAACCTATTCCTACAAAAATGTCGATGAAGCAAGACAAAAGTGGGCACCAGCAGACCGTATAATGATTTTCAATATATACACACATAACAGGTCAAATCTGTAGTTCTAATTAGGTATATTCTGTTCCCACAGTAGAAATTTTGCTTCATCAGCTCCTAACCTTGTGATCTTTGACTGAATTTTGTCTGAGACATTGCACACAAACATTTTACTTTTACAGACTTCAGAACTTTCAGCTGTTTAGAATCTATAGGTTGAAGGTGATGAATTCAAGAAAGAACAAGAGTATGACAGAAAACCAGTGTTTGAACTGTTACTTCATCAGTGACTCTTCCAACAATGCTGCAAGGTTATTAACCAACAAATCTCTCTTCTGCAGTCTAAAAATATCTCCCAATTGGGTGCCTCAGTGAAATGCCATGTGTTATAAATGGCAAAGCTGATTCCCAACTTACAGGGACAGTGAGGAAGGACTGCAGGAGCTTTGATATTTAGCAGAGTGGTAACTGACTGACATGTTGTCATACACGTAGCTAGCCCTAAGTAATTGTTTTCCTCCCTTAGATAAGATGTTTCTTATCTCATGATAATGTCATAAGCCAAAATCCTGCCATTGCTTACATTGTTTTTACAGGGTTGGTTTTTTTGTTTTTTTGTTTTTTTGTTTTTTTTTTTTTTCATTTTTGGGATAATAATCTTGAATAGTGTTTACATCTCGAATAATGTTTACATCTCAGAGAGTTTTCCCTTGGTTCACAAATACTGTATTGAGTTGTAAATCTGTGTTATTAGTGACAGGCATTAAAGGAACTCGCTGACTCAGGAAATTAGTAATGCTTAAGAGAGGCTTTCACTTAGGTCAAATCAGCAGTGTCAGGAAGTTTTTGCCATCTGATGGCTATTTCAGGTTCATACTGGTCCTGGATGCTTTGAATTCGTATAGCACATTGCCTCTTCTGCTAGGATGCTTTACCTCGTGTGTTTTCAACAGTAAGAATTTTATAGAGTGTAGCAGTGGGCTGGATTTGTCATTACTGTGAATCAGAGTGATAATACGCTTTCTTATGCTAGCAGTTTGTCTGATTGTATATATTTTTCATACCGTGACATGGGAGCATCAAGCCAAAACTGGGAGACTTTTTCTGGAAAAGCTAATCTATGTGTTTTTCATGGGAGAAAAGATGTGGGCATTTGTAACTAGTGCTGTCTTCTCACGTGCAATAAAAACACACAGAACAATCTTGATTTCTTGCAGTGTATAAACCAGCATGGCACACTGTGTCCAGGGTATGAAGTGTGTTCATACCCAGCTATGTTATTTTGAACTGTTAAATATTTTTCTCCTAAGAATGTCTTTTCTAGTTGAAATTTCTTTGTCTCTACTCACTACCTTGAAGTCCGGCATTCTGTCACTTTACTGTATTTCATTAACTTGTGTTGGGCAGAGTGATAATCTCTTTGTCAGTATGAAGACTATTGCTACAGGGGGCATCATTAGCTTCCTCTCTTCCATGGTAATGTGATCCCTTGGGAGTAACGTCTCACATGCTATTGAAACAGTGTTCAGGTTGCTAATGGATTTTCCTGTTATTTTGTTGGTTTAAAAAAAAAAGGAAAATTTCAAGAATTATAAATTTAGAGTATATATGTAAGTCAAATGAACAGGCAGCAGTTTCAGGGGTTATGTTGCAGACACCAGTTACAGGTGCTGGAGCGGGTCCAGAGAAGGGCAACGAAGCTGGTGAAGGGTCTGGAGCACAGATCTTATGAGGAGCGGCTGAGGGAGCTGGGGTTGTTTAGTCTAGAGAAGAGGAGGCTGAGAGGAGACCTTATCACTCTCTACAACTACCTGAAAGGAGGTTGTAGTGAGGTGGGTGCTGGCCTCTTCTCTAAAGTAACAAGTGATAGGACAAGAGGAAATGGCCTCAAGTTGCACCAGGGAAGGTTTGGGCTGGATATTAGGAAAAATTTCTTCATGATCAGGCATTGGAACAGACTGCCCAGGGAGGTAGGTGGTGGAGTCACCATCCCTGGAGGTGTTCAAGAAACGTGTAGATGTGGTGCTTAGAGACATGGTTTAGTGAGTTAGGTGGTGTTGGGTTAGACTTGATGATCCTTGAGGTCTTTTTCAACCTTAATGATTTTATGATTCCATGTATCAGAGAAGTCAGCTTTTTTTACAATGTCATTGCATGAATATGAGTAGATTTTCCAGGCTGCTGATTCACCAGTAAGCAGCGCTGTCCGTATTCTTCTTTCTAAGCAGTTAAACTATGTATTGTTTCATACTCATCAAACATTTCAAGGCCTCTTTTTAGACTGTTGTTCGGGATGAATAGTTTGGAATCTGTTGTTATGTGCTGCTACTAATTCTGTTTCACCATAGTTGATGTGTTTACTTAGCTCCCTCCAGTGACTTGATGAGCAAATAAGTCCGTGGTGTGCTATCACTCTAGATATTGAAAAACAAGTTACCACAAAGGGCAAGTTCAATTCTTTAGATGAGATTATATGCAGCATTCTTCAGCATAATGAATAAATACTATGTGCTAAACCCAGTGTAGCATATAATAAACAAAGCAGCTGTGATTTACCACATGATTCTACTATTATTTGTTATTAATGCTTTCTTATATTTGGCAGAATTAATAAGTGAATTTCAACATTAAGAGGGAGTGAAAAATCTCCACACTTCCAAAAGAACATTAGTATTTTTAGGGGAAAAAGGAGTAGGTTCAGAATCTGAATTCATTTTGTGAGCTGTATTGAAGATGCTCCTTCAATATTTGTAATGACATGCAGAAAAACACTAGCTATAATCAACTATGAAAACAACAGTATTATACACTGTATCTTGAGGAAAATCTGTGTGCTTTTACTGATGTTAGATGGAACAAATTTAACTGAGATGGGGTTCATTTGTGAAAATTGTACCATTTTTGAAATATATATGAAGAACAAAAAAATAGAGTTATGAGCTAAATTGAATCAGGAAATGCTCTTGGAGCTGAAAAGCTATGAAGAAGGTTGTGCAGATAAGTTGTTGTAGTATTCATAACAGGAACAGGAGAAATGACAGTATAAAGAAAACTGATTAGATACTCAGAGGGAACTTTTAGTCCCATTTAAATAAATGGAAGTTTTGCAGCTGATTTCAGCTGTACCTTTGTTTAAATTTGTCAGAATGAAGATTTAGGAGAGTGTCTTGGGCCTGGGCCACCACCATGGGGTTCGTCCCTCCCCTCCCCCGCCTGCCTTTCCCCCTCCCAGTAAGATGGGGGAAAGGATATAAAAAAAAAAAGGTGGAATCTCGTGAGTTGAGGTAACAACAGATTGTAATAATACAACATGAGAAAAAGGAGAATATAATAAGAAGACAAGATATAGAACACAATGAAAACACTGATACAATGGAAACCTTCTCACCACCAAGAGCTTCACAAAGGCCCCCAACCCTCTCCCGGCTAGCTTCCCCTTATATCCCGGGCATGATGTCAGCATGGTATAGAATATAGCTTTAGCTATCCCCACCTCCCAGCTTCTGTGAAAAATTAACCCTATCCCAGCTGAACCCAGGACAGAGAGGTTATTTGGGTTTGTGCCTTCATGATTCAAAATATATCATTAAACACTTTAATTTTAGAGGATTGCATTTGCAGTGCAAAGAAATCTTTTAAAATTTCTTAATACCCCACCTCAATTCCTTAGGTATTTCAATAAAAACAAAACAAAACAAAAGCAGTGAAATTGCTCTTAATAAGGTTCTTCATTTTGAGACACATTCTCAGTAGTTATAATTTGTTTTCTGTTTTACTAGGATGTCCCCCTCAGGACCAACCTATGACTGTATTAGACCAAAGCCCTTATAACATCGTGCCAGCTCCAAAGAATTAAGAGAATATGAGAAGTTAGTATAACACTTCATGAACTGAAGTCAGGCTGATGGCAATGACAGGAATTGAAATCATGGCTAAGGCTGTTGGCATCTTATTTTCACCAAAAAAAAAAAGGGGGCAGAGGTGGGAAATCACAAATCCAAGAAACTTTTGTTTTGATTTTCTTCTTCACTTCTCTTTTCCACACTTCACACTTCTCTCCTGTGCCCTACAACTTCATCCACCTTCAGTGAAAAACGCAATGAAGAAAGCAGAAAAAAAAATGAGAAGAGGAAAAACATGAAAACAAATTCAGATATTTATCCTGAAATTGTAGAAAGATGCCAAAATTGCTAAAAAGAAGAAATAATATTTCCACGGGAATATAACCTTTGGAAAGACACAGTTTCAAACAACTCCAATGCATAGAGCTTGATCTGTAATAACAAGCCTGACGTGTACAGCTGTAGAGGTGGCAAAGTTGTGCTTCAGTGCATGGTGACACACAGCAGGCAGAACAAGGACTATTCACTGACTACCCAGAAGAAAAACTTTCCCCAGTATGTTTATAATTTACAAGTATCAAAGCCAACTTTAGGTGGTGGAAAAAAAACAAAACTAGTGAGCATCTTCTACAAAAATTATGCACTTTCTTGACAAAGCCAGTTCAAAAAAATACTGGAGAAAAATTGTCAGGAAGTAGAATGTCCTTTGGGACTGGATCTTTGTTTCTTAAGGGTGCTTAATGGTAACATTACACCAATTTTATGTGCTAGGAATTTTATAGTATAATTTCCTTATGGGCCACATAATTCGTCATTGTTCAATAAGGTAATGCAAAATACCATGTATTCCTGTTACAACTGACAGTGAAAGAGTATGACTACTTCCTTGTGTCGTTTTGTGAATGTTAACCCATTCAGTGGGATTTTCTTTTGTTTGTTCCTGGGTGAGGCAAGCTGTGCGTGTGTGTGTGTGCGTGCGTGTGTGTGTGTCTATAAACTCTGACCTCTAGTTCTGCTGGAAACATACTTATTTATCACGTAAAGAACTTCACTGTAATTGCCACGGGCCCGCATAACTTTTACTCAAGTTGAAACATTGTCTATCATTTCGTGTTGTTTATGCCATATGTAGAAAATTAAGCAGAAACTGGTGGGTTGGAGAAGTTGGCTTTGCCAAGTTGGCTTTGCCCTGTGTTATGATCGCTATGAGAGTACTGCTCATTTGTATTTCTGGTTCCAGAGTGAATGTTGTTCTGTGTTTTGTGTTCAGTTATTTTTCCCAGAGCTAGGGAGTCACCACAGTGCCCAGAATATCCTCTAGCACTGAACTCCCGACAGTTGCTACTCCTGCAGCTCAGTCTTCCAAACAGCTGTACAGGCCGACAGCAGCCACAAACAGTGTGATCTTGATGTATTTGATGTCTCTTTCTCGTTGCTTTCCAGGCCCTGCTTTTCTCCTATCAGTATATCTGTTCATGCAGCTGATGCTGGACATTGTACTTGTGCACTGAATGGCAGGCCAGGGCCACAGAGTGCTCATAAATACACAGAGTTCAATAATATAGCTCTGTAATCCATGAGACACAAGTCTGAAAATTAGATCAGTGATGAAGTAGCAATACGCTCTGTGGCTCAAGTAGGAAAATTTTCTTCTGTATGAGTCCACACTGTAGCCCCAGGACAGGTGGTCTTATTGCTGGGTGAAGTGAGGAACTTCAGTGGAAGCTCTGTGAGCAGGAACGCTCCTTATATGTAGCCAGGTCTGGGTCAGATGGTATGAGAGCATAGACTTTCGCTTAGCAAGTG
The DNA here is from genome assembly GCA_011057875.1 of Pterocles orientalis. Lineage (NCBI taxonomy): Eukaryota > Metazoa > Chordata > Aves > Pterocliformes > Pteroclidae > Pterocles > Pterocles orientalis. The sequence continues at coordinate 132,858 of WKFP01013039.1, forward strand.
AAGAAAAATAAAAACGGGCCCTCTAAAAGCAGACCAAACTGTGTCTTCTGTTAGTTAATTAATTCTAAAAGAGCATTAATGTTTTAGTTCATTTGGCCAGTGAGACAGAACTGTTGTTTATACTAGAGTTGTTACAGAGAAGAATTTCCTTTTTTTTTTTTTTTTTTGGTTGTCAAATCAGAAATGTCACCCATCTCATGTATTAAATTTTGATCACTGAGTCAGAATATTGGAGTCCTTTTGCTAGGTTCTCTGAAACTAGAATGCTGCTCTGTTGCTAGGCTAGGTCTCTCTGAGCCTGGGTTTGTGTTGTTTATGTTATGGTTTGCTCATGATTAATAAAATATTAAGTCTCCCTTTCCAGGCAGAAATGAACAGATGGAGGACTCAGCTGATCTGATGAACTCTGTGTGTACATACACAGTGAACAAATATTCAGAAAAATAGGAAGAATCATGCTCAGATGTCACCTATTTAAAGATATTTATAAAATCACATACTAAACATACTGCCAAAAGTGTGGATTGACTAAGGAAAGTTTATTATTGTATGCATTATTTATTGGCTCTTCCATTCACAACAGGTTTAATCAAAAACTGCAGTTTTTCTAAATAATTATTCAGGATGCTGTTATTAAATGTAAATGTAGCATTTTGCATAATGTCAGTGTTAATTTTTTGGATTAGAATTTTAAAGAAAAGTAAACAATGAGAATTCCTTAGGAAGCATTTATGTGCTTTTCATTTCAATAACACTAAGTCAGCTGGCAAAACTGTGTAGAAAATAAGAATTTATGAGAAGAAATAGCTCTGGAGCATATTCAGACTCTCTTTGGCATGTTTACAGTTGCAAAACTCAGCAAACCCTTCACATAAAAATAGCCTGAACACTACAAAGACTAAACTCAAAATAATCCTCAGCTGATAAAGTAAACCTGTACAATTACCTAGTTTGTCCATTCCCCGAATAGTGACTCATGCCAGTGTTGAAGATGAAATATCTCACAGAGCAGAGTCCAGCACCTGGAGCAGGGTTCCCACCCTTGGGAGAGTGAATGAGTCCAAGGGAAGTGTGAGAAAACAGAGGTGTAGGGAGTGAGACATTCACAGCCATGGCTCCCAGACCAGGAATGACAGCGATCCTGGATAGCTCTCATGCAAGTAGGGGCACTTTAGGTCTGTGGCTGTACTGAGGAAGCGGGCCCAGACAGTGTTCTTTGGTACAAAATTGTATCTGTGGAGAAGTATGAGGCAAGAAGATGATACCTAAAAGGAGTCAAAGTGGCTCAGTGCTACAAGAACTATGCAGCCCAATTCAAGCTCACATGACTTTGGCTGGATATTTCTTTCAACTAAGTCAGTAGCAGAGGTCTCAACATCCAGTTTTGACCCTGAAGTTCCCCACATGCTATCACTGGTACTTCTAAAGCCTGACCTTGTGTGAGTCTCAGGGATGCAACACTCACAGCCCTGTCGAGTGCTCAAGACAGTAAAAGGCATATGTCCAATAGAAGCTATGCATTTCTGTGCATCACTGGGTAAACTATGCTTGCAGGACTGTGACCAAAAGAAGTAAAGCTGCTTTCAGAGGACACAACAGTGTCTGTACAAACACTGGGTGAACTTACAGATGCAATTTGGATGTATTATGCACAATGATTTAATTTAAGGGCAATTTAAAGCTTTTACCAACTTCTTCAGGAGTCTTGACTAAAGGCTCCCTGATCTTCCTGGGGTAGGCAGAACTGCAAAGACGGAAGTAATATGTAAAATGTCAGAAACTGTTTAATGTGCACAATATCCAAAGCTTCCCATATTATGTCTCACTTGGATAGAAAAGTTTCTATTCAATACACTGCCAGTCTTTGAGAGGGCTCAGGTTAACTCCCAGAATGTCTCTTTTCAAGAAAAGGGACTTTGTGTAAATAATAAAAAAGATTTACCTCATACAGGAATTGCCGGACTTTGTTAGTAAGAAAAAGAAAGTGCAAGAATCCTTTGTCAAAAATACCTCAAGAAACAGCATCTTATTTGTAATTGTTTTGTTAGTATATAGATTGCTTTATTAGTATATTGTTACAAGTTGTTCAAACCTCAGGCCCCATAATTTTAAACATTAATGTAGCTCTGGGTAGTTCTGTGCCAGAAAACTGCTAACTTTCAGTCAAAATATGATCCAATGAGTTTATTTGTGGAACAGATCTGATACCACCTCACCTAGTCTCTTTGTGCTTGAGGCACCTCGATGCCATCACAACTCTGGCTTTTGTAACAACTTTGGGTGGTGCAGTGAATATTGCAATAGCTGGAAAATTACATTTGCTGAAATGTGAATTTTCTCCCTGGTGCTACACCCAAAGTAGCTTGCTCCCAGCCTTGTTGCAGTGGGTTTTGTGGTGCCACAAAGTGTCCAGACATGTCTCACTTGCCAAACAGCCTCAGAAACATGGCTTGATAAAGGCTACTTGGGACTATATCTTAGGTAACTTCAGATCTAATTGAAACTGTGCCCATGTGAGGCTGCTATTGCATACGGAGTTGAGGACTGCACCTTTTGATGGAGTACAAGATGTGAAGGTTTTGTTTCTTCATCCAGTCCATGATTCGTGGTCAATCTTTTGGGCCAGGTGGCATCCATGTGAATTGGTTTTAACTGGATTTCTGACTTTTGGATAAGAACCATTGGACAGACTTGCCAGAAGCCAAGTATTATCAAATGCTCAGAAAGATCTTAGGATATGGGAATGACTACCATCCTTCTGTGAACTCATGCTTGTACTTTGAACAGATGCCTCAGCGTTTTCTGCACTTCACTGACGAACAGAATCCTTGAAATGACTGGAATAGTGCCTGTGCATTCAGCACAGGTCTCCTTCTCTAAATGGCATATTTTATACTCTGGAAACACTTAGTACTCAGCAGTGTTGTAGTAAGCCTAATGCATCCCAAAACAAGTGTCAAGTCCCTGTAAATTACAGAGTAAAAAAGCTGTAATTTCCCCTACTCCCCGTGGGCAAAATGTGATTCATACATAACATTATTTAAATGGAAATCTCTTTTTCTATTCCTTGGTGGGGAGGAAAAAGGTAGAAACTATCACAGTGTCTAAATATTTCTCCTTGGGCATCCACATGAATGTTTAAGCTGATTTTTCATTTCATTTGACACAAATACTTTACACTCCCAGGGGAAATTATTTTCCATCATATTTTCAGTGTTACTGTCTTTCAAGGACTAATTTGTTACATGCAGCTGTTCCAAGGTGGAGGTGAAAGAGGAATGAAAGGAGAAGAACAAACTAAACTTCAGTCACAGTTTTTTTAAAAAACAAAAACTTATGGAGTATTGTAGGAATTAGCTACGTGTTCTCTACTGCCCACTAGGCTAAGTGGCAGCTGTTCTGCCTGCTTGACTCATCTGGGGAACATTTGTGTTTGAATCATTTTCACAGTATTTATAAACCATCCTGAGGAAAAAAATGTTTTGTGGCCTGTGTGACAATCCCATTTCATTGCAGTATCAGCTACTTTTTGCAATTTTAAATGAGGGCAGAATCGAGCTTAATAAGAGTACTACAGTGATCTTTATCACAGTGGTTGGGATGAGAGTGTTGCCATTAAGGATTACATCACTGGTTTAGACAAATTGTTCCAGATGTTGAGCTCATTAAGAATATAAATCTTTTTAGAAGAATAGGGGAAAGTAAGTCTTTAAAAATCATGGTGAGCTGACAGACAATTACTGTATTTCTAGATGTAGGTTTCATGGAACTTGCAGCTCCTGAAATGGCATAAAAATGGGAAATTAAAAGTCCCATTTTAATAGGCACCTATCCAGAAAGAAGTTGAACAATAAATCTCTCATTGTCCTCACTGGAATTACTGGAATTTGGGCTGAAGAGCTGACATTTCTCAATGGACGGGAAAAAAAATATATATAAAAAAGGGTTAATCTCATCTGTCCTTTTGTATTGTTATTTGGGGAGGTGCCTGAGGACTGGAGGAAAGAGAATATCACTCCAGTCTTCAAAAAGGGCAAGAAGGAAGACCCGGGTAACTATAGACCAGTCAGCCTCAGCTCCATCCCTGGAAAGGTGATGGAACAACTTATACTTGATGCTGTCTCTAGGCATATTAGGGATAAGAAGGTCATTAGAGGCAGTCAACACGGCTTCACCAAGGGGAAGTCATGCTTGACCAACCTGATAGCCTTTTATGAGGACATTAACCAGGTGGATACATGATGGTAAAGCAACAGATGTGGTCTGTCTTGATTTCAGTAAAGCATTTGACACCGTCTCCCACAGTATCCTTGCGGCTAAACTGAGGAAGTGCGATCTGGATGATCAGGTAGTGAGATGGATTGTGAATTGGCTGGAGAAAAGAAGCCAGAGAGTTGTGGTGAATGGGATGGAGTCTAGTTGGAGGCCTGTATCTAGTGGAGTCCCCCAGGTTTGGTATTGGGATCAGTGCTATTCAATATATTCATCAACAACTTGGATG